>JAREIK010003431.1:2022673-2355173 GCA_029783825.1 Sapria himalayana | reverse complement strand
TATATATATTCATATATAAGGTTACATGTATATACATACATACATACATACATATATATATATATAGATACAAACACATACATACACAATAGAATATATGTATGTGCATATGCAAGTATCTTTATATATATACATTTATATTATTTCCTAAGTATACATATAAATATATATACTTATATATAACCTAATATATATGTGTATATATATACATATACAATTATAAATATAAATATAAATAATATATATATATATATATATGCATACGCACACACACATGTGCACACATAGACAACCTTATATTTGTGTGTGTGTGTATATACACAATAGTATATGTATATATAGGCACATACACATACACAATAGTATATATGTGCATGTTTAGATACACACATGCATGCTGCATGTTTTAAAAAATGTTGCTTTCTTCCTCATGTGCTCTAAGAGTAGTACAAGGGGCCAAAACCCTCAGATATAACAATGGGAAACCACTAATTTGGTAGTTTTTCAAGGAAAATACACCATTGCGGTTAATTGGACTAAGGAACTAGCCTCATTCACGGGAGAATTGGTATTGTTATTCTCTTAGGGAAAAACTGTGATGTAAGCAGAACTCCTAAAATTATTTCTCAATGAAATATTTTTTGATGAAAAGCTTTCAATCAATGTTATATGGAAAGAAATATTGGTCATTATTGACTACAACCACATTTAATTTTAGTTTAAGCTCCTTGAAGACTTCCAAAGTTATTGGAAACTTGGTTTATCTAATGGTTTCCTAAGAGAGTTTTAATGTGAACAATTGATTTTAAACCAAATGAAGATTCTCCGTTGGTGTCTATTTGGGTGGGTTTTCTGGGTTTTCCTTTTTATTTATTCAACGTCATGACATTATTCAATTTAGTTGTCATGGTGGGGGGTTTCAATCAAATTGGATGTTGTTACTTTGTACAAACCAAGGCCTAGTGTGGTGTGTGTTTGTGTAGAGGTGGATGTTACAAAATTGGTAAGAAAGAGTGTATATTGGATGTGGAAGTGAGGGGTTTTGACAAAGTGTTTAAATGATAAGTATCCCTCAATATTGAATGTTGTAAAAGAGGCTCAAGAATGGTTAATAAGGTTACAAGTCCTTATAAAGCTAAAAAGAGATAAAAATTAGGCCATAAGGAAAAATGGAGAGACCCCTTTTGAAAACTTTGGTGAAACATTTTTCATCCTTAATTCAAGAGGCTCCCCAAAAGATTAGTAATGGTCTTAATGTTCCATCTATGGAAAAAGTGTGTGATCTTGTGGTTTTACAAAGTTCAAAAAAATTAGGGGGAGGAACATGAGGGTTGCAATGAAAAAAAACGAGGTTGAAGATAGCCTAAATTAATGGTGTCCTTCATCAAGTTGTAGGCATCAACCAGTCAACTCACAATTTTGATAAACATGTAGGGAAACTAATTTAGAAGATGATTTAGGTCAACGAGAAAAAGATGAGCTTCCATGAGCAAAATTAGTAGATCAAGAGTGCATTGAAAAATTTTAGAAAAATTAACACCCATATATGGAAATAAGGGTTTTACTTTAGTTAGGAAAAAAATGATAGAAAACTAAATTATGAAAGGGTTATATAGCAAAGAACTATATCTAATAGGGTTGTTGTGACCTTATTAAGGATGCAAAAAGTAGAAGAAAATTATACCAAGAGCTCATTAGGTATATTCTATGCATATTAACTATATTTTACAAGTATATGAGCCATATAAATAATAAAGTAGAAGAAATTATATCTATCGACCCCAATATAGATTAGTATTGTTTTTTTGATTGAGTTTAAATAAATTGATTCAATTGCTTAAGTTGATAAGATAAGATTGGGTCTCAAAAAGATACTTAGACTCAAGGTTGATTTATTTTCTCATGTATGATAATATTTTCTTTATGGGTGTCTACTATCTACTAATACCTTGTCATATGGAGGAGATTGTCTACTATCTAATAATACCTTGTATCATTATCATTTGGACACCACAAGCCTATATAAAGACTAAACCTTTTATGTTTTTTATTAACAAAGAGAGTAAACTCTCCTTTCTTAATATCAATATGGGCATGTCCAATGGTCAAATATGGTCATCCCAAAATTATTGGTGCATAATTATTTTATTCCATATCAAATACAATAAAATTTCTTGAAAATATAAAAATATTGACCTTAACCAAAACATCTTTAATAACACCATTAGAGTGTTTGATTGTTTGATCACCCATTTAGAGTGAAAGTGGTTGGAGTGATTTTTCTGAGATTCAACTTTCACATAATTGCAATGGCATCAAGTTGATACTTGATCCCAAGTTACACAATACCTTTCAAAATGCATGGTCTCCTATGGTACAAGGCATAATAAAATTTAGAGGATCATTCAATTTTCTCATAAGTATTTATTGAATAATCACACTATACTTCTCAATCATATTAATAGTCTCATATATCTCTAACTTATTCTTATTACATATTATATCTATTTATAAACTTAAAATAATTTGACATTTGGGATAGAGCTTTAACAAATAATATATTCACTTTTAGTTTTAAGAATATATTGAAAAATTTCTCAAAGTCTTCATTCAATATCCTCTTCTTAAAATGTTACAAAAATGGAAAATTCATTAAAAGCTTATCTTTAGTTGTATTCTAATTCATTTCTTTATTTACACAGGAATGGATAACCTTCATGCTTCTCTCCACCCCCCATGCTTTCTTCTTCATAACTAGGGGTGAGAGTTAGACATGCACTTCTAATGGAGCGGTTTTGTGAGGTGCTATGGCACTATAATCTTCATATGTGAAAATATTTTTATCTATAGTCATGACTTTTGGTCTCTCTCATTTATCATATGACCTCGGTGCTAGGAATAGCCATAGTGCTGAAAATAGCCTCTTATATGCATCATATGGTCATGGCATTCAGAATGGCTATAGTGATGGGAATGATATCTCTTGTATATAATATGGCCATGGAACTGAGAATGGTTCAAGCATAATGAAAGTTTTCTCTTGTACATCAAATGACCTTTGCACTAAGAATGGACACGACTCTGGCCTTGCCCCTTCTTGTATATCACATGGTCATGATACTACAAAAAGATATATCTTTGATAATTAGTTAATACATAAAAGTGGTTTTGTCTTCTCTTGAGAATAAGAGTCACAACCTAGAAAAATGTCCATACTCAAATAAATGACCTCTATAACATGTATTAAAAATTCATGATGTTGAATAATTATTACAACTTTGGTCTGATCAATTTTTTCCTTGTAATTTTATATGGCTCAAAATTTATGTCTTTGTGAAAATAATATTACTCCGACTTGAGAATACAAACCCTTGTTAAAGATGAAGTCATGGTTCTAGAAAGTAACCATGATTTTAAGCACTAGTGGGGTACTTAGTTACTATGATATAAAATTAATATCAGAGCCATTTAAGTATAGTTTTGATTCTATGATAATCTTGCAGTAACAAAGAATATATTGTACAATTAAAGAATTATGTTAATGACGATGACATACAAAGAGTATCATGACTAATTAAGTAGAATTATGCTTATACATCATCTAATAAGAATAAAATACTCAAGAATATTAGGTAATTTGTATTCCTAAAAATATTTCTCTAGTATTTGGTCAATATTATCTTTGATTATTAGATGAATAATAGATTGATATAAAGATACTTTTATGCCCTCTTGGTATTTCAAAAATATGATAATTATCCTTTACAATTATTTCAAGTTTGTACTTCTATTCTCTAATCTCTAATATGGTACTAAGTGCATTTGTACTTTTGACTTCATAAGTACTACACGTAACACTCATGATAATTAATATACATCTTCTCATATATCTCACATATGAAAGTCATATAAGAAAAAAAACTTGTAGAAATAAGAAATGTCACCAACATACTAGTCTCCCACATTTGCATGTGTCCCATGATTTACATGTCATAATCCACCAGATTGTTTCATTACTCACATACAATGATGAAACTTCTATGTTAGATGTTCTACTTAATCTCCACATTATTGAAAATTTAGTTATTCTAAAGAGTACATAACGGATTGGTCTTAAATATGTTCATTCTTTTTACTTTGTAAGTGTCATACTCAAAACAATTAAACTTACTAAACTCCGAGTCTTTATAGAATTTTTTATTTCATGCATTAAGACTAGAAGAATTATCACTTTATTCTTACTATATCACATGAATGTGTCATGTGATGTATCTATCACTATTTATCATGATCGACATGCATATTGATGAATTCATGAAAACCCTAAATTTCAGCTATAATTTGCATACATATTCACCAACATCTAAACACAATTATAAACACATAAATTCATTAATTAATTATAACACAAAAGCATTTATCAACCTTAAATCTCAATTTAGTTGGACATTAGAAAGGAAATTATGCGAGATGTGTTGAGGGATATCTCCTAAATTCTAGGATTCCAAATGAACATCAAGGTTAAAGGCCCAATTAGTTTTCATATAAAAGGCCAATCACAAATTAAAGGTCAAGTCCATTATCTACCATCTTTTAGGGATTTGTTATCATATTAAATATATTAATTATCACTTTAATATTGAAGTGGATAGTTTTATTTTGTGTGATGGAAAATTACTTGTGATTAGTATAATACTTTCCCCCTCGTTTAGTTTAGAATCATCAAACAAAATGAAGAACAAGTATTTCCTAAGCTCAAGTTGTATTGTAATATTTGTATTTCAATAAAGTTTTGTTTGTGTTTTATTTCTAACAGTATTTAAGCAATGTATTTTTTCTTCAACATGTTAGATGAGCAAGCCCTATCTGTCTTGCTGTATATGTAATTTTTTTTTTGATAATCTATTTGTATAACCAAATATTTCTTTTTTAATATTTTCATGTAAGTATAGGAAAGGAAATATTAAGAGGCCGGGGATGCAGCAGTAGCAAAATAATGGAGGTCGCACTGAATGGTCAGCGGGCCAAAATTTTTGTAGCAGAGCCTGACCCGTCTCATGATCCGACCCACTCCGGTTAAATGAATTGAGAGAATTTTTATTATAAAATGTTTTGTAATTTTTAATTTCGGGTTGATGTTTTTGGGCTTAGGGAACTGTTCATTGTCTTCTTCTCTCTCTCTCTGCGCGATTTATCGTGGCTGCTCTGTGCTGCATACTATAAGACAATTTTTATTGGTTTAATTTGTAACGCATAAATATTTTCTGGTGAATGTAGCTAGTCATACTGAGCGACTAGCGAACCACGTTATTTCTGGTGTTTTATTTCTTGTTTTTGATTCTGTCGTGGTTGGATTGCTGGATTGGATATATATTGCTTATTAAAATGTTGTTCGTGTTGTCTTCCGTATCTTAATATCACTACCGTGGAAGCACACTTGCCCAACATGTCTAGTGTCATTCTTTTCTCTCTATTTTATTTCTTCAGATTTCTTGCAATACTAGTTACTATGTTTTGTTGTATTTGGAAATGTATGCATCAGCAATATGCCTTCTAAGACTTGATAGCATACATGCAAATGTTTGAAAATTCCATTTAAATTTGTGGATAATGAACAATAACTATTTTACTATGGTATATTTACTAGCTTTACTATAATAATTCTCATTCAGATTTGATGATGTTTGATCAAAGTATCTAACATGATTTTCATTAGTCATTTTCAATATTGTTAAGTTTTGTTGCAATTTGTTTATATTGATAGGTTTTTAATTTTTATGTGATGATACTCAATAAATGTTTATGATGATATTCATTGTGTTTTTATTGAAATCTATTATTGAAATGCTAATCATATTTTTTTCCTAAATGATTTTTTTTTATCCTTCTACATATGCCAAATCCTTTTTAGTATTTATAATCATTATCTATAGAAGGTATGTATGTTTTTTTTACAATAACACACAGACACACACACACCCACACACCCACACACCCACACACTCACTCACACAAGGTAGAAGGACTATGATGAAATTAAACAAAAACATTAAAATTTTGATTTATTATAGATGGCACATGAGTGTGTTATTAATATGAAATTATTAAACAATGAAAACTATTATGGAGAATGATTAATTCATTAAACAATGAAAATAAGATGTATTTTTGGTCAAAGATCAAATTTAAGATTTATTAAATATTTTAATAGGCAATCATCTTCTAGGGTAATTGTTGTCATATTAAATATTTTAAGATGTATCTTTGGTTATAATTTGTGTATAATATCCACCCCCCCCCCCCTGTTTGGTTTAGAATCATCAATCAAAACAAGAATTTCTTAAGCTTAAGTTGTATTGTAATAATAGTATTTCAATAAATTTCTATAACAGTGTTTAAGCAATGTATTTTTGCTTCAACATGTTAGGTTAGATGAGCAAACCCTATTTGTCTAGTGTCATTCTTTTCTCTCAATTTTATTTCTTTGGTTTTCTTGTTGTACTAGTTAATATGTTTGGTTATATTTGGAAATGTATGCACTAGCAATATGCCATCTAAGACTTGATATCATACATGCAAATGTTGGAAAATTCCATTTAAGAAATTTGTGGTTAATGAACAATAACTACTTTACTATGGTATATTTTCTAGCTTTAATATAATAATATTCATTCACATTTGATAATGTTTGATCAAATTATCTAACATTATTTTCATAGTCATTTTCAATAATGTTAAGTTTTGTTGCTATTTGTTTATATTGATAGATTTTAAATTTTTATGTGATGGCACTCAATAAATGTTTTTGATGATATTCATTGTGTTTTTATTGATATTTATTTTTGGAATGTTAATCATATTTTTATCTAAATGATTTTTTAATCCTTCTACATATGTCAAATCCTTTTTTTATTTATAATCATTATTTATAGAAAGTATGTATGTTTTTATACAAGCACACTCACAGAGACACACACAAACACACACCCACACACTCACACACACACACACACACAAAAGGTAAAAGGACTATGATGAAAATTAAACAAAAACATTATAAATTTGATTAATCAGAGATGGCACATGAGTGTGTAATTAATATGCAATTTATTAAACAATGAAAAATATTATGGAGAATGATTAATTTATTGAACGATAAAAATGAGATGTATTTTTGGTTGAAGATCAAATTTAAGATTTTGATTAAAGGAGTTCAAATTGATAGTAATGATGAACTTTGAAATATTATTGCATCAAGAAAAATATGCAACCATTATTCATAAAAAAAATGGCCTATAGGGGATGTTGTTCAATACTTCACATATTGACTTTTTATGGTTATTTGACATGTATTTTGTGATTTGTTTGTACTAATTTTAAAATTTAAATGAATTTATTTCATTAAATTATGATTTTGATGGAATTAGATGGTTAAAAGTGAAATCATATATATTTTACTGAAAATTAGTAAACTTGGTGGAGAGAACACTTGGAAAATTAAAAAGTAATAGAAAATTATGATATTTCTTATGTCATGATTTAGTTATACTATTTACAACCTACTAAAAAGTTGTTGTAGCCTTTCTTGGCCATGATTCTATAAAATAATTGCAGTGATCTTTATACATTGTGACTTTATCACTAAGTTGTCATAATTTTTTCACTATGCAATATTATCTTTGTGGCTGTGATATTTTCTTGGAGTCTTAGCCATACTATTACAAAAACACAATGATGGGCATGGCTTTATTTTCATGTTGGAGCAACCAAGTACCTCACTAGTATAAGAAGTCATAGCATAACACTAAGTGATTTTTAGTTGCGAAAATCTTTTTAATCATGACTTTGTGTTTCAGAGATAGTCTAAGTGAAGAAATTTTTGCTACCATGAATTTGCTTTCCAGAGAATAAATGCCTCAGTTATGACCATTCTTGCCATTGCAACTTTGTTTTCCAAAAAAATATCTTTAGTTATGACATTCTTCCTACCATGACTTTGTGATCTAGAGATGGAAAATCTTAGTTATGACTTTTCTTGATGACAAAATTTTGTGTCCAAGAGAGCATTCATTTAAGCTACAACATTCCCACTTTTATGATTTTGTGTGATATAGAGGAGAGTTACTTCTATTGCAATATTCTTTTGTCATCGTGACTTTTGTACTCTAGAGAAGGTTGAAAGTAATGATAAAATCATGACCTCAACTTAGTGCCATAACTTCCAGCCTAAAAATTTGCGTGGAAATCCAAAGTATAAAAAAAATTCACAACATTTTCCACAAACAAAAGAGGGTGAATCAGATTTTGTCTCTAGGAGCATACAAAACCCTTGGCAACATGACTTACAACCCCTAATTAGGGGCAAATCTAAGGTGAATATAAGCAATTATTAGTTGATATTAAGTTTTGAGACTTAGATGCTCACTAGGACTATCATTGGAAACTCTTGACTCCATAAGATATCAGCCCAAGTATCTTACATGAATTCTTTCCTAATAAGAGATTAATTTGAGATCTAGGATTAGTTTATTATTCTTTTATTATGATGATGTGATTGCATAATATTTATAATTATTATAATATTATGGTTTGAATATTAATGCATGTAGATGCCATTCAAAGCTAAGATTTAGAATTTTCACTATATCATAGGTTTATCAGTGTTAGCCATGATAGACAATGATAGATAAGTCATGGGACATACTCACAAGGTATTATAAGAAAGAAGTGACAGCCCTTCTAATCTAATGCATGAGAAAAAAATATTCGTGAAAACTTGAGATTAAAATTCATTTAATTATTGTAAGTATGATGCTTACAAAGACAAAATTTCAAATGTAAATATGAGCAATCTATTGTTTATATTCTAGAAGAATTAATCTTTAAATGATGTGAGGATTATATAGAATGTCTAAAATAGGAATTTCACCATTGTGTGAGAATTATGTGATAATAGTGGTAGATGATGATAGGTAAGTCATGTGACACACACATGTAGAGGTATTTCATTTGGTAATGATATCCTCGTGACTTATTTTTTCTTGTATGATTTCCATATATGAGATTCATGATAGTGTCCTAGAGAGTAAGAATGATAGTCAATAAATTATGAAGATTGATCATATGGAAGCAAGGCTATCATATAGTAGCCATGAAAGACTACCACAGAATGATAGTCCATATTTGAAAGATAAGTTGTCATTTGAAGATAGTATTTTTCAATTACTAATGGAGATAAAGGGGAGTAATGATGTAGAAGAATATTAAAATAAACATATAGAAGCAAGGCTAGATCACATTGATGGGATGAAGAAGATGAGTATGAATCAAATTGGGAAACTAGAACTAAGGATGAGAAAGATGGGTATTATAGGTGTCAAGTGGGCCACATAGCCCGAGCATGACATGCGGCAATACACAGATCAGTCATGCCTAATTTAGTTTGGCATGGTCCAAAACCATGCATGGACCTGGGTCGAGCTAGCCTGATGCATGGCTCATGCCATGATGGGCCAAAGGCTACCTTGCCTCATGCTCGGCTAGAAAATATCCACATGCCTAGCCCATTGGCATGGTCCACTGGTATGGAAAACCTGACCTAAGACTTGAAAGTCAGGAATTAGGTTACAAGAAAGTAGGCATGGTCCACTTGGCTGTGCCCTACCCCCCTGACCCCCTTCGCCTGAGTCCCTATGCCCTAGCCTTAGTCTGATAGTCTTCTACCTTTTTGACTCTCACCACTCGCATCTTGGGCTCAAGGATTAGGTGCACCATAGGCTACACCAACTTTCACCTACCTCGAAACGCAATGGTTACTTATTCAGCCAAAAAAAATATATAAAATATTGTTTAAGCATGTCCATTGGAATTTATTCTAATGGCTAGGGTAGAAATCCAATGGCTGTTAATTTTTTTCCCAATTTAAAATTCAAAAAAATAAAATCAAATTAAAAAGATATATAATTTTTTATTAAAAAAAATCTATAAATATATATTATGAGTTTCAAGTTTTTAATTTTCATTTCTATTCTCAATTTCAACTCTCTATCCTCTGTCATCTTTTCTACTCTCTGATTTCCCTCCCTTTAATGTTCAAACTATAAAGTATTAAGCTTTATGATTTAAATATTATTTTTTTAAAGTTTAAGAAATATAAAGTAGGAGTTGCTCTAGGTATTCCATTACTTGTTGTTATGGTATTCCATCATCTTTCTCCTCTCCAGAATAGAATCTGAGTAATTTTTTTGTTTGTTTTAAATATACATAAATTATTATTCATAACATAAATAAAAAAAAAGGCTAAACGTGAGTATAACAATAATAATATTGATATAGATTTAGATGTGGATATTAATGATAGCCCTATGGTAAGGTTCGATGTTGAAACCATGTTTTCTCCCACTGGTCTCGACTCAAAATCAAATTCCTAGAAAGTAAAAAAACTAGAACATCTATAGGTTGGACTTACTTTAACATAATAAAAAATATAAAAATGCTAGGAGTCTCAATGAAGAATTGGCACAATGTAAATATTATAAAAATATATATACATGTAGGAGTGTATGTGAGACTAGGCACTTAAAAAGACATGCAGATCAATATAACAAAAAATATGGTGCATTAGATCCTAGGCTAACCCAACTAAGAATGAGCGGTGATGTCTTTGAAACTAGATCTATCATAGCTTCTTTGACAATGTTCATATACCTCACTAATTTAAGGAGGGAAGACATGACCAAAATGATTACCATCATGGGTCTTCTGATTAGTTTTTTAAAGGATGCTAGGGTTGTTAGTATCATACAAACATACTTCTAGCTAGCTTATCATATGATCCCTAGGTCTACATATAGGAATGACATAATTAAATATCAAAAGTTAGAAAAATAAATACTAATTAATGAATTTAAGAAATATAGTAAAATTATATCCATGACATCTGATATTTGGACTAGTTGTGATGATGCATCATTTGCATACCTCACCACTCACTATGTAGATTCTATATGAAAACTTAATAAAAAGATTTAAGGATTTTCTAAGATTCTTCATCCTCATGATGGATTTTCTATATATGAGCACACGATGAGAATCTTTAGAAATCATCACATTTTATTATTACATTAGATGAATTAGAGGCAGACCATTATATGAGATTTTTCACATTAGATGTATGTGTCATATTATTAACCTAATAGGACAAGTAGGGATGAATGTTATTTCTCGCACATTAGAAAAAAATAAGAAACTCACTAAAGTATATTAAGATACTTAGTAGACAATAAGAGTTTAGTAGTCTCGATTTATATATGAGTCTAAAGAAGAAAAAATTCCAATTGAATGTGAGACATCGATAGATTTGCACTTACCTGATGTTGGAGTCATATGTTGGATATGAACATATGATATCAGACTACATCAATAGTAAGAGTGACGAACTTATTATTGACAATATTAATTAAGATGCAAGAATTTCTTTGAAGTAAAATTTAAAAATTTTTTATGACACAATGAATATATTTTCATATGTGTACACATCCACTACTTGCAATGCACTCAAGTGCATATGCAACAATAATAGTGTGTTTAAAAAGTTCAGAGATATTTCTACATTTAGTGCTATGTCTGTTGAGATAGAAAACAATTACTTAAAGTACTAATCTACTATTCTATCTTTTTATTTCCTAGTTACCCGCATGGATCTTAGGGTTAAGGTGGAAGAGGTAGAGAACATTTTGATATATATGTTTAACTACATGAACTAGGAACACCAACCTAAAGGAGTCATTCATGAAAAGTTGACTAAGATTTTTATGTACCATGATACTAGGTATGGTAGTAGTTATAGCCAAACTCTGAGTATGGACATGGATACTATATTTGAAGACAATGATGTCTCCATTCAATTAGCAAGGGGGAAATAAAAGGGTGATACATTAAATAGGAGTGAGCTATCTTGGTACTTAGATACTAATTATAACTCAATTCTATCACATAATAATAACAAGAATCTTGATATTTTATTATGGTGGAAATCATATGAGTCCACTTATCCCATGATGTCTAAGATGACATAGGATATATAGACTCTTTCGAAGTCGAGTGTAACATTAAAGTCTAATTTTTATGTTGTAGTCAATGTCATTTCAGATAAGAGAATAAGGCTATGGTTAGATGTCATTGAGGTACTTAGATACATAAATAATTGAGAGGAATCGAGGTTGGGCATCTAGGATATAGTTGGACTGAAAGTAAATAAGTTGTTGGCAGATGATGACTTATGAAACTTGAAGGATGCTGAGGCCACCACTAGTGATACCAACAGATGTTTACATGATGATGATGATGATGATAATTTGCATATAGATGTTGATTGACATTGGAATTGATTATTGTTTGTTGATATTATGTTTGTTTTATAATTATAATTTTGGTATGGTACAATTTGATTTTTATACTTTGATTTTGATTTATGATTGTATTTTTTTGCTATTATTGTTAATTGTAGTTTATAATTTCCAATTAATGTTTGGCTCTTTAATCTTGGTTTGATATAAAATTTATATCTTTTTTTACTACTCTTATAGTAAAATTTGTAGTTTATTTATACATTTTTAGTCTTTTAAGTATATTTATGCTTTATTAATGTTATGTCTATTGTGTGTTGATTGTTGTACATGTAATTTATTTTATTTTATTGTATTCATTTTATATTTTTGTTTTATATTTCTATGGTTATTGGTCATCTTGACTTTCTAGGTAGACCACCTTGAAAACACTTGGAAAAAGCTTGACTTAGATTTTCCATAATAAAACCCTAGTTTCTCTCCAATGCCATAATGATTCACCTTAAAGTCATATTTATTGTTGATTTGATAATGAAAGGAAGAAGATCATCAAATAAAATATTGCAAAGATGAATCATAAGGAGAAAGAGAAGAGACAAAGACATAGTCTCATAGAAATGCCAACTAAAGTCATGATGCCCATGACAACTTTAATAACAAAAATTGTGTATGGATGGATGGATTACATGCTTTTCAAAATGGGCCTTATTAAAGAGATGAGATTCAATGAATTCATTCCTCATTTTGGTGATGTTATTAAAAAAATAGATGATATTTTGTATGCATAAAAAAATGGAAATACCTAGATTGTAAAGGAGTTCTATGTGAATTTGGACGATATGCAGGGGAAGATGTGTTATGTAAAATGTAATTAGGTTTGATTTTGATAAAAGAATAATAAATGAATTGTTTGGGTTCTCAAGGGTAAAAGGTAGTGTGAATTTTAAATCTCTTCATAGGGACAAATTTTCCAGTAATCACTAAGCTATTAATGAATGATAAAGGTACATGGAGGGTGACATCAAATAGTGGGTATGGATATTTGATGAAGGGAGAACTCATAAAGATGAGTAAATTTTGCTTGTATTTCATATGCTCATTTTTGTTACACACTCTCCATGTTTCTATGATTATTTCGGAAAGAGAAATATTAGTATATGCCATTCTCATTGGGTAGCACTTTGATATGAGAGATTTTGGAGAAATTAATTTTTAGATTCCTCGAAGGTAAATTTTCTAGCCAACTAATTCATCATTCCCTTATTACTTTTTTTGTGCTTAGTCAAGGAAGTTTAACAGGTGAACAAGTAAATGCAATATGTCTCACAATATTTACGTGACTTTTTTGGGAGCAAAAAGAAAATTGAAGGGAACAAAAAAGGTAAGAAACCAAAGCTTGAAGGAAAAGTACTATTTGAAAATTAGGAATATGGCCTATCCTTCACTGTGTGTGACAGATAAAAGATATAAAGAAAGAGAGAAACACAAGAAAATAAGTTAGCTCACATTGAACATTCCTTACCTACACATAATGGTATGTTAATGGATATTATATGTATTTTGGAATATGTGCAATGAAATATAGAGCAGAATATGGAAGAGCTAAAAAGGAAGATCCATTACCTAAATATAGAAGCAAAGAAAGAGGTTAGAAAGTTTGAAGACCAAATCTTCATACCCTTGGAGGAAATAATGAAAAACATGGATGTTGGATTGATGAGATTTGCCAAATCATTTGGAATTCTATATAAATGATTGTGATATATTGGAAAAGAACAATGGAGGAAAGAGGAAAAATAAAATGGGAGGGAAACAAATTTTAGAGAGTGCTATTGGATGAATAAAATAGTAAAATATAGTACAAATAAAAAATATTTTTATTATGTGATTAGAATATTTAAGATTTCACTAAATTCAATCGGAAAAAATAGGAAACTCTGTATGATATTTTGACAAAGATATATTAGATGAGTTATCTACACAGAGGGAAGATTCAGAAAGGTCATTGATTTCTTTTTCACCCTTTGAACACTCAAAGATGGATTTCCCTTTCTAGGAGTATAATCCTAAAGAAAAATCATATCAATTACTTTCATCACTACCATGATTTGTATTATCATTATTTTTATCATATTGTGATGATGAACTCATTGTGTAGAATTGAATTCAGATGTTTGAATATTATGTTTCTTTTTCATTATTTTGGAGGGGAAAGATATTGTTTGAGGATGAGCAATTATTTTAGTATGAAAGTTTATTCTATGTTCAAATTACCAAATATTCTTATGTATTTTATTGGTTGATAATAATGTATAGATGTGGAAATGAGGCTAATATATATTGATTTCATAATTTTTGGTGTTTTCAATTTTGGCCAAAGCTCTGCCTAAATTTTCATAAAAAATATTTGTATGCTATGGCCTTACCAACTAGTTGGTATACTATTTTCACTATGCGACATATTAATCATTGGTTATGATATTATCAAGAAATAACATGCAAACTTAGCTCAAAAAATTTAAATGAATGTGTCATTAATTATATATCATAATAACTAAGTATCTCACTAGTGCATTAGGTCATAACTAATTTTATAGAGCCGTGACTTTATCTTTATATGGCTTGATGGTCTCAAGTTAGAGATGTAGTAGTTTTACAAAATCATGACTTTTAAGCTATAAAAAATTATAGAGCCATAGGAACTCATGCCAAAATCATAGTAATTTTTCAAAGCCATGACTTTTGGGACATTAAATATTATAAAGGATGGCCTGACATTTGGCATATCCACATATTGTATGTACAACATAAGTGTCAATGTCATGACATATTGACATAATGGTGTCATATAGGTCATGTTGTGTTGGCACAATCTATTTCTTTGTGGCCGAGTCAAGCCACCATGCCATGTTGAGCATGAGATGAGATGGATCTCATGTCATGCTCGGTATGGCATAGTTGCCAATCCAACAATCCTAGCATGGTCTATTTGGCTTAGATTTTGGCACATCCATGCCGTATCATGCTAGTTTTGGATAGAAATTCAATAAAAATGTTTTGAAATTTTAATTTATTATTTATTAAAAATAATACATTTAAATGAATAAAAATGGAATAAATAATTAAAAAAATTGACATCCGACTCAACTAAAAAATAAAAGTGTTTAATGAAAAAAAAAATAATCTGTTATAATCAAAAGTAGAATATGATATATACACATATAACATAAAAAAATAAGTATAAGACCATAAGTGCATAAAGATATAACTGGCAGAAATCCAAAAATATTGAATATATGGTATCATATGAAAAAAAATCAAAAATCACACGAATCATCAATCAGTAGCACTAGTATGCTAGCATAGATGTAGATGCAAATCATCATATTCATGTGAGTGTCTAATGGTATCGCTAAAGGTGACCTCAATGTCCTCCATGTCCCATGAATCATCATCTGCCAAAAACCCTTGCTCCATATACTGAATGTCCAACCTTGAATTTTTCTAATCCTTCATGCATGCAAGTACATCTATGACATTAAGTCGCAGTCTTAATCTCCAATCTAAATTAATATTGGCTACTATAGAAAAAGTAGATTCTTATGTTATATAAGATACTGGAGGGGTTAATAGATCATGTATCATCTAAGATAACACTGAATAAGTAGATTCATATGATGAACTACCACATAAAAATATCTATATTCTTATTACCATCATTTGATAGGTTAGAATATTAATCAATATCTAAGCATCAAGATAGCTCGATCCTATTCAATGAATCACCTTGTTGTTTTCCCCTGGCTAACTAAATAGAGAATTCATCATTTCCAAATATTGTGTCCATATAGAGGTGTCAAACGGGCCGGCCCGGCACGGCACGGCCCGTTTTTCACTTGCCCAGCCGTGCTGCCGTGCCGTGCCGGGCACGGCACGGTCACTGTACCGAGCCGTGCCCGGCACGGCACGGTTTTTCAACTTCGGACACGGCACGGCCCGTGGGCACGGCAAGGCCGTGCCGTGCCGTGCCGGCCCGCTCGGGCACGGGCGCACGGCAAGGCAGGGCAGGCGGGGCGGGGCGGGTCGGGTCTGTTTGGACCCGACCCGCGGTCTTTTTACCGGGGGCGGGGCCCGGTTGGGTCACGAGTCACGACTCAGTGAGTCGTGACCGTGAGTCGCGACTCGTGACTCGCGACTCGCGACTCGTGAGTCGCGACTCACGAGTCGCGACTCAGGCACGCGGGCCGACGAGTCGTGCCTGGCCAGGCACGAGTCGTGCCTGGCCAGGCACGAGTCGTGCCGTGCCAAGGCACGAGTCGTGCCTGGCCAGGCACGGCACGGCTCGTGCCGGGCACGGCCCGGCACGTGGTTCGTGCGGACGGGCCCGGCACGGGCCCGGGCACGTTTTTTTATCGTGCCGGGCCGGCCCAGGCACGGCCGAACCGTGCCGTGCCTCGTGCCGGGCCGGGCCGGCCCGGCCCGTTTGACACCTCTATGTCCATATTCATTCTCAAAGCCTAACTACAACTATCATACCTAATGTCATAATATGTAAATAAGTTAGATAATTTTTTATGAATTAAACTTTTAGGTTATTTTCCTGGTTCATGCATGTGGATATGTATGTCAAAATATTTTTCTACCCCTTCCACCTTAACCCTAGGATCTATACAAGCATCTAAGCAATAAAGAGATGAAATAGAGGAACAATATTTTTTTAACTTTGTATCCATCTCAATAATTATGACACTAAATATAGGGTGGCCTCAATACGTGCTAAACATGCTACTAAAGTTTCATATGCACTTAAGTGCAATGCATGTGGTGAAAGTATGTACAGAATATTACATGTTTATCATGTCATACAAAATCTTTTAGAATGTCATAAAAGAAATTTTTATATCACAATCAAAATCATCAATAATAAGTTCATAACTTTTTTTATTGATATAGTCAGATATCATGTACTGATAGCCAACACATGACTTAAACATTTTGTAGATGTAATTCTAACTTTGTCTCACATACAATGGAACTTTTTATTTTGTAGGTCATTAACAAATAGAAACTACAAAACTTTTATTGTCTACCTAGTATCTTAACATATTTTATTTAATTTCTTTTTTTTTCTAATGTAGGGGAAACAACATTCATTTTTGCCTATACTATTAGGCTTAATATGTGACACATATACCTAATATGAAAACTCTTACCTAATAGCTTATCTTTAATAGTTCTAACAAATATATAAATAATTACTCAATTATTAGAAGTATTATTGAAAGTAATACTAAATATTTTGTTTTGAATATCATATTCAATAAAGATCCTTGTCATACACCAAATGGCAGGGTCATCATGATGATGAAGGATCTCAGGAAATCCTAAAATTTTTTTAAGTTTCTATTTTGAATCTACTTAGTGGGCAGTGAGGTAAGCGAATGATGCATCATTGTGACTAGTCTAGATATCAGACATCACAAACATAACTCTATGGTATTTTCTAAACATAATAAATTATTAATTATTTTTCAAACTTATAAAATTTATTATGTCATTCCTACTAGTGAACTTAAGAATCTTATGATAAGTAGATTGAAAGTTGGTTTGTATAATAGGAACCATCCTAGGATCCTCCAAAAATCTAATCGGAGAAGATAGAATCATTATTTGTTTGGTCATAATTTGCCTCCCATAATTATTATAGTATATGAAGGGGGTCAACAAAGCTGAACTATATCCACCTTGAAAGACTCTACCACTTAGTTAGGTTTTCTTTGGATTTAATGTACTATATTATTAGGTTCATTGATCAGCATACTATTTAAGGTGACAAATATTATATGCATTCATACATGTATATATCTTATAATAATATATATATTATGCCAATAAATCTTCATATCAATAACTTTTTTATTCTTTATTTTTTTAAAGTGAATTCATACTAATAAAGTTTACCTAGTTTTTTATGGTTAGATAGCGAATGGGTTTGGGTTGAGACTATTGAAGAGAACCTAATTTTGGTGTTAGACTTTTGGTAGGGTTATCATTATTCTCTATATCCATGTCAAATTCATTATGGTTAAATTCATTATTTGTTATTTTTTTAAATTTTTCTAATAAAAAAATCTAATAAAAAATTTACAAACTAATAAAAAAATATGTATCATAACTTTGACTATTTTGTTGTAGTCAAATTTACTTTGCACCACCTCTACTAAAATTTTTAGTTGTACTTCCATCGTACATGCATAATCCATAAATATAATAATAGTAAAACAAATAACAGGAGTGGAAGCACAAAATGAGTAGACAAGAGAGAGAGAGAGAGGGAGAGAGGAGAGAGAGGGAGAGAGGAGAGAGAGGAGAAAGATGAGAGAATCAAAGAAATTAAAAAATGAAATTTATGAAATTTCTATTCTCAAATTATAGAAAATTTTTATATTAAAAAAAAATATATTTTTTATATTTTAAAATTTTTATACATATATATGCCTGAAAATCTAATAGTTATCATATTTCTTACATGTAGCCATTGGAAACACATCCGATAGCTACAAAGTTAAACAAAAGTTTTTTTAAAGACAATAAAAGCGATAAGCCATGCTTATTGCTTTCTGTGTCGGCACCCATTACATGAAAATGTAATGGTAAGACAAAGCCCATAGCCCAAATAGAAAGGCCATACCATGTAAGTCAAAACAAATTTATGTGGCTGATTTTTTTTTTAAATCCCACCTTGTCAAGTGATTACCTAAGATGCCATGACCCATGACTCATGACCCACCTGTGTCTGATCATGGATCATCGTGCTTGTGAACCATGCAAAAAAGCTTGGCACTCAAGTAATGACTAGCCCAACATGAGAAAGAGCTAGCTTCAGCCTAGCATGTCATGAGCTATGACTTAGGTCGACACAATCCAAGTCCATGCATTGTTCTAGACCATGTCATGTTAGGCTTGACATGACTAATTTGGGTCGTGCCTTATGAAATGCCTAGCCACTTGACCCACTTGACAAGTTTATCATGAAAACACCATAACACTATGTTATATGAGAGAAAAAAAACTAGCATAATATCCACTCACAACACTATGACTATATAATAATATGAGAAGTCATACTCTATGACCACTTTAGAGTGCCACAACCCTCTATTGAATATAATTTGATGAAGGCATGAAGCTGCAGCCATCTTGAAAATGTTATGACTATGTGTTATAGAAAGATTAGACCTAAGTTGTAGTCATTATAGTGCCACAATGTTGTATTAAAGAAATATCAAGATGTTAAATAATATCACGACCATTTTCTAGAGTCATGACCTCGAGCTAAAAAGATGAAAGTTGAAATTATCTTTTTTCTAAAAGTTATGACTTTCTACTTAGAGTAATATAAGACTACCTGAGTTTAAAGTAGAATAAAGAGAATTTTCAGAAAGTCTCTCTTTTCTTCTTCATCTTCCTCACATAACAAACAAAATACATGGAAACTATAAATCCTATGAAGAAATTTTGCACTCATTTTGGGTTGTATAAGAAAACAAGGGATGCACAACTTATGCAAATCTCTAGATCTTGGGGGCATGGCTTTCAAGCCCCTCTCCTCTAAGGATAGATTTGGGAATTTGTACTAAATTTTTTTGGTATAGGGTTTGTGTACCCTAAATTATGTGATGTAATTGATTTTGATTATGAATATATTAATGGTTTGATTTATTCTAATTTATGGATATTCATAGATGATGACTAAATATAAGTCGAAATAGGCTTTCAACTATTGGTATGTTTGTGTGAGATTGTTGTGGTAGATAATGATAGATAAACCATGAGACTCACTTATACATATGATAGGAAGGAAATGAGAACCCTTCTGATTAAAATGTATGAGATAAACCTATATGTTGAATCCCAAAAATTGGGTATGTTAATCATTACAAGTATTACACTTATAAAGTCAAAATACAAATACTTTTACATGTCAATCTATTATACACATCTTAAAGGGTCTAGTTCTCGATTAGGATAGTTTTTATATAAAATATTCTTCCAATGGGTTCACCTTTAGTGTTAGAGCCATATCATTACTGAGGAGGATGGTGATAGACAATCTTTAGGATATACATGAGTATATTGTGACTTACAAGATGGTGACTACCCTTATGAGCTACAATTATACATTCCTATAGGTAAAACTCAAAGGAAGTATATATTAATTGTATGGGTATGATACTTATGAAGCCAAAAATACAAATACTTATATACTATATCAATCATTAGTCTTTATGATAACAAAGGCTAGATAATAAAAGTGTACATAAGAAAAAACTATCAAAGATAATTGATGAAGTTGCCTAAAAAGTAAGGAATCTTGAATTACTCTAATGCATAGATGAATTATTGACTCTATGGTAATGCACCGAAGGCAAACCTATGAGGGGACCACCATCAAGAAGAGCTCAATGGTGAAACCCACCTTATATGCCATTAGGGTAAGAGATCATTGTACAACACTCCGACCTTTGTTTTGTATCCATCATAATATATATCGAGTGATTTAATACTATCACATAGATTAAATGAATGAAACTTGGACACAAGATTGTTTAATAATCTAAGTATCCATTTCACTAAAAAAGAGTTATATCATTGTTGAATAACCAAATTTCCAATACGATCTCTATGAGCTCAATATCAGGTTGAAAGTTTATTATACTACTTGTAAGATTCCTATGAGCATTTGGGATGTCTCTTAATCAATTTAATTAGGTAGAGTAATAAAGTCACAATAATATAATTGATGATGTCGTGACTTTTTTAAAAGTTACAACCATAGAAGAAGAATGACTTGAAACATAGACAACTCTAGATTGGCTAATCATAAAGATTTTCCTTAGTCACATTTGTTATGCTTTCTTAAGGAAAGAGAAGACAAAATCAATCATCATTTTAGTAGCATTGATTGAAGAGATCGAGGTAACCATGATAAAATTGATAAAGAAATATTACTGATACATAGAATAAAGGTTGATGTATTGTATAAATGACCCTTTCCCCTATTGGCATAAAAGGTGGTTGCCACTATTAAAGCCTTCCTAGTGATGGTCTATTCATATTTTTCCCTTTGGTATATCACAACTAATATAATACTTCATCCTTGTATGAGAGTCATTCACAATCTCATACTTTTTTAGCAACTTCATCAACTATCCTTGATGGTTGCTTCATACATACACTTTTATTCATTAGACTCTATTATCTCAATACTAACGATTTACATGTTTTGTTTGCATTTGTACTTTTGGCTTCGTAAATACTTGTACTTTTGGTATCGTAAGTACCATACATACACAATTAATGTAAATTTTTTTCAAGTTTCACCGATAAGAACCATATGAATGAAATGAACTCATAAGGGCTATCACTTCCTTGTGAGTTACACACTCATACATATCTCAAAAATTACCTACCAATATCCTCCTTGGTGATGATGTGACACACACACTAAAGGTTAATCCTAGAAACAATGTTATGTTTAACATCCATCAACATGGAGAATCATTCTCTCTAAGATATGTATAATAGATTGACATGTAAAAGCATTAATACTTTTAGCTTTGAAAGAAACATACTCATGACAATTAACATACTTAAACTTTGGGTTTCAATGTATTGGTTCTTCTCATGCATCACAATGAGAATGACTATCATCATCTTCTTTTTTTATGTATTAGTCACTCTCATAGTTTATCTATCATCATCCACCATGACAACCTTGCACAAACCACAATTAGTCGAAACCCTAATTTAAATTTTATTTAATCACAATCCATCAACGTCTATAAAAATAGAATATAAGTAAAGCAATAATGTATCAATCATCATAAACCTTAACATCACATAATCCAAGTAACACAAACCCTAAACCATGCAAACCAATAAAAATTCCTAGATTTATTTCTAGAGGAGGATGGATTGAGGGCCCCACTTTATAACTCTAGGGATTTGTATTGGTCATGCATCCCCTGATTGCTTTTGAAGCCCTTAAGTAGTGTGAAATTCCCCACTAGAGTTTATAGTTGTCATGACTTTTGCTTGTATTATGAGGGAGTAGAAGAATAGATAGATTTTATGATAATCCTATAATTTTTTTTAATACTCAGGTAGCGTAGCATTGCTCTAAGTAAGAAGTCATGACTTTTCAATTGAAATCAAAATTTTGTCTTTCATATATTCAACTTTAGGTCATAACTCTAGAACATAGCCATGACTCTATTTGATATCTTGATCTTTCTATAACATACTATCATGGTGTTGATAATATCTATGACTTTGGCCTAATCTCTCTCTAACACAAAGTAACAAAACTATGAAATAGTTAAGGATTTAGGTCTTCATCATTTGTAGTCTATAGATGGTCACAACATTGTGAACTTGTCATAAAGGGTGCGGTTGCTTCCAACATTATTTTATGGCCATGAAATTGTGTGTAGGCCACATCATCAAGCATTCCTTTTACTTGATTAGTATATGGCCACAATACTATGAAGTGGCCATGGTACTTGTACTTAGCTTGTGCATACAAACCACTATAATGCATTCTTTTGAGGACAAGAGTCATGACCTTATAAATAGTTGTACTCGAGTAGTATCCTCTATAATATTTGATGACCAAAATATTTTGGCTTTGAATAATAATCATGGATTTGGTCTGAAAACTTGTGACTCTTTATTTTCTATCACTCAAAAGTTATGGCATTATAATAAACCCGTGGATCTATCATGAGACAACCGAGCCATATAACTGTAAATTCACAGTATTAAGAAATTAATTATGACCTTGAGCATCCATTCTACCTTCTGAAGTCATTCTGACATTTGAAGAAGGTGCTACATCAAAATTCCTATGGCTAATGTAGAAATGGTTGTGCTTGAAAATCTAGAAAAAAAATTAAATATACTACCTCAATTATTCAAGAAGAAAAGAATCAAGCTGGTGATGAAATTATCATAGCTAATTTAAAGATATTAGAGTAGAAAAGCATGAAGAGAAAATAGAAGATATAACTTCAATTTTTTCATTAAGAAAAAGCTGAAGCAAGTGATGAAAAATGTATGAGTAATACAAAGTGAAATGTGATAGAAAATCTTGAAGAGACAATCAAAGATATAGCTTCAATTATTCAAGGAGAAAAGGATAAAGTGAGTAATGACATCACCACAGCTAATACAAAAATACTTATGGTAGAAAACTTGAAGATGAAATTAAAGATATGACCTCATTTTATAAGAAGAAGAAGATAGGGGTAACCATAATGTTTTATTGGCCGAAATGGAGAAAGTTATGGAGGAGTGAGAGTAAGAGGATAAAAAAGGCAAGATTCTTGGCTATGTGAAAGTAAGGAATAAAATAAATAAGATAAACCTCATCCACATTATTTTAGAGGATGAGGATATAAAGATAATTACTTATCCAACATCTACCACTGATACCAAATGCACAATAAAAAAATAAGTAAAATAGCTTACTGAGAAGCAAACATATACTATGATAATGTCTTATAAAGAGAATTTTTAAATCTATCAATGGATGTTAAACATAACATTTCTATGAGTCAACCCAAGAATCTTTTTTGTTGCTTGAGTGATGAAGTGTGATTATTGTGAGAATAAATGTTACATATATATATTTATTATTAAATCCTCCAACACACAAAAGAACACCAAACCTAAACCAGCTACTATTCTGTATTTTTTCTCAAAGCCATTATAGTTTTTAGAACCATGAATTTGGAGATACCAAAAGAAATAGCCTATCAAAAGCTACATGAGAAAGTCATGGTAGTTTTTTATAGCTACGAATTTATTATTACAAAAGAAAAAAGTATCATATAAGATATGTGATAAGGACACATTAGTTTTTTAGAGCGAGGATGTTTGCATTATTGAATTAAACACATTATAAAAGCTATATGGAAAAGCCATAGCTTTTATATTATTTCCATGACTTTGAAGGTACAACTTGCCATAATATCGTTTCTTTCATTTACAAAAGAATACAAACCCATAAAGTTGTGACTTTTAATTATTAGGTTGTGACTATAAATATCTAATTCCTGAATCTCCTCCACAAAAAAATCTCTAAATTTCTAGCAATACCATGATAATCAACCCTAAACTCTTAGTTTGGTGAATCAACAATGAAAGGAAAAATATCATAGAAAATAAGTGTCATGGATATCAGCCACAATGAGAAAGAAAAGTGATTGTCATAGTAATACCACCCAAAAGTAGTGCCCATGACTACTTTTGTTATAAACATTTGGTAGAGATTGATAAATTATGTGTTGTTAAAAAGGAATTTATTGTAAAGAGTGGATTCAATGAATTAAATTTTTTTTTTGAGATATTATCAGAAAGAAAAATTAGATATTATTTTGTACCTATAGAGAACATGGTAATGTCTTAGTTGTGAATGAGTTTCATGCAAATTTAGAGGAAAAGTAGGAAAACATATGCTATATGAGAGGGGTTTTTGTTTTCTTTGATTGAGGGACTCATTAACAAACTATTTGGATTTCTATGTTCTAATGATAGCATAGATTTTAAATCTCTCTAGGGGCAACTAAATTTTATAATTATTGCTCAATTATTGATGAATGGAAAGGGTACATGGAAGATACTATCGAATAGAACATATAAATATTTGATGAGGGAAGAACTTACTAAGATAAGTAAAGCTAAGTTGTAATTCATATACTCGTTTATATTGCCGACTCTCCATGTTTCTACAATTATTTTGGAGATAGAGATTTTGCTATATGGTATCTTCATTGGATTCTATTTTAATGTGAGGTAAATTTCAAAGAAATCAATTATTGGGTTTCTCGAGAATGAATTTTTTAGCCAACTAATTTACCATTCCCTTATTACATTGTTATGTTTAGTAGATAAAATCCCTATAGATGAATAGTTTAACACAATGTGTTTGAAAGTGTCCCCCCTAATATTGTTGGGCATAAAAATAAAAATAAAAGGAGATAGAAAAAAAAAAGAAACTTATAATTGAAGGGGAATGACTAACCAAAATTTGGGAAGAATGCTTATCATTCAATGTGGCTAACACACAAGAGATAGAAATAAGGAGAAGAATGCATAAAGAAGAGATGATGTGCATTGAGCATTCCTTAGCAACAAATGGTAGTCTATTTATGGATATTTTATATATTGTAGAATATGCAATGGAGCATTGAGTGAATCAAAAAAGTTCTTGAAGGGGAGATCCATTCCATACACATGGGAGTTGTGGAAGGGATTATAAAACATGATGTACTATGGGAAAATCATCCCCATCAAAAAGAGATGAATTTTATTGTAGCACAAAGAATAGTTTGACTAACATATCTACAAACTCTTGGAGGAAGGAATGAGATGTATGGAAATTAGCTTAATGGGGAGTGCCAAATAATTCGGAATCTTATTCAAGGCCATCATGGTAGATTGAAAAATAGTAATGGATGAAAGAGTCAAAATGAATGAGAATGAGAATCACATATCGAAAGTGCTAGTGGATAGAATAAATAGGAAAGTGCAGTATAAATCAAAAAGACTTTGTATTTTTTAATGGAATCTTTTGAATATGCATTGAATTTGATTGTGTGTAGATTAGAGGCTCTTTATGATATTTTAGCAAAGATATAATTCTATAGGTAGATTAGAAAGATTATCAACTTTTCTACCACTATTTGAGCATTCAATATCAAATTTTAACTTTAAAAAGTATGCTTATATCAAAAAAAGTATACTAGTCACCCCATCACTGCCTTGATTTATATCTTTCTTATTTATTCTAATATTATGATGAAGTACTCATTATGTAAAACTGATTTGATATGTGTAATTATTTTTTTTTTGGAGAGGGATAAAATTGCTCAAGGATGAATAATTATTTTAGTGTGGTTGTTTGTTTGGTGTTAAAACTATTAATTATTTGTTGGTATCTTGGTACTTTATGATGCTGCATATGTATGCGATTAAGGAAATTATGAATTGATTTCATGATTATGAAGTTTGGAAAATTTTGATGAATAATCGTGGAATAAATGAATTTTTAGAAGTGTTAAAAAGATTGGATAAAATAATGAGTCTTGATAGTTTTTTCATCCATTCTTGGCCAAAACTCTTTCTTCCATTGTAATACATATTCTTAGTAGCTACAATATTATCATGAAGTAATAATCATACTTATCTCATAAAATTTAAATGAATACATTAATAATTCTATGTCATTAAAATCAAATACACCATTGTTGCTAATAGTGATGACCCATTCTAAGTATTGTAATTTTATCTTTTATATGACTTAATAGTCTCAAGTCAGAGTCATGAGCTTTTTACAATATCAAGACTTTTGAGCTACACAAAGTTATAGAGCTAAAATTACTCAATCCAAATTCATGACAATTATTTAAAGCTATAAATTTTGGGACACTAAAAGCTATAGAAGATATTAATCGAATATGATTATTTTTCAAATCCCTAACTCTTACCCTCAAAGGAAGGCAAACCCAATACTTTTATGCTCGAGTTAATTATTAGTGTCTTGACATTCTTGCAGCACGATGGCAACATGATATATGAGAGAAGAGAAGACCAATTCAATGGTCACCTAGAGTACCATGGATACTTGAAGATATATAAACAAAAATTTTGCGTCATGGCCATTTTTTAGCACCATACCCACATGATATACAAGACCTTTTTAGTTATATCACTATATCATAATTTTCATGGACATATAATAATTAAGAAGTACCAATGCCAATGCCATAGCTTTATCAATATGCCAAGATCATATACCAATATGAAAATTCTTTCCCCAAGTCATGGGCATTTATTATTATCATGGCACTTTATTAAAATAAGAAGACAAATGCACAAAGCCACAACCACTTCATATCACTATGACTTTCTGTTATAGAGATATTATTGTCAACTTTTGGTCGTTGCCAATGCCATAAATTTTTGTTATAGAAAGATTAAAATATAGTCTAGAGTCACAACTACTTTCTAGAGTTAAAACCTCAAGCTTAAGAAATAAAAGATGAAGTTGTGACTATTTTCTAAATGTCACGACATCCTATTTGGTGAAATATAAAATCATCAAAGTATAAAAGTGGAAGATAAAAAAATTTAGAGGTATCTCTTTCATTTTTCATCATCTACAAACATGCAACAAACAAAGTCATAGCAATAACCAAACCATAGGGGTGAATTTCACTCTTTCTAGAGGATCCACAAATAAGTAAGAGATGAGAGACTTAATGCAATCTCTAGAGTTGAAGGGTATGGTTCTCAAACTTTTCATCTCTAGGGTAGATTCAACATTTTTTACCAAAATAGTGAGGGTCTAGGATCTTATAATTTGAATATATGTGATATGATATTAGTTTTTATTTATGAGTGAATGTGATTGATTTATTTTATGTTATAAATATTAATAAATTATGATTAAATGGAACTTGAACTCGAGTTTTGACTATTTGTATGTTTGTGTGAGATTGCCATGGTAAATGGTGATATGCAAACCACATGGAACATTTATGCATATGGTAAGAAGGAAATAAAAACTCTTCCGACTATGACACATGAGATAAACATATATGTTGAAACTTGAATTTTGGGTATGTTAATCATAATGAGTATGTTTCTTACAAAGTCAAAAGTATAAATACTTTTACATTCTAATTTTATTATATACATCTTAAAAGACCTAGTTATCAAATAGGATGCATGTTATATAAAAATTTCTTTTAAGGAGTTCACTTTTAGCATGTGAGTCACACCATCACTAAGAAAGATGGGTTAGATATTCCTCAGGACATGCGTGAATGTGTGGTGACTAGCAAGATGGTGATAGCCCTTGTACGTTGCTTTTACTCATATGGTTTCAACCAGTGAACTTTGAGAGAAGCATATATTAATTATCTAAGTATCATACTTATGAAGTAGAAAGTATAAGTATTTACAAACCATATCAATCTTTGGTCTCTATGACACTTAAGGCTATAGAATAAACATATCAATCAAAGTTAAAAAGTTGCTTAAAAAGTATGAGATTGTGAATGACTTTAGCAAATATGAATTATTATTTATGTGGTGTTGTATAGAGGGGACAACTATAAGAGGAATACAATTGGGATACACTCAATGCTGATAACTACATTGCATGCCATGAGGGAAAAAAGCTATTGCATTATATCCCAAACTTCAATCTCTATTCAGTATAATATAATTCAAGTAACTTAAACATCATTACATAGATTAAATGAACAAACCCATGGACCTAAGATTGTATGATAATCTAAATATCTATTTTATGAGATCAATATCTAAATGAAAATATGTTTTACTATTTGTATAACCCATTTACTTATTGAACTTTATTAATGAGATGTTCTAATTAATAAGCTTTTAAGATATTTGCTAACTAATAAAGTTAGGCAGCATAACAAAGGCACAATAGAAAACCCAAATAGTTAGTTTCAACTTTGATGAAAAATAATTTACTCATCATACCCACTAATTCATATGCAAAATAACCAATCCACAAAATTAAAAATCCATATCTAAATGAAGACAAATCCATCACAACACTCAAACTCAATCATGGACATTTTTTCCTTTTGTGTTGTGTCATATTTCTTCTATTGTAATTTGATATCTCATCAGATTTAAAGAGGAGAGGTAGATTCTTTGCTTCAGTATGAGTAATACTTTTAGTATAGTTGTTTGTTCAGCACTCCACATAAAAACTTTTTTTGGTTGTTTGATAGGGATTTTGTGACTTGTTAGTATTGATTTGAAATTTTTATTTATTGATTTAACTAAATTGTAGTTTTGATAAAATTGGATGAATATTAGTCAAATTAGGTGTATTTAATGTAAAATTGGTGAACTTGATGAAGTAATGACTTAAAGAGCTAAAAAGCAATGGAAAGTAATGACAATTCTCATATCATGAGTTGGTCACACTATTCAAAACCTAATGAGAAGTTGTGAAAATCTTTCTTGGCCATGAATCTACCAATTAAGTCATGTTAATCTTTATACATCACAACCCTAACTGAGTTTATATGATCTTTTCACTATGCAATACTATCTTCGTGACCATGATATTTTTTTGGAGTTACGACTAGACTATTTTTAATAGTTAATAATGACAATGATTTTATTTTCACATCATAGAAACTAAGTACCCCAATAGTCTAAGAAGTCATGACATTTTCTAGTATTGTGACTTAATCAATATAAAGCTGAAAAATACATACTACCAAATGACTTTTAGTCATGTTATCATTTTCATTATGACTTTGTATTTCGGATAGTATTTCTCTAAGTCATAACATTTTTGTTGCTATGAATTTACATTCCATATAGTAAATATAATGACACGTATCAAATAATACAAGATTTTTAACATGTTTGACCAAGTTTGACTAAGTTTGACAAGGGTTGACCAACACTTAGTATGTGAGACAAAGTTGACCTTTTCAAGAATAATTAATTTATGGTTTAAAAGATACAATTTCGTAGGTCTAGTCAATATGAGTTAATAGACTGGCGGGATGTCAAAATCTGACTTACGGATAAAAAGTTATGGCCCCGAGAAGTTCAAACAGCAGCACTTTAGCAGTGTTTAGGTATGTCTGAAATTTTTTATCTGAAAACGACCCTAGGCCATATATAAACACATATTTGGGATGCCAAATGAAACTGTAGCCCCAAAATACCTTTTTAGCTCCAAAAACCTTAGGCAAGAAGCTCTCCAAACCGGTAACCCGAGTAAACCGTTTGGCCATCTGAGTAGCGTGGGAAATCAGTCCAGATGAGGCGTCACCAGCCGGCCACTGGCGAGACACGCTGGGCCACTAGGTGTGTGACCTCTGAACGATGCCGGCAGTCGAATTTCACGGCCAAATGCTGGTAGACGCACCGGGATCTAGTCGGCGAACCCGCCAGTGGCTGCACCGTCCTACCACCATTTTTTTTGTGATTTTCTGGCCATTTTTTGGCCACCTCAGGCCACTCCATACCTGTCTCTCCCCCCATTTTTGGACCCCCTAAACTCATTTTGTAGTCTCTTTTTGTAGATTCCTCACCGTTTGAAAGATATGAGGAAAATGAAGTTGGCCGATAGTCGGATCAAGTTTTCCAACCACCATAGTGACTATTTGAGCAAGGTAATGGTACTGATGAGTTCCTGATCTCTTGGGCTTTCCATTGATATGTGGTTTATAAATTTTGGATATTATTTGGTTAGATTTATATTTTTAGGTTGTTTCGGGCAATTACTGAGAAGTACGGATTGATAATGTGTATTAGTTGGTAAAATTAAGCAAAATTAGAGTTGGATTAATGAAATTGGATATTTTTAGGAATTATTGGGTGGTTCAATTTCAAAAAACAAGCTCCCGAGTAAAAAGTCCCAATTTTGGGTATCAGGTATATAGGGTACACTGTATAATTAGGCATGTCAGGGTCCAACTTAGCGGGGTTCATAGTTCCAAAAATTTTTCTAAGGCCTTCGAGGCATCTCGATATCATTAGTTTAGTTATTGGAACCTAAGTGGTATTTTATTAGTATTACAAGCACTCACACAGAGTCGGGAGATGATCCTACAGGGGAGCAGGACTAATCATCTACAATCAGTGAGTGGTTTATATGTTTTTAAATGATTTGAGATATTACATCAATATATCTATTATGATTTAGTACTTTACATATAAACTATTTTGATCAGATGGTTGGTTGCATTCAAACATGGTCTTTAGTTTCATATAAAATAAGTTATCATTTCATGTGAATTTTGTCAACATTTTAACTGTTTGAAATTTTTATTGTGTTCATAGATGAGTTTGTGGTATTTGGATGTTTGGGGTACGTGGTTTGAGGTTTTAAACCACCTTGAAAAATTATTGTTTTAAAAATTAGATTTCTTTGAGATTTGGGAAATAATTATGATAAGGTAATGCTGGAAAAGCACATGTGAGTGGGGGAAAGATTATGTGTGATTAGTGGTCACGTGATGGATAGGTTCACCCAGAGGTTTATTAGGTGTCACGTGATGGCTAGGTTTACCCGGAGGTTTATTAGGTGCCACGTGATGGCCAGGTTTACCTAGTTGTTTATTAGGTGCCACGTGATGGCCGAGCTTGCCCGGAGGTTTGATACTTGCCACGTGATGGTCGGGTATACCTGGAGATTTGTTAGTTGCCACGTGATGGTCGGGTCTACCTGGAGGTTTGTTAGTTGCCATGTGATGGATGGGTATAACCACAGATTTATTAGTTGCTATAGTGTTGTGAGGTCGGGCTTGGATAAGTTCACCCGGAGATTTATTAGGTGCCACATGATGGCCAGGTTTACTCGGAGATTTATTAGGTGCCACATGATGGTCGGACTTACCCGGAGGTTTGATAGTTGCCAAGTGATGGCCGGGTATACCTAGGGGTTTGTTAGTTTCTACGGGATGGCCGAGTCTACCTGGAGGTTTGTTTGTTACCACGTGATGGCCAGGAGTAACTACAGATTTATTAGTTGCCACGGTGTTGTGAGGTTGAGCTTATCAATGGTTTATGATGGGTATGTGGTATGGTACACAGTTGGTTTCTAAATAAGGTATAATCTTGTAATACATATGATTATGGTATTTTCATGGTTGTAATTGCGACATGATAGTTATACATGCTTTATGCTTGATTTGTGTATTGTGGACAATTCATATGTGTGTTGTGAATGGTTTATACTACAGTGTTGTTTCTTATTAGTCATTTCGGTTAGATTTTGAGCATGAAATTTTGTTTGTTTGGGCTAGGTAAAGTCGAGTTTTGTGAAATGTTTTAAACGGGAAACTTTACAAAAGTGTGGACGAGAGGTCTTGAGAGAAGAAATGTTTTAAAACAAACAGTATTTTTCCTTATAACTATGTCACTCACTGAGATTTATATTCTCACGTTTTTTGTTTTAAATCTATTCCCTAGGTCCAGGCAGATCGTAGGGCCTACCTCGCGCCAGATTCTACGCCGCTCTGTCTGCTATAGCTGCAACATTCTACTTCATTCATCTGTCTTGTTTATTGAACTTATTATTTTCATTGTATTTCTAAATTTCGCAAATACTTTTAGAATGTTCTAGTATTGGTAGTGAACTCATATGAGACCTTATTATGTATGCATATGGTTATGACCTATATTAATTTGGGTTGCTAATGGTATTGGGTAGTTGTGGATTTTCTATATAATTGAGATATTGTGGTATTACATATATTCATTTCACCAGGCGGGACCATCTGGGAAATCCTGGAAGGGTATCCGGGTCAAGTCCTGTCAGTAAATATATGAATCATTGCCATTATTGATGTCAAGACAATCTTCCAAAGAATAATTATTTCAATCATGATATTATTGTCATTCAACTTCGTGATCTAGAGAGGAAAATCTCGATCATGGCCATTCTTGCTACCAAGACTTTCTATTTTAGAGAGTATTTATCTAAGTCATGAAATTCCAAGCACTATGACTTTATATTTCAAAGTGTATTAATCTAAGTCATGACATTCCTATCACCATGACTTTGTGTTCTATAGGTAAGTTACTTCTATCATGATATTTCTTTTTTACCATAATATTTATACTCCTGAGAAGATTCAAAGAGATGATAAAGTCACGACCTCAATCTAGCACAATGACTTCAAACTTAAAGATTCATATGGAATTCTGAAGTATAAAAAACATTTTTGAGTTTTTCACCTAAAATAAAGAGGGGAATTATATTTTGAGCTGAATAGGATGCAAAACCCTTGGCTGGTAGCATTACTTCTAAACCCAAATTAGAAGCAAATATAAAGTAAAATTAACCATGAATTTATTATGATTAGGTTTTGAGACTTAGATCCTCACTAGGGATGCTATTAAGAAACCACGATTCTATGAGGTAGCACTCCAAATATCTCACATGAATTCTTTTCTAATATCACTCAAAATTAATACTTAGGGTTGGTTTATTATACTTTTGTTATGATGATATGATTGTATACTATTTATAATTGTGGTAATACTATGATTTGAATGTTAATCAATATGGATGTTATTTACAACTAAAATTTAGGATTTTAACTATATCATAGGTTTATATTTGTTGGGCATGATGGATAATGATAGGTAAGTCATGGGACACACTCAAGGGATATGATAAGATGAAAGTAACAATCCGTTTAATTTTAATAGAAGAGATAAACCTTTGTATGAAAACTTGAGATTGAGATAAGTTTAATAGTTGCAAGTATAGTGCTTATAAAGTCAAAAATAGAAATATATTTAAGATCAACCCATTGTACATATCCTAGAAGAACTAACCTTTGAGTGATGTGTGGGCTAAGTAAAATATCTAACCTATAAATTTCATTATAATGTGAGAGTCATGTATTGGTTGTGGTGGATAGTGATAGGTGTTTCATGGGATACATGTAAGTGGAGGTATCTTAATGGTGATGACAACCCTGGGAGTTATTTCCTCTTGTATAACTTTTATAAGTAAGATTCATGGGAAGTTATATGTAAATTGATGCGTGTAAGACACTTCTATGTGAGGATCATCCTTGGTAGTGATAGTCTAAAGATGACATCCACCTTATATGCCAAAAGAAAATTAGGGCATTTCCACACTAATTGACCATACGTTCACCGATCAAACATAATATTGGTCAAATGGTAAAGATATCTCATCATACACATTGAAGTCAACCAACCCCAGATTTAAGTATATTTCTAAAATATATGCCTATATACTCGACTTGAGCCGTATTTACTTCATCGGTAGTTGGTCAAACAACTTATTCATGTGAGATTGATATCTAGACTTACAACTATCTTTACTATTTACATGACCTATATACTTTCAAAACTATATTTGATGAAAATCTCAATAAGCTTTTAAAATACATGTCACAAATGATAAGTTTTGACATTATAATAAAGTCATAACAAATGCCCATATGATTTCTAAAGAATTTTGTTAGAAATTTAAATGTATCTATGATAAGCAATGATTAGATGCATTTTAACTAATATTGATATGATTTTGATTATATTTGATAATTGTTTAAATAAATAAAATCTTGCTTATGTTTCAATTTCTTTTATTTTATTAGTTAATATTCATGCATTTTCACTTATTTTCAATGATATTTAATATTTTATCAATATGTACTTGATTAGACTTGTTTCTAATCAATTATATCTGGCAATTAATGAATATATTTGGTTTATTAAATATTTTTATGGTGAAATTGTGCAATGGTGCTCCAATTTTTTTAAAAAAATGTTTTGGGAACACAATTTTTGTGTTGGCATATGGTGGACCAAACTCAAAATTAATTAAGTTTTGGTGCACTCAAATATTCATTAGTAAAATATCCATAATCTTGCTACGTCAACATGCCACAAAAGCAGAAAGTAAACCTAAAATGCAAAACAAAAAAAATAGGCAAAATATTTTTTGAAACGACACACACACACACACACACACACACTATATCTATAATTATAAATCATGATATATACGATGACATATATTCTATATATAAAACATATATATTATCATACAATATATCTAGATATATCATGATATAGTCTATATGTTATGATATATATCATGACATATAACATTGTATTGTTATATAAAAATATTTATATTTACTTAAATATAGTTTTGCATATAGTCAATTATATATAGTGATCTATATGTAATTATGTATTATAGTTATATATATATATATATAACTATGTTTAATCACGTATATATAGTTAACTATATAATTTTTTATATACCAATATATGTATGTATATATATATATATATATGTATGTGTGTATGTACGTACGTACGTACGTATGTATAAAATAAAATATAGATGAACTTCATATATATAACTATATATGTGTGTGTCTATATATATATATATATAACCATATATGCATAATTATAATATAACTATATATATAACTACATATATATAACTATAAAACTATATAACTATGTCTGTCTGTGTGTGTGCGTGTGTGTATATACACACACAACTATATATAAAATTATACATACATAGTTATATATAACAACTATATACAATTATATATAAAGTTATATAGATAGTTATGAATATATAGTTATGTCTACATATAAATGTATATATTGTTATGTGTGTGTGTGTGTGTGTGCACGTGCGTGCGTGTGTGTGTGTATATATATATATATCTTGATATATGCCATTATATATATAATTTTGGAATGAAAATCAAATTTTTTTTGCATTTTTATTTCTTCTTTCATTACATGTTGATATAGTGAGGTTAAGAGTATTTTGGGTTGAAAAATTTGAAAAAGCTCAATTATTTTTGAGAGATTTAGTACACTACACACAAAACCCAAAAGTCATGTTCCCAAATTGCAAATTTTTTATTTATTTTTTTGCTCACCTAAACAATATTTAGATGATATTTGACACTTTTTTGATGTTGCTCATTATGTGCTGGATGATATGAGCTTGAATTTTGATAAATACATATATGTGACAAACAATAAAATACTTCACAATAAAATATTTCACAATAGATGACACAAGAATTTTTTAAAAGCGAAGTCAGTAAAAGCACACATTTAAAATAAGTAATTATTTGATCTACTTTTGATCATTGTTCTATTGATTTCAATAATATTTGATATTTGCGTAATTTAATGAATTTTGGGAAATATTTTAACTACATTTGGTATGTTGGTTGATACCAATTTCAAGATTTTAGTTGATAATGAATGAGATTTGATAAAATTCAATGCCCGTATTTAGGTTAGATTCTAGATGATGTTCATGTATTTTTGATTATTTTTAATAATATTTAATATTTTATCAATGTCTACTTAAACTTATTTCTGGTTTATAACATGTGTATTTAAATGAGTAATGTTCATGTTGACTATTCAATTTATTTAATAAACCAAACATTAGTAATGCAATTTGATGTATTTAAATACCATTCAATGATTCAAAATGATTTTTGATATTTTTTGATTTGGCACAAATGAGCATTTGATGGCATATAATCAATGATGTTGCTAGAATGTTCTTGAGTTTCATCAATTTTAATGATAGGATCTAATGTTTGACAATGTCAATGACATTTGAAAAAATATAATTGCATTCATTAACATCATTATAATTGATATTTTCTTGATATATTTCAAGCATTTTCTCTATGTAATAAGCATGTTTCATATTAAAGTCAAATAAATGATCTACCAAATGGTGTTAATTGGCCTAGTATTGATTTAATGCTTAAATATTCTATTCAAGTGAGAATGCATTATACTTCATATAATTTACTTGACTTATTTTATAAGGGATCGGCTGCTTAAATAAGCAAGGTCACATTCATAATGCTAAAACAAAAGATAAACAAACATAGACATACGTAAAATAAAAAATGTAACACAAACACACATAAAACAAAAAGCATAATGGAAAAAGATAGGCGGTGTAAATTTCTCACTATGATTAGCCCCATCTACTCCAGCATGGTCTCATTATTTACGTGCCCATGACCATATTAACTTCATTCATATATTCAGAATTTGGTCTATGGTCTCTCACATGGCCCCTTTATTAGTAGATGCTTCTAGTGAATTACACTTTCTTTCTCAAATTGATTTCTCCATTTGACCTAACGAGTGTCTATGATTTGTTGAGGATCCAATAGAACTACTTTGTCATTGTTATTGGTCGTAGTTCATTAGAAGGTATCACTAGGTCTCCTATGAATTTCTTTAGCAGGGAAACACGAAAACCATGATTAATATAAACTTGTTTTTGGAAATTGAAGTTTATATGCATCCACTCCAAATTTTTGAAGTGCTAGGTATAGAACATAAAATTGACTAGTAAGCTTATAGTGGGCACAACACGTAAAAATTGACAGTTGGTGATATGGATGCAAATTAAGAAACACCATATAACCCACCATCCAAGTCACATTTCTCTACTTTGATATATTGATAATTTCATGAGATTACTAGAGGTGTGAAAATTAGCTTTTAGTTGGTGTAAGAACTCAGCTCTAGTCATGAGACTCTAGTACACTTCATGCACCACAAAAAGACCACTATGATAAATGACAATTAGAGGAAGCAAACGACCATATAATATCTAGAATGAGGTCATTCTTATAGATGCATGATATTGCTAGTAATAGTGCTCTAGGCATATCATATTGACATGATATTTTAACTATTTGTGATAATTAATTATTATGATAATTTGCATGTTTATTATATATAATATCCTTGAATAATATTATTAATTATTCTAAATATTCATAATCAGTTATTGTTATGTGAATAATAATGAATTAAGATTAGTATAAAATTTGATTGATATTCATGAGATGAATATGTGTATGAGATACAAATCAAATTTATATCTATTTGTTAAGAATAAATATTGGATAGACTCATCCTGAGATTAACACATAGATCAAAGTCATAAGTTAATCTCTAATAGTTATCTTATTAAATTATTTGACTTGAGATCACTATAGTTTTCAACATAAAGAATATTGTGTTTTGATATAATCAAATGTTGTCTTTAATCAGATGATTATAAATGTTATACTTAAACATAATAAGAATTATGTAGAGAGATATGAATGATTAAAATGAAATTTATTTCTCTTATTATAAGAAAGATTTCTTTGGGCCCCATCGACAATTGAGACTGAGAAATACATGATCGTGCTCAAATAAATTGATAGAGATTAATATCATTTATTTAGTCAATCTAATTGGGTTTTGAGTAATCAAAGATAGAATGATATAAGGTTGATTTTATCCATGCCTTATATCCTATCAAGATATCATGAGACATAAGGATTATGTCATTAGCTATATTAAGGTTGTCTTGGATCATGAGCTTTTTATTTAACTTGGGTAGTTATAATGTCTTGCTAGTGGCCACTTATGATTTGTAGGATCAAAATATGATTTAGGCATATTGCCAATGTTAATTGAACCATAGAGTCACACATTAAGAACGAATAATAATGGTTATGATTTTTCACTTTATGTAGTAATTTAAAATAATGAAATTATTTTAAATCACAGATAACAATTAGTTATTATTTAAATTTGAATTTAATTTTGAGAAAGTTTAAATTCATGATTTAAATAAATAATTAATTCATTACATTGAACTTGAATTTTAATGAATAAATGTATTTAAAATGAGTTTTTAAAGATTTGAATTAAGTTATTATTATTTAAAAGAGTTTAAATATATAATTAAATTCATTTATGACTAAAACCCTTGCAGACTTGTATTTGTGTGTGTGTGTGTGTGTGTGTATGAGACATACTTGATGTAAGTAGTAGTCTTTTATAAAACATAGAGAACCCTTTTGTTTTGAGAAGGTGAATCTAAACTAGCATTCAACAAGATCATTCATTATTTGTTCGTGCGTGGATACTTGTAGAAGGTGGTCATTATTCAGAAAGGCATCACCTTTGAAGATCCGAATAAACCAAGACACATACTTTGAAGGTTTGACGAATCAATCTATAAGAGGTAAGTTTTGTTTACCATTCCTTCGTGTTTTTATTAAATGCATGTGATCATTCTTGGGTTAAGGAATAAAAATTATAAATTTCACTGTGTTTATGTTCCAATTAGATTAAATATTCTATCGGAAACCCCATCAATGGTATCAGAGGAACTTGTGTTTTTATGAAAACTGATAATGCCATATTTGATCGTATGTATGTGATGTATATGATTCTAGCATGATTTGCATTTTTGAATATATGTGATATTATGGTTTGTGCCAATGACGTAGTTTATAGGTTTTGTTAAGGTATTAATTGATTGAATCTGAAACCTAAAAGGATTCATTAGTATGATTGAATCTGAAACCTAAAAAGATTCATTAGTATGATTGAGAATTTGAATGGGATATTGCCATTAAAGTGTTTAATATCATTATATATGATTCTAGCTTTGTCTTAATCAGATTAATGCATGGAATAAATTCATATATCAATTTTGATTTATATGTGATTGTTTATGCTGGTGCCAAAATATGCCATATGTATAATTAGATTACATAATATGTTGTTTTAATGTGATTTTGATGGTTTTTGGCTTATTTTAATTTTATTTAAAAGATCAATAAAAATTTACTGATAATATAAATAAAAATTTATTGATAAGATCAATGAAAATTTATTGATGAGATTAATAAAAATTTATTGATAAGATCAATGAAAATTTATTGATAAGATCAATGGAAACTTAATTTTTCTTCTAACCTAGGGTGCTACCCCCAATCCTACGAGGGTGGCCACCCTTGACCATGTCCACTAATCGGTTAGCTGAACCACCATAATAGCTCTGCAAAAGACCATATAAATTTAATTAGTTTTAAATACACAACTATTATAATTTAGTTCTTTAATACAAATTATTTATGCTATATGATACCATTATATATTTTGCAAGTTGTGTTGCTTCACATGGTGCTCAGTATAAAATTTTTAACTAATGTGTTTGGTAGATTATTATTATTTTTTTCAAGGGTTGTAATTATTAAATACAGCTTGCATGCCATTTTTGTTTTATTATAATTTTTTAATTGTTGTAATAAAAAAAGAGAGACAATGCAAGCCATTTGAAGTCATGCAATCCAACCATGATGATGGAGGAGCTAGGTGTCTATGCACAAGTTGGTGGTCAAATCAACTTCATGGAGATACTTATTACTACCTAGGAATGACTATTGATCTTCATATTGACTCATTGAGATCAATCTAAATTGAGGTCATACTGTGACACATTTATTATATGCATATATGAGAAACTATGTATGTTGTTACATGAGTAGGTGATACTAGATATATGATAAGATCTATTAATTGAAAATTAAAATCAATCAAGATCTCTCACATAAAATTTAAAGTTAACATGTCATTCATATCTAAATACTTATCAAACCTTTTATCACCTTAGTGTGGGTTCTACCAAATTAGAAATACATTAGGTGACATTAGTAAGACAAGATGAGCAATAGTTCTATCAACATGTTTAAAAATGGTTTATCTTTATTAGGTTATCAAAATGGTTTTGGGTCTATTGGCATTAGATGGGATTCAAACATGCTGGGACATATGATGTCAAAATCCCATAAATATCTAAGAATTGCATGAGATTTAATTGGTAAGAGTTACCGACCTAAATAACTTAATTTTAAGTGTCATGTCAAAGTTGACTTAAAGTTGAGTAAAATATGGATCTTAGCTCACTAGATTAATATGATTATTCTTGGGAGTTATTTATTTAGTGAGAATTTTTCATAATCAAAATACTTATTGAACTTTGCATTCATTGTAGATGGCCAACAATAACAACAATAATTCTACTATGTCACTGTGATCAATCCATGAGAAGGATAAACTTCTAGGACTAACTTTCTTGACTGATTTCAAAATTTAAGAATTGTTTTAAAACAAGAAAAGAAGATTTATGTCCTGAATGAACATATCCATAAAGAATTAGCTAATAACACTTCTCGAGATGATAAGAATGATTATGAAAAACATCATAATGACTTTATTGATGTTGCATGCTTGATGCTAGCTATCATGAGTTCTGAACTACATAAGGATATAGAAAATATGGAAGCTTATAACATAATCTTCAATCTTAAGGAAATGTTCCAGCAACAAGCAAAGATAGAAAGGTATGATAATACCAAGACACTGCATTCTTGTAAGATGGCTGAGGGTGCTTCAGTTAGTGCTCATGTTCTAAAAATAAAAGGCTATATTGAGCACCTTAATAGGCTTGGATTTCCATTGAGCCAAGAGTTGGCAACTAATTTTATCTTGAATTCACTTTGTTATAGTTATGTCCAATTTTTCATGAATTATAACATGAATGTAATGAACAAATCTATCTCTGAGCTACATAAAATGCTTAAAACTGCTGAGCAGAATGTTAAATCCAAGCATGGCCATGTTCTAATAGTTCAAAATAGAAAGATCATCAAGATCAAGAAAAAAAGGCAAGGGCAAGGGTAAGGGGAAAGGAAAGTCCAAAGCTCAACCCAAACCCAAACCTGAACCCAAGGCTAAAGCCCCAAAGAAGGGTGTTTGTTTTTTTTTTTTGCAATGAACCTGGCCATTGGAAGAGAAATAACAAGCTATATTTAAAGGATCTAAAGATGAAGAAGACTAGTGAGACTAGTTCTTCACTTATTTATGTTACACATATTAATTTTTCTCTTTCTAGTTCCTAGGTATTAGATACTGGATGTGGATCACACATATGTACAAATATACAGGGACTTAAAAGGAGTAGAAAACTAAAGAAGGGCAAAGTTGATCTAAGAGTAGGTAATGAAGTAAAAGTTACTACTTTAGTTGTAAAAAGTTATGCACTTACTTTGCCTAGTAGGCTTTTTTTAGTTTTGGACAATTGTTATTATGTTCTTATAATGTGTAGGAATATTATTTCAGTTTTTTATTTGGATAATGATGGTTTTTTTTATTATGAATAATAATTGCTCCATTTTTCATAAAGCCGTGTTCTATGCAAATGTCTTTTTTTAGGATGGTCTTTATGTTATGAATCTTCAAAAATTCAATAATTATCATATAATAACATAACTACTAAGAAATTTAAATCAAATGATTTAAATTTAATCTATCTTTGGCATTGTCGTCTTGGTTATATAAATGAGAAAAGTATATCAAAAGTTCATCAAGTTGGACTTTTGAATTCATTTGATTTTGAATCATATGATAGATGTGAATCTTGTCTATTAGTTAAGATGACAAAGGATCCCTTTACTAGGCACATTGAAGGAGAAAATGAATTATTCGGCCTCATACATACAAATGTATGTGGACAATTAAGTTCAGATGCTAGAAAAGGTTGCGAGTACTTCATTACATTTACTGATGACTTCATCAGATATGGTTATGTCTTCTTGATGAAACATAAATTTGAATCATTTAAAATGTTCAAATCTTTTCAAAATGAAGTACTTAATGGGTTTCTTAAAGTTGAGGACTTGTGAATGATCTCTAAGCAAAGATGAAATGTTATCTTAGTGATAAAGTACTAAGGGGGAAACTATGAGGGTACTATCATTGGGAAGTACTCGATAGTTGATTACCATCTTATAAATGAATAAGGAAAGTAATCATTTTATAAATATCAAATATTTTTTTTTATGACTAAGCATAATCACAACAAGACTATTTATAAATTCCATAACAAATAAAAATATTAATCGTTTATAGAATATAAGATTTATGACTTACAACTTATTTATCATGCCAACTAAAGTAGCTATTAATTAGAGGTGTCAAACGGGCCGGCCTAGCACGGCACGGCCCGTTTTTCACGTGCCCAGCCGTGCTACCGTGCCGTGCCGTGCCCGGCACGGCACGGTTTTTTAAATTCGGGCACGGCACGGCCCGTGGGCACGGCAAGGCCGTGCCGTGCCGTGCCGGCCCGCTCGGGCACGGGCGCACGGCAAGGCAGGGCAGGCGGGGCGGGGCGGGTCTGTTTGGACCCGACCCGCTGTCTTTTTACCGGGGGCGGGGCCCGGTTGGGTCACGAGTCACGACTCAGTGAGTCGTGACCGTGAGTCGCGACTCACGACTCACGACGCAGGCACGCGTGCCGGCGTGCCGGGCCAGGCACGGCACGGCACGGCTCGTGCCAGGCACGGCACGGCACGGCTCGTGCCAGGCACGGCACGGCACGGCACGTGCTTTGTTCGCCCGGGCACGTTTTTTTATCGTGCCGGCCCAGGCACGGCCGAACCGTGCCGTGCCTCGTGCTGGGCTGGGCCGGCCCGGCCCGTTTGACACCTCTACTATTAATCATTGTTGACTTATCTAATATTATTTGTAGGATTCTAATGGGATATATATTTAGACTAAAGGTCCACATTATTACTTGTATGACTTATATACTTATAAAATAATATGGGATAAGAGACACTCGACCAACTAACTTTTGGGATATATCTCACCATAAAATTAATTATTATAACAAAGTAATAGTTGATATAACAACCATTAAATAGGAATAGTTCTATTTTTAGTAGTTTCAATAATATTATCTTGTTTTATTTTTTTGAGATTTGCATTGTATGTGTTGTATTTATCTTTTAATGATGATGATTTTATCTTTGTTTTTTATATTTTTTTTATCTTTTTTTATCTTTTTTTATCTTTTTTTATCTTTTTTTATCTTTTTTTAAGCCATCACTCTCACATGAGTAGAAACTATGTGAATTAGCTAACACCTTTGTACTTAGAGATCGAGAAAATTAGGAAAGCCATTTTGAAACAATGAGTGGATAAAAAGGCTATGGAAGAAACATGTAACTATAGAGAGGCCAAAGTCGACAAGGGTTACATTATCCAATAGCCAAACCATTACCAAATTGTGGGTGATTATTTAAGGCTTATGATTATGGAAAGTTATTCAAGGATTCAGATAAAGCTAGTGGAACTGAAAATTTTTGAGTTCAAGCCTACTCTTATATTGATGGTTTAGTAATATCAGTATAATGGGATAATATATAAAGTTGGTTCTAATGATTATCTCGTAACTCCATTGAGAGTTGAAATGAACTTGTCCAGATTTTCTTCATTAAGTTTTTCCCAACTCAAATCACCTCATAGTCGATGAGTAAGATAAGTCAATTTTGTTAGGAGTTGTTAAAAATTTTGTATGATACTTAGGACTATTATAAGAAGTTGAGGAGATTCCATCACCATGAGTTTGAATTATGGTTCCAAGCTCAAACATTCTACAATGAGGTTAATTATATGTCGAAATAAAATATTGATGTGATTTTGTGGGATTTTATTATGAATAAATCTTCTAATGAGATTTATTTGTTGTTTGAAGAGTTGGTAAAAATTAACTGCCTAACTTTAAATGGCTTTGGCTTTAGCAAAAGATAAGATGGAGTTTTAAAGTTGGACTGACTCACCTAGAGGTGTCAAATGGGACGTGACTGGCCGGCCCGGCCTATTTTTTTCAGGCCCGACTGGGCTTTCATGCCGGGCTAAGCAGGGTTTTGTGGGGGTTCAGCCTGGCACGGGCCCACGGCATGGTCCGACGGGTTCGGCCCGGCCGGGCCTAACCCTAAATTAAAAAAAATTATGGTTTCGGCCCGCGCACGAAACCCTAATTTTTAAAAAAAATTAGGAATTGGGCGCGCCCGAACCCTAATTTAAAAAAAATTGATTTTGGCATGGTACCGTGCCGGGCCAGGCACGGCACGGCACGAGGCCCGGTTGGCCTCGACATGGCACAACACGATTGTGCCATGGTCATGCACGACACGAGTTCGGGCATGAAAAATTTTCATGCCATGCCGGCTCAGGCACGGCTGAACCGTGCTGTGCCTCGTGCCGGGCCGGGCTGGGCCGGCCCGATTGACACCTCTAGACTCACCATGATGGAAGCCAAGATGGAGCATTTATAAATAAGTTGAATCCCATGAGGAGAAATAAAAAAGTGTGGGAGAACTCATCATTTTGAAAGGATAAGAAATATCAACTTTTAACCTAATTTATCAAAAGGAGAAAGCCATTGGGTTTCAAAGAAAATGATATGTGTTTCAACCTAATCCTAATATCTCTACACGCTACCATCCAAACATGAGAAATCATGCAAATTTTTTTATGGGAACTATGGTTGTGGGAACCAAAATATTAGCCAAGTCTCAAAGAATTTTGGCCATAATTCATTGAGTTATGATAATCAAAGAGGGTCAAGCTCAAATTACTAACACAAAAAAAAAGTAGAAGAAAGATTGTCAATGAATGACAAGTTGATGGCATTACTAACCGAGATGAAGTGAAAAGAAGATTGTCAAGAATAACAAATAAAGAAGCTTGAAATTAAGTTAAAAAATGTGAATGCAACAATGTTGAATATAAAAAATCAAATTGGACAACTAGTATTATCATTGAAAAGAAAGAGGGTGAATGAGCTATATAGTGATATAGTGTCTAACTCAATGGAATGCATATTCATAGTACATAGAATCAGAAAAGAATTAGATAGACAATATGAAGGAAATATAATAGAGAAATATAGTATAATCATTCAATGAAACCTCCTGTGAAAATTAAGGCATTCATGAAGTTTTACTATATCATGTACAATTGGGGAGCACACATTTTGGAAGTCTCTTTGCAATTTAGGATCAAGTGTCAACTTGATGCCTTTATTAATAGCAAGAAGATTAAAATCCAATAAATTCACTCCAAACTTTTTCATTCCAAATGACAAATCAATTGACTAAGAATCCAACATGTATTATTGAAGATGTATTGATTGAGGTTAGTGTGGTTGTTGTTACAATACATTTTGTTGTGTTGGATATAGAAGAAGAAAATTGAGCTCTATTAATCTTGGGATACTGATTTTAACCATTGAGCTGACCCTGATTAATATGAAGAAGATTGAGTTTACACTTTGAGTGGATGAATAACATGTCAAATTCAACTTTTATAAGGGGGTGAAAATTCTAGAAAAATGACTAGAATATTGTTGAAAAAATAGATAATATCTTCCACAAAGTAATGCAACAACATATCAACTTTTAATGAAAAGACTTTATAGAAGACTAATAGCTTGACAAAGATGAGGGATATGACAAAGAAGAAGAGAACCAGAAATATGAAAGTGAGAGAGTAGAAAGTGATGAAGATGACTATCATGTAGTCATGATATTCTTCAAACTCGCAACTTTAGATAATTGCAAAAAAGACTACTCCAAAGAAGGAGAAAAAAGAATCAAAACATTCAATTTTTTTGATCTATAATTATGAAGAAAATGAAGAGGAGAAATTGGAGATTACACATGAAGGTAAGTCAGAAGAAAAATTCCAACTAGTAGCTTATAAAATAAATGACGAAGACATGGAAGATATAAAAGACTAAGAGATTGCTAGGGAAGATGAGAAAAATGAAAATGTAGTAATGAAAGTCAAGATTCCAATAGTGTCATGAATTTGGAGTTTTAAAAGCTAATAGAAGTAGCCACGATTCCATACAATGCTATAAAAATTATATTAAGAAAGTAAATGTTCAACTCATAGTGAAGCACAATGTGTGACATTCAAAAATATAATGGCTTTCATAGAGTAGAAATCTAGTGAAGGAATTTCAAAAGCTGTAAGCCATGGAGATGATCCAATTTCAAAAGAAAATCCAAAAAGAAAAGAGGAAGTGAAAAAATATATTTAAAAGCTAGCCTAGATAGCCAAGATTTCTAATGAATATATCAACTTTGATATGTATTTAGTCAGACAAAATATAGTGTACCATTAACTAATCCTAAAAATTAATTTTGGAGCTCAAACCTCACCATTACTCTTTAACTATACATAAAAAGAAATAGCCTTATAATCTTTGTATACTATGATGCATAACTTAACCCTAGAAAATACTTATTTAGAAGGAGGAAAGTCTATATATTTTGTAAGTGGGGGATAGATTGATCAAGGATGAGCAATGAATTTAGTATGTGAGTTTGTTGGATTTGTCAACTATTAAATAATAATAATCATTTAGTATGATTTACAAGATGTGTTTGCCAAAAAAAAAAGTTTATTTGTAATGATTTCACAAAAAACTTAGTTTTGAATGATTTTGACGAAGAGTTTTGAAATCAAAAATTTTTAGAGTGAAATGTGAAGTTTGATGGAGTTGGTAACTAGAAGAGGAAAAAAAATCATACAAATCATTGCATCTGATAAGCTATGATTTTATTACACATTTGATTACTTATAGATGGGTTTTGACATCTATTCTTGGCTTAAAATCTACATACAGTCATGTCAATCTTCATATGCTAGAACTTTACCATCTTATCAACGCAATCTTTTCATTTTGCAACACTCTCTTTTGGCTTTAAATATTTATTGGAGTCATAATCAAACTAGCTCGAAATAACTTCATTGTTATGACATTAGTTTTATGTTACAGTAACCAAATACCCCACTGGCGCTAAAAGCTTTGGTAGCCTCCAAATATCATGACTTTTCCTTAATCAAACTACAAAATACTCAAGGCAAAATTGCAATGCTAATCTACTATCATGAACTTTTAGAAATAGAATATTACAAAGAGCCAAATTCAAGACATAGACAACACATGCACTATGATTCTTGGCTCAAAAGAAAAACCATAGTCATGACCATTCTTTAACATTGTGACATTAGAGTATAAAAGTGGAATGCACATGCCATGGATACACTTTTCATCGTGACTTTGTATTACAAAGTCTAAATGAATTATCATGACTTTTCTTAGCATCATGATCATCAAGTAGAGAAAAGAGATAAAACTAACCGTTCCTGTCTAGCACCATGACTTTGTGTTATAGAGGCTAAATGGGCTATCACAACTTTTTTTAGTATCATGACTTCCAACTAAAAAAACTCATGCTAGATTCTTTAGTATATAAAAAACCCCTAAGAAGACTTAAAAATCTATGAGAGACACGAGGAATACAACCCAATAGGCTTCACAACTTCATTTTCACGGTGATCCATGAGACAACGAGTAATATAGGCAATACAAAGAACAAGCATAAACTTTAAAAGGCTAGCATGCATTCTGAACTTCTTTTAGGGTAAAATCAAATTGAAATTGAGCATATTTTAAGGGATTGAGGTTTTGAATCCTACATTCTTCCGAGGTCTAGAATTAGGCACCCATACAAGATGAATTTTCAATTGTCTAATATATTATTCCCTCTAATTCCATGCTAAAAAGAGAATCTAAAGATGTTGTAATATATTTATTGTGATGAATACTTTATTTTATGCTTTAAAGTGATAATTTGTTGTGATATTATTTAGTTATGGTTGATTTGAAAATTAAATAAAATTCAAGCTAGGGTTTAACCCACTATTGGTAGATTTGTGTGTGATTAGAGTAGTGGATGATGATAAGTAAATCATGAAATATACTCAAATATAAGGTAAGGAAAAAGTGATAGTCCTTCTGACCATGATGCATGAGACAAACCCATATGCCAAAATTAAAATTAAATAATGTTTAATCATTATGTGTATGACACTTACGAAGCCAAAAATATGAATACTTTTATAACACTTATAACAATTATGTAGGTTTTAGATGAAATACCCCTTAATTGATGTTAGGTAGTAAGTAGAATGTTCTTCTGAAGATTTTACATTTATAATGTGAGTCACCTATCATAGTGGGAACGATGATAGGAAAGGTACGGTGTGGCACTCTAAAGTATTTTAATTTAAGAGGCTAGCTCAACAATTTTATTGGACAAAAAACACTATGCAGTCCAAGAATTTGCCAAGTAATGTGAAGTTTATCAGAAAAATAAAGTGATAGACATTCCCTCATGCAGGGATACTACAACATTGTAGCCAAGTCTAAGATGATATCACTCTCTGCTTAATTGAAGGTTTGTCGACATCTCATGGAAATGACACAAATTTGGTAGTTGTCATCAAGTTAATTAGATTTGCATATTTATTAATAATAACTCTTCATTCTACTACTAAAGTTGTAGCTAAAAAAAATCATTGAGGGGGTTATCAAACTACATGTGCTTCTCAAATTGATCATTATTGATTGAGACCCTCAAATTATTATTTGATTTTGGCAAGAGATCTTCTAAATCTTAGGTATCAAGATTTTAGGAGAGTTGTGGTATAATATGACATATTTGTTGGGGTTTCGGGTAGAATATCCATTCTAATTGGAGCATAAACATAGTAGAATTTATAATTTTTATCCCTTGACCCGCCCAAGGATCACATGTATTTCAAAAAACATGAAGGAAGGGTAAACTTATCTCTTGTAGATTGATTCGTCAATCCTTCAAAATGTGCGTCATAGTTTATTAAGATCTTCAAATGTGCTGCCTTTCTGAAAAATGATCACCCTTTACAAGTAGCCACACACGAACAAATAATGAACAATCTTGTTGAATACTAGTTTAGATTCATCTTCTCAAGATTAAAGGGTTTCTCTCTATTTTATAAAAGATGACTACTTGCATCAAATCTATCTCACATATATATATACAAGTCTGCTAAGATTTTAGTCATAAATGAATTTAATTATATATTTAAAACTTTTTTAAATAATAATAACTTAAGTTCAAATCATTAAAAACTCGTTTTAAATAAATTTATTCATTAAAACTCAAGTTCAATGTAACAAATTGATTATTTATTTAAATCATGAATTTAAACTTTCTCAAAATTAAATTTGAATTAAAATAATAACTAATTATTATTTGTGATTTAAAATAATTTCATCCTTTTAAATTACTACTGAGATTAAAAATAATAACCATTATCATTCATTGATAATATGTGACCCTATAGGTTCAATTAACATTAGATAGGAATAAATCACATTTTGATCCTATAAGTCATAAGTGGCCTTTAATAGAACATTATGACTACCCAAGTTAAATGAAAAGTTCAATCTGAGATAACCTTAATATAGCTAATAACATAATCTTTTTGTCTCATGATATCTTGATAGAATATAAGGCATTGGCATAGTTAATCTTATATCATTCTATTTTTGACTACTTGAAACCCAATTAGACTGAGTTAATAAATGATATTGATCTCAATCAATTCATTTGAGCACGACCATGCATTTCTCAGTCTTAATTGTTGTGGAGACCCAGAGATATCTCTCTTATAATAAGAGGGACAAATTTCATCTTAAGCACTCATATCTCACACTACATAATTTTTATTATGCTCAAGTATAATATTTATAGTCATCTGATTAAAAATAATGTTTAATTATATCAAAACACAATATTCCTTATGTTGAGAACTATAGCGATCTCAAGTCAAAAGACTTAATAACATAACTATTAGAGATTAACTTATGACTTTGATCCATTTATTAATCTCAAGATGGGTCTATACAATATTTATTCTCAACAAATAGATATAAATTTGATTTGTGTCTCATACACATATTCAACCCATGAATATCAATCAAACTTTTTACTAATCTTAATTCATTGTTATTCCCATTATAATAACCAATTATATAAATTAGAATAATTAATAATATTATTCAAGGATATTATATATAATAAATATGTAAATCATCATAATAATTAATTATCACAAATAGTCAAAATATTATGTCCATACGATAGGCCTAGAGCACTATTCATAATAATCTCCCACTTGTGCTAGGCCGATTCATTAATGTATCTAATATATATGAACCTAGCATGACGATCATGCTTTGTTTGTGGTAGAGGCTTAGTCAATGGATCGTCAACATTATCATCTATTAGAACTCTGCATATCTTAGCGTCACCTCTCTTGATGATTTCTCGAATGAGATGATAATGCCAAAGAATGTGTTTGGATCACTGATGTGATCTAGGTTTCTTTTCTTGTGCAATAGTACTATTATTGTCACAATAAACATCAACATGATTTGTAATGCTAGGAAGCACTTCAAGGTCAGTAATGAACTTCATGATCCAAACTACTTCCTTTGCTACATTAGATGCTGCAATGTATTCAGCTTTTGTTGTAGAATCAGGAATATTATTTTGCTTTGAACTTTTCCAGCTAACTACACCACCATTTAAACAAAACGCATATCCTGACTATGATTGGATATCATTATTGTCAGATTGGAAGCTTGCATTTGTGTAATCATTTACAACCAGATCATCTTCCAATCCTTCATACACCAAGAACATATCTTTAGACCTTCTCAGATACATAAGAATGTTTTTGACAACAGTCCAGTGACTCTCAGTGGGATCTGACTGGTATCTAGTTATGCTTAAACTATAAGATACATCTGGTCTAGTACATAACATGACATACATGATAGATCCTATTGTTGAGGCATAAGGAATCTTACTCATCTGCTCTCACTCAACTTTAATGTTAGGACACTAAAATTTTCTAAGAGGAATACCATGAGACTTGGGCAAGTATCCTTCCTTAGAATCTTGCATACTGAATTGTTTTAGTACTTTGTCTATGTAAGTACTTTGACTTAGACAAATCAACTTCTTAGATTTCTCTATAGATCTTTATCCCTAGGATATAGGCAGCTTCGCCTTAAGTCTTCCATTGAGAAACACTTCCCTAACCATGACTTCACATTCTGCAAGGTATGGAAATCATTCTCAATGAGTAAAATGTCATAAATATATAAGACCAAAAATACAATTACAATCTCACTAATTTTCATATAAATAAAAGGCTCATCTTCATTTTTGACAAATCCAAACCCTTTGACTAATTCATAAAAATGAAGATTCCAACTCATAGATGCCATCTTCAAACCATAAATGGAACTTTGAAGCTTGCATACTTTACCAGAATTCTTAGGTTATATAAAACCCTCAGGCTGTATCATGTACACATCCTCAAGTAAGTATTCATTAAGAAATATAGTTTTAATATCCATTTTCTAAATCTCATAATCATGATATTTAGTAATGACAATAAGAATTCAGATAGACTTAAGTATAGCTACAGGTGAAATAGTTTCATCAGTCTATACCATGAGTTTGTTTGAAACTTTTTGCAACTATCCTTGCTTTGTAAGTATATACTTTATAATCCATATCAGTTTTCTTTTTAAAAACCCATTTGTACCCAATAGTCTTTGTATCTTCAGGTGGGTTAATCAAGGTCTATACCTGATTCTCACACATGGATTGAATTTCAAACTTCATGGCCTATAATCATTTCTCAGATTCTAGATCCAACATAGCATTTTGATAGGTAGTAGGTTCATTTTGATCCATTAATAATACATCATTATTATCACACACAAAAAATCAATATCTCTCGGGCTCATGACATATCCTATCAGATCTACGTAAATTTTGTGCTATATGAGGTGTGTCGGCAGTAGTTTGTTGACTATGTGTATCAAAAGGTAGTTCAATGTTATCTTGTGGTTCTCAAACTTCTTCAAGTTGTACCTTACTCCCACTGATCCCTTTAGAAATAAATTTTCTTTCTAGAAAGACACAATTCCGAGCAGCAAACACTTTGTTCTCTATGTGGTTGTAAAAGTAGTATCTCTTAGTCTCTTTTGGATACCCCACATAAAGATATTTATTAGATTTGGGCTCCAGTTTATTTAAAACTTGATATTTTACATAATTCTTACAACCCCAAATCTTAAGAAAAGACAAACTAGATCTTTTACCAATCCATATCTCATATGGTGTATTTTCAACCACTTTGGATAGAACTCGATTTAGTGTGAACGCAGCTGTTTCAAGTGCATAACACCAAAAGGTAAATGGAAGATCTATTGGACTCATCATAGATCAAACCATATCTAATAAAGTTTGATTCCTCATCTCAGACACACTATTCCATTGTGGTGATCCATGGGGAGCTACTTGTGAAATGATTCCACAAATTCTAAGATGGTCATCAAATCTTTGGCTCAAATATTCGCCACCTCGATCAGATCGAAGTACCTTGATTGTCATGTCAAATTAGTTTTGTACTTCATTTTGAAAAGATTTGAACATTTCAAATGATTCAAATTTATGTCTCATCAAGTAGACATAACCATATCTCATGAAGTCATTAGTAAATATAATGAAGTACTTGTAACCTCCTCTAGTATCTAAACTTAATAGTCCACATACATCTGTATGTATGAGATCCAATAATTCATTAGCCCCTTCACTATGCCCATTAAAGGGAACCTTTGTCATCTTACCCAATATATAAGATTCATATCTATCATATGATTCGAAATCAAATAAATTCAAAAGTCCAACTTAATGAAGTTTTGAGATGCGTTTCTCATTTATATGACCAAGATGACAATGCCAAAGATAGTTTAAATTTAAATCATTTGATTTAAATTATTATATGATAATTATTATATTTTTGAAGGTTCATAACATAAAGACCATCATGTAATTAGGTATTTGCATGGAATATGTCTTTATGATAAATGGAACAATTATTATTCTTAATTATTAAATAAAAACCATAATTATCAAAACATGAAACTAAAATAATTTTATTACATATTATAGGAACATAATAAAAATTGTCCAAAACTAACAAAAATCCACTGGGCGAAGTAAGTTCATAACATCCTACAGCCAAAGCAGTAACTTTTGCTCCATTGTCTATCGTAGATCAATTTCACCCTTCTTTAGTTGTCTACTCCTTTACAGCTGTCTATCCATGTTGAAACAAGTTAACAAGATCTAGCTTTTTAGATTTGATATTATTTATCAAACTTAATTCAATCTAAACTACTAAAAATATTATCATTTTATATAAATAATAATGTCAACTCACATTAACTAACTAAACTAAATAATCCTTAGCAACAATGTCAAAAATTTCTTGCAATTTTTTTACTATGTCTTAGTTTATTAGTTAGACTATATCCTAAAAGCTATATAATGAGAGTATCTCGTCAATTAATATCTACAAGTACATAAGTCATATAAGCAGTAAAATTAGAGGTGTCAAATAGACAATGTTCTCCTGGCATTTTTCTAAAAAGGCATAGCTTGACACAACCCATTAACATGGATTTTGGGTGGATCATGTCAGGTTGTGTTCGATCATGCCAAGATAGGTTAGTTCTGACCAAGCTAACCCCATTTGATCTAGGCTAGTCTATGTTCAGGCTAGGCTAGCCTAGGTTAGGCCAAGCTAGTGTGGGTGAGGCTAGGCTAGCCGATTTGACAAAATAGGCCACAACCATCATGGCCTAAGTCATGCCTTGGGCCTACCCACAACATGACTGAAGTACAATTCTAAACCATGCCATGGCTTTCCATGCATGGCTTAACCATGCCATTCCATGGCATTTTCATGGGCTGCCTAGTAATTGACTCCTCTAAGTAAAATATATATTCATCTAGAGATCGATTCAATGAGGATTATATTAGTAGTTCAGTTATTCAACAATTAGATAACCCATCTACTAACCAGCTAGCAGAACCACCATAACTGCTCTGCGTAATACCTTATAAATTTAATTGATTTTAAATACACGGCTATTATAATTTATTTCTTTTAATGCAAATTATTTATGCTATATGATAATATTATATATTTTGCATATTGTATTACTTCACATGGTGCATAGTATGATCTTTTAAACCAATGTGTTTGGTAGATTTTTTTTTCAAGGGTTATAATTATTAAATACGGTGTGCATGCCATTTTTGTTTTATTATAATTTTTAATTGTTGTAATAAAAAAAGAGAGACAATACAAGCCATTTGAAGTCATGCAATCCAACCATAATGATGAAGGAGCCAGGTGTATTTATGCAAGTTACTAGTCAAATCAACTTCATGGAGTTGCATATTACTACCTAGGAATGAATATTGATTTTCATATTGGCTTATAAAGATCAATCTAGATTAAGGTCATATTGTGACATGTTTATTATATGCATGTATGAGATACTATGTATGATATTATATCAGCAGGTGATACTAGATATATGATGAGAACTATTAATTGAAAATTAAAATTAATCAAGATCCCTCACATAAAATTCAAAGTTAACATGTCATCCATATTTAAACACTTGTCAAACCTTTTATCACCTTAATGTGGGTTCTACCAAACTAGAAATATATTAGGTGACATTAGTAAGACAAGATGAGTAATGGTGTTACCCATGTGCTTAAAAATGGTTTAACTTTATTAAATTTTCAAAATATTTTTGGGCCTAATTGCCCAAAACCAGGGCATAGAAGAGTCCATTGATGCATAATTGGAAGATCAAACCATGGTTGAAAATATGTCCAGTAAGTCCTTTTTGATAGTCAAGAATTGAGCTCTCAATGATCGTTCCAATGTTAATTTTATAAAATTTTACCATGGCATAGAAGAGTATTGCCTTGTCTTGGCTCATAGTCTATAGATGGAGACAAGTGTGTGATATTGAATTAAAAAAATAACATAAAGACTTTGTAGGTTACATAAGAATTCTTCTTTGTATGTACCCATAAAACATCTTCTTCATGCCATATCAACTTTCTCTACTTGTTGTCAACATTATGATTTTTTTTTGAAATTGAGCTTCCCCTTAAGCTATTAATTTGTTTCCATCCAACACCTATAGCTCAAAGATCTTGTTGATAGTATGTCTATCAAATAGTATCCAAAGTTTCCTCAAAAAACATATCTTCTACCTCCTTTCTTCTAGGTTGGAGTAAAATCTTTCACTAAAGCTATAGTGCCAAGTGATAAATTATTTCTAGAAAATATTTCAATTATATTTTTCTATTATGTCAAGTAATGGAGAGATGAGTTCATTACATCCCATTTCTTCAATAAAGTTTTTAGTGTAAAATGTGCTCTTCATCAATTTCTTTCCTTTTTCAAATAGAAAAATGACATTCTTCGAAATGACTTTTTTTTTCTTGACTTCACTTCTCTTCTTTCTTAATTTCTTGTTGCCTTCAACATCTATGGCATATTCTTATTCTTTTGTAGCCTACTCCACAGTGTCATCAAGACATGTCATGTTTATATGTTTTTGATTAGGAATGATGGATGGAGTTATACACATGCCGACAAAGAGTAGAAGAAAGGTAGCATAAAGAGGGTCTATGTGTCAGAAGAGCAATGTGGAGTGTCGTTTGCAAATAGACTAGAGATTTTTTGTCATGTCAAAAAATTTCACTACCTAAAAATAACTTGGCTTTTGAGATGAATGTAGCAAAGTATTAATCGTGGTTGTAGCTAAAAATGTGTATAGTAATTGAGAGAAACTATTATGATGCATAAAGGTAGTCACAATAAAGAAGTTGTGCCATGATTTAAAAGTAGTGTTATGACTAAGAATTGAAGTAGGTTTTTCCAAATGAGGTTGTAACTAAAAAAATTATAGTCACAGAGAAGTAGAGTAGAGATTAAGAACAAATGTCACAAGACCTATGAAATGTCATTGTGACTAAGGAATGAGAGAGAATTATGAAGTCACGACCATTCTACTATTTCTCTTTTCTTCTCTCTCTCTCTCTCTCTCTTTCTTTTTTTCTAGATGTTTCTTTCTTTGTTTTTCTCTCTCACCCCTTTTTTCTTTGAGTTGCAATCCATTATATCATGACCTAAAAATTGATGTCGCTACATTTAAAACTAAAAAAGTGTCACAAGTCTTTATGGTTCTTTGTGACTATGAAGACATAATACTTGTCACGACTTAAAACAACATCATCATGACCTTCAAAATTAATCACCAACAGCTTCATAACTCTATGTAACAGGCAAAGATAACTTGAGAAAATATGTGGAACATTATGATGCTTTATTCAATCTTAAAATCTATTCTATAGTTCTGGGGTTTCCTCCCAAGAAGCACTATTTTTAATAACGTTACCTCAACCCATCTACTTCAAAACATCTACCTTAGTTATTCTCAAAGAAGTAATTATATTTCTTCACCCTATAAAGTTTTTCTTCCACCTTTTGATCTCCTTGGTATTGTTTTTGCCTCTATCGATTCATCTTGAACTCTTTCTCATCATTAAATTTCATGCATACAGATTCAAAAAGAGTAACTAAATGATGGTGACTAGTCTAGAAAACCTGTATCATAGTTTGTCTATGTATGATAGTAAAGTTCCCTTCTATGCCTCATGTTATGCTTTGCCAAATAAGAATTAAGCAACTTATTACAAAAAAAAAATTGTTTTCTTCATCACTTATGATACATTACGTCATGTGAAAAGGCATGAAAATATTACTGCACAAGAAGCTCACAAGCATCTTAGCATCATTCTATTATGCAGCTAGTGTATGAATCCATTTTGATATATAATCTATTACTAATAATATGTACTCTTTTCAAAAGAAGGAATGAAATGATCCCATAAAGTATATCCCTCATACACCAAAAATTTATACTTCAAAAATATTATTGAGCACCATTTCATTCAATCAAGATATATTACCTAATCACTAGCATCAATCAAACCTTTTCACCATATCCTGGCTATCTCTGAATAGTGATAGCCAAAAAAATCTAGATTATAATGTTGTTTGCACTCTGTTATAACCTTCAAAATACCATTCATAAGGATAAAAGTGACATTTGAGGATAATCTTTATCTGTTCATCTTCTAATACATATCTTATTACTTTATTCAAAAATATTCTAGGTAGGTGTAAATAGCACATAGTAAATTTCTCATATCAAGCAGAAACTATCTTTTCCATTAAAAGATTGAGAAGAGGAAAGACTTCACATGCTAAATAATTAACAAAATTAGTATATCAGAAAAAATGAGTTTTCAATATCAAAAAATGCTCATCTGAGAAGTTCTCCAAATTTTCAGATCCTTTTATATGGTTCTCATCAGGTTCAAAGCAGGACAAATGGTCAGCAATCACATTCTTGCTCTCATTTTTATTTCTTATCTCTATATCAATATCTTATAGCAAAAAAATCCATCATATTAGTCTTGGATTTGCTTTTTTTTCCATAAAGTACCACATAGTTTCATCATCCATGTAAATTACTTCCTTTGTTCTAAGGATGTATGATCATAATTTATCACAAAAAAAACACCATGGTTAACATCTCTTCTTTAGTGGTTGTATAATTTACTTGAGCTTCATTCACGGTTTGACTAGCATATGAAATAACCCAAAAAACCTTGTCTTATTTCTGACCCAGTACATCTCTATGCCCATATGTGCTTATATTGCACATAATCACAAATAAATCTACCACATTGTGATATGCTTAAAATTAAGTTTTTTATCAACTTTCACTTTAGCTCTTCTAATACTTACATACATTCTTCACTAAAGTTGAAGACAACTTCTTTCGCTTAAAGTTTACATAATTGTTTCACTATCTTTAAAAAGTTACGGATAAAACTTCAAAAGAACTCAACATATTCAAGGAAACTATGCACCTCAAGGTAGTTGTAGGGCGAGGTAGAGTTTTAATCACAAAAATCAACATGTTGTCCACCTCTAGACCTCTAGTGGAAACTAAATGTCTTAGTATAATTATTTCCTTCACCAAGAAATGTCATTTCTCAGAGATAAGAATAATTTTTTTTACAATATTTCAACACCACTTCCAATTTTTGAAAATATCCTTCAAAAGAATCTTTATAAATAGAAAAGTTATCCATATATACTTAAGTAATTTATTCATTGTGATAGGAAAAGATCACATTCGTGCACATTTGAAAAATATCCAGAGAATTTAAAAGGAAAAATGGTATCTCTCTTGGAATGCAAAAGTTCCATATGAATAAGTGAACATGATTTTTTTTTATTTACTACACGAATCTAAATCTGATTTTATCCTGAATATCGATCTAAAAATAATCAAAGTATTACTTTAAGATTCTATCTAGAATATGGACAATGAAATGAAGCTAATAATAATCATTCCTTATTTCTTTTTTCAATTTTAGATAATACGTGCATATGCACCATCTAGTAGTTATACATGTTAGAGCTTTCTTCACCATTTGAAGTTTTTATCACCATCAATCATTTTCTCCTAAACCACATGAATTTGACTAACCCATGGATTGTCCGATCAAACATAGATAATTCTTCATTTCTAATTGCCTTCTTTCCAATAAGTAAGTATTGTTCTTGCATCATCTTTCATAAGTGTCATACTCATGTATATTAAGAGATTGATTCATTTCATATGTTCAAGCAACCGAGCTACATTCTTAGTATATTTCTTTATCATTTTCACCATCACTCCATCTCTTTAGTCAATACTATTGAAATGATGATTAGTTTTATCTTCTCTTCTTCTGAGAAACCATAACAAATGTGACTATTTAGAACTCTATGTACTAACTTTTTTAGATGGTTTAGAATGTATTTCTTAGTGTGTTTCCACATATTTGTGTTTTTATCGGATAGATTTCACAAACTTTTATGATTTGAAAAAATTTTATGAAAATTAGTAAAACCATATCTATTTGAATAGAAATTAATAGACTTGGTAGAGCAAATGCTTAGAGATGAGAGAAAAGAGATGGAGAGTCTTTATATTCCCATGTTATGATTTATGTTCACCTTCTACCATCTTATTGAGTAGTTATGATTAGCTTTTTTAGTAGTAACTTTACAAAAATAATCATGAAAATCTTTGTATATTATGAATCTACCAGCAATTTGACATAATTTTTCCATTATTTTTACTATGTTATTTTATTCCAGAGAGCATTTACTCTAGACATGGCCTATTTTAGAATCATGACCTTATCCTCCATAAATAAATCACTAAAGTAATGATTATTTCTAGTGTTATGACTTTGGGTTATAGAGAGTAACCATATCAATCATGGTCATTCCAAGTGCCACGATGTTTTGTTTTAGAAAGATATAATCTTAGTCATAGTCTTTCCCAATATCATGATGTTTTGTTATAAAGGAGGGTTATTGAATTACGATATTCATTACCATGATAACTTTGATACTCTAGAGAAGATCCATTGAGACATTAAAGTTGTGACATCAAATTATCATCATGACTTCCAACTAAAAGTATCACATGGATATCCCAAAGTATTTAAGCAAAACTTACAAAAAAAAGGCATAGAAGGGAAATTGAATTTTGAGACAAGTGCCACTACAAATCCTAGGCACATAATTCCAATCCCAACCTAGTGACAAATTCAAGATGAACATAGTAATATTTGATTGAGTTTTTGATTTCATTGCCTATATTCATGTTTGGGTTTATATTGGGAATCCTTGATTCACATAAGATACATCATAATACATATTGTGTGAAATCTTTCAAAATATTAGGCTAAATTGATATCTAGAGTTAGGGTATGTACTCATGTGTGATTGAAACATTATTTTTATATCATTGAATATTTATATTAGTGTTGTATTTTGAAATATTGACGAATATAGATGTGTGATAGAATCAATTTTATGGATTTTACTATATCATAGATTTATGTGTGTTGGTAATAATTAATAATGATAGGTATTCTATAAGATACAATCATATGATATGATAAGAAGGAAGTTACATCCCTTCAAACCTTAACATGTGGGATAAATCTGTGTGGAAACCCAATATTGAGATAAGTTTAATTAGTATTAGTATAGTGATCACCAAGCTGAAAGAATGAACACAATCATAACTAATCCAATATGCATATTCTAGAAGAACTAACTTTGAGTAAAATGAGGGTAAAATAGAATGTCTAATTTAAGAGTTTGACTATAGTGTAAGTGTTGTGTGTCATCCATGAAGGATAGTGATAGATAAATTAAGGGGCACATGCAAGAGAAGATGATCCATATGGTAATGATAGCTATGCGAGTGAAATTTTCATATATAATTTTCATATATAATTTTCATATATAATTTTCATATATAATTTTCATATATGAGATTCATAGGAAAAGAAATTTGTATGGTAGTGACAACCATGCAATTCAAATTGTCTTGAGTGTGAACTTACGAAGCTAAAAGCATAAATATATTTATTACCATATTATTTCATTACTTTAAGATATTAGAGGTTAGGAAATAGAAATACATATTCAAAGAAATTATCAATGATAGTTTATAATTTGCTTGAAAGAAGAATGTATTTGGATGACCTATGAATGGAATGATATATTACTTTATTTGTGAAATACTAAGGGGACAACTAGGAAGGGATCATCCTTTGTAGTGATAGTCAAAGGATGATATCCACCTTATATGCCAAGAGAACACTTGAGTATTTTCATACTAATTTATCATTTGTTCAATTAGCAAATACAATATTGATCAAATACTATAGAAATATCCTCAAATAAAAGGAAGTGAGCCAATTCTAGAATCTATGAATCTTTCTAAAAGCTCATGTTTATAGACTTAATTAGAGTAGTAGTTGATTCATTATTGATTACTCGAACTATCAACTCAATTTTTATGCAATCAATATCTGGACTTATGTCCGTGTTACTACTTATATGATTTGTATACATGTGGGGACATAATAGTCACTTGATAGCCCTTTCATGATTAGTCCATCTTAAATTGTCCATGTTTCAGTGTATCCTTCTTCTATAATCATGACTTTAACAAAAGTTGTAGCATCACTAGATATTTCTTCCTTCATGATTATTGTAGCTTTAAGATTAGTTGACTTTTTCTTCAATGTCATGAATTTTTGTGAAGTTGTGGTATTGACATTTGCTCTTTGGATTCTAAAGGCATGATTTTGGAAGAAGTTTCAACTTCTTCATTAAACATTAGTTTTGTCAAAGTAATAGCTTCTTTTGTCATATATAAAGTCATGACTTTTATAAAATTCAAGGCTTCCTTACATCATCTCCTTTGATTTTCTCCTCGATTTTCTTCCTCTTAATTTGATGCTACTTCTAAGTGTTATGGACATGCATCACAGATTTTTCTCAGATTCACCTAGTTCACCACCAACACTTTTCTTCCTCATTATTAGTGCTAGTTATCTAATTTGGCTAGCACTACTCTTTATCATTGTGTCAATATGTTCTAGCCTTGTTTTCATATATCTATTTTGATCTTCTTTCACATCATTACTTTACGTAGTCTCTATTACAAATGCAAGAATATAATCCTCAAATGATGGCTTTATGTCATATATGGACTATTATTCTCTTGTACTTTTTCATGGCTCCCATACGGTGGATCTTCATATTTTTTAACATTCAGAAGAAAGTATAGATGAATGATTCTATTAAGTCTTTAATAAGACTCACAACAATATAGTGAATTGGCTTCTTCTATTTGATAGTTTGTATCAAAACTAGTCATATATTATCATTGCAAGGATGCAAATTGGTTGACAAAGACATTTATTTTGTATTCCATTACTGATAATCTATTTGACAGAAACATTTCAGATTGTCTCATTCATTTGTCTTGGTTGAGCTATATTCTATCCAATAGTAGTTACCAATATCTATATCTTTTTTCTCTTAGCCTTCAATCACAAAATAGTTTTTCTTGTTCTCTTAATTTTTAGATCTAGAGATATTAACTTAGTCCTAAATATTTGGCTCATATAAGTGTAGAGGCTACAAAAATATATATATAAACAAAAATACAAATACAAAATAAATGCTAATTAAAAATTATTTTCAAAACTAACTAGCAATAAAATTATTCTTTTTCAAAGATAGTTATGTTAACTCAAATTGACCAATCAAATTAAATATTTTTTGAGAATATTATAATTATAAAATTGATCTTTTTTTATATGATGCCAAAACCTCATTGGTTCTTGATTATGTCTATTGGAGGTCCTCAAATATATGGTCACATATGTAGTAAAGAGATCATAAGTCTACATAACAATCCTATAATGATTGTATGAGCAGTTTGATCAACCAATAGTAAACTAAAAGCTATTCTAGTTGAATAGATATACATGAGTCTAGAAAAGATACATAAGCCCTAGGCTTGCTTATTATCTTGTGTATGATTATTTCTATATTATTAAAGCAATGTTATGATTGATTGTTGGATAAAAAGTAGATAAATTTTGAATTAGCCTTGTGTTGTCTTTGCATACAAGGTATTTATCAATTTTCTACCATCACTATCAAGGATAGTCCCTTATCATTATGTCTTTGGTATTATACCACTAAAAACATTTTTGTTCCATTAATAAGTTATTCACATGTATCATCTTTTTAGGCAATACATCAACTTCCATTGAGACTACTTCGAGTATGTATTTTTATTTTCTAATCTATGCTGTCATAAAATACCTGAAGTAATATGATAATAAGAATATTTACACTTTTGGCTTCATGAGCATTCTACTCACGATAATTAATATATGTCTTGCTATTGATGTCATCTCTGGAAATCATACAAAAGAAATTTTTATATAGGGTTGTCACCACTTTACAAAATATCTCCACTTGCATATGTCTCGTGACTTACTTGTCACTATCTATCATTACTAACATATGAGTCTCACACTATGGTCAAACTCCTAGGTTAGATATTGTATATAAGCCTTACTTCATGTTAAGGTTAGTTCTTTTAGAATAATGAAAATATATTGGTTATAAATATGTTTATACTTTTGGCTTCATGAGTATCATACGTGGACTAATCAAACTTATCAACTTATGGTTTCCATAGTTAGGTTTATCTCATGAGATAAAAGTAGAATGGTTGTCGATTCCTTTGGGTCAAAACTTGTGAGTGTGCTATGTGAGTTACTTATCATTGTTCACCATGACCAACAAACATAAATCTATATTCGAGTGGAATCCTAAATATCTATTCTAAATAACATGTAAATCCATCAACATTCCAAATATAACTTTTATCAAAAATATGATGTTATAAAACCATAATCACTATATAAAAATTTATTCTATGGTTTATGTCATTGAATGGAGAGTTCTCAATGATAGCTAGTATGAGAATTTAAGGCTCAAATTCTATTTCCAATTAATCCTTGCATGCGTTTATATCTGATTAGTCCCTAAGTAGGGAGTTGGAATTTGTTCTACCTAGGATTTTGCATGCTCTATTCCTCAAATTTCAAATTTCCCTCCTTTTTTCGAAAAAACTCCAAATCTCCCATTTATCCCTTGGAGTCCCATCGAGCCGTTGTGTGGTTTTTTAAGCTGGAAGTTATGACTTTAGATTGATGTTGTGACTTTGTCATTTCTTTAAATCTTTTGTAGAGTGCAAGAGTCACTACCACAAGGAATGACATGATTGAAGTTATTTTTCTCTTAAACTGAAAGTCATGGTGGCAAGAATATATTGACTAAGGTAATTGCTATCTAGAACGTATAGTTGTGAAAATAATATTGCAATCAATGAACAATCTATCTAGAGTATAAATTCATGACAACAAGAATATCTTAACTGTGACATTTTCTCTATGGAACATAATGTCTTGGCAATAAGGATGTTGTGACTAAGGATATTCCACTCTGAAGTAAAAACTCAGAAAAAAGTTTTTCATGACTAAAAATCACTTAGTGTAATATACTTTCTTTCTCTATAATAAATACATTGTGTTGTAGGAAAATATCATGACTTAAACTACCAGTGTGACAGTTGCTATGACATGTAAATAAAGTTGTGGTCAAAATTGAATTTTAGTACTAGTGAACCGTGACTCAAAGAAAATATCACAATTATAGAGAAAGTGTTACATAATGAAAAATTGTGACAACCTAGTAGTATAAACATTATGTACAAACATTGTTATCACTTATTTTGTAAAGTCTCTGCCAAGAAAGGCTACCATGACTAATCAATAGACATTTACTTATGTAACCAATTTAACATTGAAAATGTCACAACTTTCCATTTGTTGTACACCCCTCCAAATCAATTTTATCCCAAGTCCACAAAGCATACTAAATTATATCTGATTTCACAATTATTCATCCATTTTTATCAAAATCATAATTTAGTAAAATTATTTCATTTTAAGCCCAAAAAAGTTGATATGTTGAGTGTTGAACAAACTATCACATTAAAGTATTACTCATCCTTGAGAAAAGAATACAGCATCACAAAATATTGACATGATTGGGTTTGAAAGTCACAACACTCTTTGATGGATAAGGATTCTTGAATCTTGGTATTTTAATATACAAATTAATGGGATTCCATGCATTTATTTTCTTTATCTATGGCTAAAAAAAATATTTGGTTGCCTCCAAAGCAATATTACATTTAACATCCTTAGTTAGATTAATTTTTTGACCTTCATTCCACCCTTGTTAACTTTTTATGACTGTTTCATGATAGTAGATTGTCACAACTCTCATTGTTTCACCATCTTAGATATAGGGCATTGTTATCCTTTGTAATGCTTTAGTAACTGCCAATTCATCTTAAATTTTGTGACATTTTTTACTTTAATTGAAATTGTTCCATAAGATTTCATTATTTTGATTGTAAATAGTACATACTATTGAGACTTCAATTTTCCTAGCAATAAATTGAGACATTAGTATAAACTAAATTATTCTTCTCATATTTTGAACTCCTTAATTTGTAGATTCTTGTCAAACCATTTTTTGGTTTATCTTTATAGATCTGAGCAATGTCATAGGCATTATTTCTGAATTCTTCCAACTCATTCAAATAAAGGACTTGTTTTTCCTTTTGATCTTTCACTTTATAATTTATTTGTTTTATTGTTCACCATGCTCGATGTTCAAGTTTGACTGATAAATGACATATTTCTAAAAATAACTATATTGAGATACATCTCCATAGATATTTTAAATATTAGTCTATATGCCCATAATATTTTTTCCAACCATCAAGACCAATCTTTTCTTGATTGATTAAATCTTTGATAAAACCCAATATGTTAAAAGAAACTATGCACCTCCTTGATAGTTGTAAGGTGAAGTAGAGTTTTAGTCACTGAAATCTTTGTGTTGTCCATCTCTAGTCATCTAGCAGAGACTAAATGTCCTAGTATAATCTATTCCTTCACAATGAAATGATATTTCTCCTAATTAAGAATGAAATTCTTTTCTTTAAATCATTTCAATAATACTTTTAAGTTTTGCAAATATCCTTCGAAAAAATATATAAAATAAAAATTTATTCATAAATATCCACATAATTTCCTCATTAAGATTAGAAAAGATCACATTAATGCACCTATGAAATGTAGTCAAAACATTACAAAGACCAAATAACATCCTTCAGAATACAAACATTCCATATGGGCAAGTAAATGTTATTTTTTTCTTTATCTTCTTGGTCAATCCAAATCTAATTATTTTCAAATATCAATCTAGAAAATAATTAAATTAGTATCATGAGATCCTACCTAGAATTTGGTCCATGGAAGGAAGCATGTGGTGATCCTTCCTTATTTATTTGTTCAATTTCTAATAATTTATGCATATACAACATCTAGTGGTCACATGTGTTGAGATTTCTTTATTATTTGAAGTTTTCACCATCATCAAGCCTACCTTTTTTGGAACTACTTGACACGAATCAAACTAATCCATGAAAGGTCCAATTTATAATAGAGAAATTTTTGCATTGATCTATTTTACAATCTTTCTTTTTATCACATCATTCTTATTATATTTAGCCTCCATGGGTGTTCAATAATTAAATTAGTATCTCATGCATGCATATTGAGAGACTAATTCCTTTGTTATCTTCAAGCAACCAACATATAGTCACGATATATTTCTTTAACATTTTCTCCATGGTTATCACTATCTCTCCAATCAATACTACTAAAATGATGACATGTTTCAGTGTATTCTTCTTTTATGGTAATGACATGAACAAAAGTCATAGTATCATCATGTACTTCTTCCTTATTGATTGTTGAAACTTTGAGAGTAGTTACAATTTTTTTTTTCAAGTATCATGAGTTTTTGTGAAGTCGTAGAATTGACATTTTCTCTCTGTAGCTTTGAAGTCATGGCTTTGGAATAAGTCATAGCTTCTCCATTAAGCTTTGGTTTCCTCAAAGTCATGGCTTCTTCTTCTGCCACATGTAGAGTCATGAGTTTTTTAAAAGTCATGACTTCTTTCAATACATCTTCTCCTTTGGTTTTCTCTTTGGTTTTATGCCCTTCTAATTAGGTATTTTTTCTAAGTGTTATGGATATATGATTGATTCTCTTATCCCTCTTAGTTTTCATCACTAAAATCCAAGTTGTCTAACCTTATTTTCATATGTCTATTTCTTTCTTGTTTTACATCATTACTTCCTTTTTTCTTCGTCAGTAATGCAACAATACAATCTTTAAATGATGGCTAGTATGCTGAATATGAACTAAAAATATGTCATTATACTAGAAAAAGGCATGATTTCGTGTACTAGTGTGACACTTAGTTGACATGATGTTAGAATAAAGTCACAGCCAAAATATTTTTTTAGAAATAATGTGTCTGTCACTCTAAGATAACATAACAATCAAGAAGAAGGGGTTAAACAATGAAAATATTGTGAGAATTAGATAGTAGAATCATAACATACAAAGATTTTTACCACTTGTTGGTAGAGTGAAGATTAAGAAAGGATAATGAAAATCCTAAACAAACTTGTGATGGTGTAACTAATTCGTGATATTAGAAATGTCATGACTCTCCCTTTGTTGTTTGTTCTCGCTTTTTAAGGGTGTCAAAATTTGTTGTTAATAACATGGTCTCAAAAGCTAATTAGGTAATTATTTATCAACCAGCATAGCTTATAAGTTTATGGATTATACAAATAATAAAATAGTTGTAGGTCTAGATATTAATCTTGCATGAATCATGTAGGTAGTTTGATTAATTAATAGTGAACTAACTACTACTTAAGTTGAGTAGATAGAAATTGGGTTTCAATAGAGGTGTCAAATAAAATGTATCGTGCTGGCATGACCCATTTTTTCTTGGCACGGCCATGCCACCATGTTGTGCCTGACACGACATGGTGGAGATGACAAAGTGCATGGTCATGCTGACCATACTGAATGGCAAAGAGGGGAAAACTAGAAAAAAAATCAGCCACATGGCTGGCCAATTACAATTTGTCATGTGATCAAATTTAAAAAAAATAAAACCACTCGGATGATCGCTTGACGGGGATCTCTTTAGGCCATCACCTGGGCTGGTTTACCATGCCGTCGGGCAAAGCACATGGGTCATGCTTGGCCCGACATGAGGCATGGCTCTTGCCGGCCCAACATGACATGAACCATGCCAAGGGGTGACCCGAGGCACAATTCCTAACCGTGCCATGCTAGGCTAAGCATTGCTGAACAGGGCCAGGCCACGAGCCATGCCCAATCCAGCCAACCCATTTGACACCTCTAGTTTATCAAAAGGATATTTTAACTCTAATATTGACACCTCTAGTTTTCAAAAGAATATTTTAACTCTAAGATTAACACACTTTCTTATATGTGATGATATTTCTTTAATGTTTGGTCAATATTATTTTTTATTATTAGATGAAGGGTAGATTAGTGAGAAAATGACTCAATATTCTCTTGGCATACATGATGGCTATCATTTTTAGACCGTCATAATCAATAATAATTCTCTCATAATCATCCACTTGGTATTTCACCATTGAATCCACATGTTGTTCTATTCATGGGTTATTCGCACATCTACTTATTTTAGGTAATGTATCAACTATCCATGATGATTGCATCGAATATATACTTTTATTATCTTACTTCATATATCTTAAAGATAAGAGATAATGTGGTAATAAATATATTTGTGTTTTTAGCTTTGTAAGGAGGACTACTCATAAAAATTAACATATATCTTCTCATTAAGTGAATCCATGGAAATCATGCAAGAGGAATTGACTCACAAGGCTATCACAAACATACAAAGCACCTACTCTTACCTATGCCCAATGACTTCTATATTATGGCAAAATTCTTAAGTTAGATATTCTACTTAACCCACATATTACTCAAGATTAGTTCTTCTAGGATATGTATAATGAAATAGTAATAAGTTCATTCATACTTTTAGCTTCATAAGCATCATACTTGTAATGATTAAACTTACATCAACTTTAGGTGTTCACACATTGAATTATCTAACACATTAAGATTAGAAAGGTTGTCATATTTTTATTACCATACCATATGAGTGTATCCCATGACTTATTACAACTTTGATACATTGCCAAATTTTTAGGATTAGCTAATATCCAAATATATTGTTGGCCAAGGGTCTCTTATTCAACCAATCTAGCAAGTATATGAGTCATATAAGTAGTAAAGTAGATTTTTATCAAAATATTGATCTCATAGTGATTATCTAGGTAGTTTGATTAACCAACAATGAGCAAACCATTACTTTAGTTAAAAGGCTAAAATTGAGTTTTTAACAAGACTTTTAGGTTCTAGGGTTGCTTCATTTCATTATGCATGATGATGTGACTAAATCGCTTGGTTGTTATTGTGTTTGGTTATAGAATGAATATTGGACTATTGTGAAAATGTCTTAGCACCCTAATGTTATACAAGGTGGTTGTCAACTATTAGTTTTTTCCTAATGATGGTTCTCACATAGTTATCCTCCTGATACTTTACCATTAAAATAATAAATCATTCTTGCTTAAAAGACATTATGAAGTATATACCTTTTAGTCAACTCATCAACTATCCTTGATGGTTACTTCATATATGCATTCTTTCTGCAACCTCAAGTGTCATAAATATGTGAATTAACATGGTATTAATATATTGGTATTTTTGACTTCTTAAGTATCATACTCGCATATAGGTGCAAATGGGCAGGGTCGGCCGGCCCAACCTATTTTTAGGTGGCTCAATCAGGTCATTGTGTCATGCCTGATATGGCGCGGTTTCAGTAGACCCGACCGAGCTAGCACGGCCCACCGTCCTGTTTTGTAACTATTTTGGGCTGGGTCATGCCTGGACTTGCCGGATCAGGCTAGGTTCAGGTCAGGTTCAGGCCGTTTGGAATTGGTTCATTCCAAACTTCAAAATTATTAAAAAATTTAAATTGTAATACTTAAATTAATTAAAATAAATAAATAATTAATTAATTAATTAAATTAATAAAACAACTAACATCTAAAAATTAACAGGTAACAACTAACAACTCACACCCAAAAATATGTAAAAATTACAAAATAATAATTAACAAAGTGAGACCAAGATTAAATAATTAAAAGATAAAAAATAATACATCAAAGATAAACTCACTCTAGCCTCAAAGTAATATGACAAGAATAAATAAACAAAGACAATCCAAAAATGATAAATAAAAATGATAAATTTCATCAACGTATGATCAATAATGGTATCAGTATCAGTGTATCACTAGTAAGAGGCCATAGGCAGTAAAGTAAGCTCAGCTCAATCATTAATGCCTCAATCTCATATCACTCGTCAATCATCATTAAAGTCCCACAAATCATCATAAGCAACCAACTCCTCCACTTTTGTTTTAGTCACAGCACGATCCTAGATGTCCAAGCTTAAATCTTTCCAATCCTTCAAGTATGCTAATTTCTCAACAATATTTAGTAGTAATATGGATCTCCTATCTAAAATCGTATTCACTACAAACAAAAAAGTAGACTCTGATGTTATGGTCAATATTGGAGGAGTCAGTAGATTCCATATCATTTTAGACAGCATGAGATAGGTGGACTCATATGATTTCAACCACTGTAGAATATCAATATTATTATTATCAATATGTGATAGGATTGAGGAGTAATTAGTAGCTAAGTACCGAGATAGCTTGCTCCTATTCGAAGCTCCACCTCATTATTTTCTTCTCGCTAATTGAATGGAAAAGCCATCATCTTCGAATATGGTATCCATGTCCGTACTCAGAGCCTCACTACTATTACCACCATATCTAATATCGTAGTATGTAAAGAGCTCAGTCAACTTCTCATGAATGAACTTTCTAGGTTGGTCTTCCTGGTTCATACATGAGGGTATGTATGTCTATATATTTTCTACCCCTTCCATCTTAACCATAGGATCCATGCATGCAGCCAGACAATAAAGAGATGGAATGGTGGACTAGTACTTTAAGTACTTGATTTCTATCTCTACAGCCATATCGCTAAATATCATGTCATCTCTAAACTATTTAAACATGCTATATATATTGTATATGCATCTGAGTTCAGTGCAAGAGTGGGAGTATAAACTGATGAATACATATTCATCGTGTCATAAAAAATCTTCAGAAATATTATAAATGAAATATATATAGCCCAGTCAGTATCCTGAATATTAAGTTCATCATTCTTACTATTGATATAGTTAGATACCATGTTAGTTTCTAACACATGACTCCAACATAAGGTATGTGTAATTCTAATGGTGTCTCACATCCGATTGGAATTTCTTCTTATTTAGACCCACAGACAAACAAATAGTACAAACTCTTATTGTCTGTGAGGTGTACGAAGAAATTTTAGTGAGTTACAAATATTTTCTAAAGCGGGGGAAATAATTTTTATCTCTACTTGTACTATGAGGTTAATGACGTGACACATATATCTGATGTAGAAAATATTTCCTAAAGATCTATCTTTAATAGTCCTAACATATATGTTAATGGCTACTCTATTATTAGATGCATTATCAAATGTGATACTATATATTTTATTTTGAATATTAAATTCTCTAAAGATTCTTATCATGCACTCATAAATGGTCAGGCCATCATGAGGATGGAGAATCTCTGAAAATCCTAATATTTTTTTATTTAGTATCCATTTAGAGTCTACATAGTAGGTGGTGAGGCATGCATAAGATGCATCATCGTGACTAGTCTATATATCAGACTTAATGGACATAACTCCACTATAATCCCTAAATTTATTAATTATTATTTCTTTTTCTAAGTTATAAGATTTTATTATGTCATTCCTAGATGTGGACCTAGGAATATTATGATATGCAGGATGAAAATAAGCCTACATGATATTGACTACACTTGGATCCTCCAAAAATCTAATCAGATAACATATCGTGATGATCAGTTTAGTAATGTCTTCCCTTCCTAACTCATTTTGGTATATGATGGGGGTCAATATGATGGGGGTCAATATGATGGGGGTCAATATTGAGGCTGAACTGGATCCAACCTTAAAGAACTCACCGCTAAGTTGGGTTTACATAGGATCTAATGCATCATATTTTTTGGTACATTATTTGGCATGCCTCTTAAGGTACCCAGTCCCACACGAACTCTTATAGGTTAATATTTGTTGACAATATTTGTATTGTGCCGATTCTTCTTTGGTACCCCTAACATTTTTATTTTATATTATATTAAAGAGAGTCCAAATTATTGATGTTTTTCTAGTTTTTTATTTTTTAGATGCTTAGGTCGATGCGACTAGAATAACCAAAATTTCGATGGCCTCAGACCGTTCCATGGGATTTTGTTATCCATATTATAATTTTCTATGTTTATATTTAAATTAATTTCATTATCATAATTAAAAGTTCTATTTATCATTTTAAATTTTTATTAATTTTTTTAATTATATTGTAATTAATATTTTTAAAATTATATATTAATTAATATTAATTAAACTAAAACTAAACTCTTAAAGTTTAAAGTTTTAACTTTTAACTAAAATATAAAAAAACTTAACTAAACAAAATTTAAAAATTAATACTCATAATGCATAAAATCTTGTTTACCTTTTAATGTTCACATCGCAATTGATAAGTCGCACTCCACGCCCGAGTCTCGAAAGTTAATCGAAATGAGAGACCGAGAGAGAGAGAGAGAGAAGAGAACTGAGATGAGATGAAGAGAAAATACACATATGAGAGAGAGAGAGAGAGATATATATATATATATATATATAAGTTATAAATTATGAATGAGGGGGTATTTTATAGATTTGAAAAAAAATTATTTTAAAAGAAAATCAATTTTTTTATATTTTTTTGAAAATATATTTAAGGGGCAATATTTCTAAAGCCGTTGGATTCTGCCTCCTAGCCATTGGACTGAAATCCAATGGCTTAAATAAAAAATTAAATTTTATTTTGGACCGTTGGGACGGTTTGACCGTCGAACCGACCCAATGGTCACAAGTTCCATAAGCTTCGGCTTCTAGAACTTATAATCGCCGGTCGGGCTCACGACCAATGGGTCTAGCTCTGGGTCGACCCCGATGAGCCATCGGAAAGCAGGGGAGGAGGAGGGGGGGCACAGTTTGGTTTGTGCCGAAATACCGTGCCTTTGGGCCAGGGTACCATGACTTGCCTACCCTAGCATAAGGCCCGGGTTACTTGGCACGACACACCATGAGCCGTGCAGAGAGCCAGCCCAGCATGGGCCCAAGCACGATTCTGGACCATGCCATATCAGGCTAGGCACGACCGAGTCATATCGTGCTTCGAGCCGTGCCAGGGCTGCCTGGCCCATTTGAGACCTCTATACTTACATAATTAAGATATATTTTCTCTCAAATCATATTGGTAGGAGTTGCATAATTGAAAGTAACTCATATAACTATTACTACCATATGAGTTACTTCCACTTGTATGTATTTATTGGTTTACCTATCACAGTCTACCATGATAATACATAACTCTCATACTAAAGGTAAAACTCATATGATAATATTTTATAAAATTCTCACATTGATTGAGGGTCAATTCTTCTAATATATGTACAATGGATTTGCTTATAAAACTATTTTTGTTGTCAGCTTCATAAGTATCATACTCACATGATTAAATTTACCTATATGTCAGGTTTTGAAGTAAAGGTTTGTTTCAAATGTCATGATCAAAAGGGATAGCATATATTTTCTATCATTATGTTTGACGATGCTTCATAGCTTACATATCATTATCTATCATGATAACATACACAAACTAATCAAAAGTAAAATCTTATTTTTAGTACTACATAAACATTATATCCATCAATAAGCAAACCACAACACTATCCAAACATAAAAATTTATTAATTGTGCATTCATCATATGAAATGAAGTACATCAACCATATACCTCAATATAGAGTCTAATATTAGGAAGTAATTCACATGAAATAATTTAAAATAGATCTCATAGAATTTTGAGTTTCCAATGATATCCCTCAAAATTATTGAGGAATCAAATACTAGTTCCATAATTCTTGTCTATGCGCCTCAAATATTTTGCTAAATGAGAGTTGAAATTTGTGCCCCCTACTATTAAGGTTTATGTTTGTGTTTTATATCACCTCTTTACCTATAGATATCTCCAAGATTTGGGTGAATATATGCTCTCAAAAGCCTAAATTTTTGTCTCTTTCTCATGGCCTCCAATTTTCCCAAAAAAAAATCTCATTTTGTGCTTTTATACTCAAACAGATATATGTGATTTTTAAGGGGAAATTCACGATGTTGATAGATTTCATGAATTTGAATTTTTATCTTTGTAACACAATATCATAGTATTGAGAATGAGTCATGGTTTTAGTCATTTTATTTATTTAGATTGCACTAGTGTTGAGAATAATCAAGGCAAAATATTTTATATCTATAATATAATCTCATAGCACTAAGAATAATCCATAGCTTTGGTCACTCTCTTGCATCAGATCGCCACCGTACTATGAATGGCCTTAATTATGTGTTTCATCTTTGTAATATAAAGTTGTAATGTTGGGAATGACCACATCTTGTGTATTTCATTTCTTTAGCCCAAAGTTTTAACATTTTGAATGAGCCACTACATTGTCTTTTCTCAATAGCAAAAATTCATGGCCCTAAAAATGGTCATGGCTCGAGTAAATACTATTTGAAACTCTATGTAGCTAAATGACATAGCTCTGGAGATGTATCATAAATTTTTCCTTAGTCTTGGTAGCTTTGTAATTGGAAAGTCATGACACTAAAGGATGTAGTAGCTTTTAGCACTAGTGAAGTATTTGGTTTATGTAACATAAAATTAATATCATAGCCAAAAAAATATTAAAAGATAGTCCGACTACAACTCCAAACAAGTTTTACAGCTAAAAAGAGCATGCAACATAGTAAAATGATTATATCAACGACATAGTTAAATCATGTCATATGAAGATTGACATGACCATTTATGTAGAGCTTTGACCTATAATAAACACCAAAACTACCCTATAAACTTAGTGAGGTGTAAAAAATATGATTATCAAAATTATTATTTAATAAAATGATTCTATATAAAGCTCTTTTCTATGCAAAAATAATATATATAATTACAAAAATAACTTGTATTATTTGGTATTTGGTATGATGAGTAAACTCTCACACTAAAATGATTGCTCATCCCTAAGAAATTACTCTCTCTATAAAAATTATCTTTTTATCCATCCTACATATATATTTGCTATGACTTGATTTGAGTGTCATAGTATATCTAAATGGTGATGCTACTTATTTTGTGGACACATAAATAAGTTGGGGGGAGGTTTGAGTTCCATGAATAAATCATGTGGTTGCAAAATTTGTGTAAAATGATTTGTGTGAATGAGAACATTTATTTTATCACACCTTGTAGAGGAAAAAGACTTGTGTTAACTCTGAATCAGCACTAATTTAATGTTTGAAGCTGCACAATCAAAGAGTTATTATCTTTATTAGTGATCTTAGCTATCCAGACTAACTTTATTTTCTAATCTCTCACTCTCTTTTCTTCACAACCTTTTTTTTTGTATTGAAACATATTTTATACTTTCTCCCCTAGGGCTTCTTTCTTTTCTTTATCTTTTTTGGGATGTCATGGCTTTTTGGATCATCATGGCTCATCCTTCTTTGATGCTATAACTTTACGGATCACCATGGGTATTTGGTGGGATGCACTCTAGGCCTTTTCATTTTGTATCTCCAAAGTCACAGCACTGTATTTTCCGATTCTTTATTTTGCTTGTGCATCTCCAAAATCATAACAGTGGCCAAAGCCATGATTTTCATTATTGTCTCTATTTTTTATTTTTTCTTTTGATCTTCTAAAATTATTGATAGAGTCATGTCTTCCTCTATCATTTCATTAGCCAATAGATAGGATTCTACCTCTACTTTCGCTACCACTATATTCTCCCAATTGTCTATATACTTTTCTCTATGTAATTATGAATCATCTATATATTTTTCTCTATGTAATCATGCTTCTTCTATCATTAAGGCAATTTGAATAATATTATGACTTCATAGTAGTCATGTTTTGTTGTGCCAAGGAGATTATATATCCTATAATAATCATTCTCATTATTGTCTAGACTATGCATTCCTTTGTAAATGTTGAATTTCATTTGTTTTTCACCTACATGAAGCATGAACTCTCCCTTCTTGACATCAATGAGGGCTCATCTAGTGGCTAAAAATGGATATTCCAAAATTAATTGAGCATACTAGCCTTCTTCCATATCCAATAACACAAAATCAACAAAAATATTAAATACACCAACCTTAACCAACACATCTTCAATAGTATTCGTTGAGTGCTTCACCGATCTTTTCACTATTTATAGTGAGAGATGTTGGAGTGATCTCATTAATGTTCAATCTTTGTAATATTGACAAAGAAATCAAGTTAATATCGATACCAAATCACATAGCACCTTTTGGAATATGTGCCCCCCAAATTATGCATAATATTTAAAAACATCCTAGATTCTTTAACTTCCTTGGGATTTTTCATTTAATAATTATACTTCATTTTGCTATCATATTTATTATTCTATTTTTCTCCAACTTTTGTTAATACTCATGATATCCTTTATGAATTTTACATATTTTGGTACTTGGGATATCGCTTCAAAAAATGAGATGTTTACTTTCAACTTATAAAAAATAATAAGAAACTTCTCAATTTGTACATCCAATTTTCTCTTTTTGAAATATTATAGAAAATGAATGTTTAGGAAGAAGTTACTTCTATCGTATTTGGCTTTTTAGTGCTTCAAGTAATTTTCACCTGCTCCTCAATTACTCATTCTTATATTATCACTAGAGGTATGAGCTGGATATTATATTCACCAAGTATCTAGAATTTAGAAAATACAACGATGTTAGGGGTCACGGCTTTGGAAAATGTTGTGGAGAAAGACATAATTTTGAAAATACTATGGAGCTATCAATTCTAGCTCCCTCTATTTTAGCTTTCTCAATTTGTTTCCCCTCAATCTCTATACCATTCTAAAGTATAATTAACAAGTACTTCTTTGAATTTTTCTATATAGATAGACTTGGGTTTTTGGATAATTGACATTTCAATGTTTAATTGACAAACACTTCTTAGTCATTTCAAAGTATAAATGTCATTTTAGCTTTCTCCATTTGTTTCTCTCAATCTTTTTTTCTTATTAGTCTATCTAATCAACTGGTGCTTGAGCCTTGAGTAGAGTAGATATACTTGGATTTTTTGAAGAATAATTAGTCTCTAGGGTTGGCTCACTTTCTTGTGCATGATGATATATTTTAGTATTTACTCAATGTTGTGTTTGATTACTAAACAAATGGTAGATTAGTATAAAAATATCTCGGTGCTTTCTTGGCATACAAGATGACTATCATTCTTGAACTTTCACTACCAAAGATGACTCCATTGTGGTTATCCCCTTAGTATTTCACCATCAAAGCTATGGATTATTCAATTAATGGCTCATTCACACATGTACTAGTTTTAGGTAATATATCAACTACCCTTAATGATTACTTTGAATATATATTTATAATCTCTAATCTTTAATGTCTTAAAGATATGAGATGATAAAGTAATAAATATATTTGTACTTTTGGCTTTATAAGCATCAAACTTATAATAATTAAAAGATATCTTCCCATGAATCATACGTATGAAAATCATACAAAAAGAATTAATTAACGATGTTATCACCAACATAGGAAGCACCTCCTCTTACATGTGCCCCATGACATGTCTATTATTATCCACCATAGTCGATACATAATTTATACACTATGCTAAAACTCATAGGTTCGATATTTTATTTAACCCATATATCACCCAGTGTCAATCTTTCTAGATTTATACAATGGATTAGTAGGAAGTACATTCATACTTTCGAATCTATAAGCATGATACTTGTAATGAATGAACTTACATCAACTTTGGGTGTTCAGATATGAGTTTATCTTACACATTAAGATTAAAATGACTATCACTTCTATTGTACCATACCATGCGAGTCCCAAGACATATCAATCATCTTCCATCATGGCTGACATTAATAAACCTACATTATAATGAAATCCCTAAGTTTCAATTATAATTAACATTCATATCCATTAATATTTGAACCATAATATTAATATAAACATAAATAATATAAAGTCATGTATTCAACACACATAAGTATGTTACATTAATCCTAGATCTCAATTTAGCCTGACATTAGGAAATATTTCATCTGAGATATTTTGAGAGATATCTCATAGAATTGATGGTTCCTAAAGAAAGCACGAGTGAGGATCTAAATTTCAAAACCTAAATCAATCAAATATTGCTCACATTCATCTTAAATTTGCTGCTAATTAAGAGTTGGAAGTTCCATGCCTAGGATTTTTGTGTGCTTGGCTCGAAATTCAATTTATTTTTCTACATCTTTATCTTTTTTTTTACAAAATCTTCTAAGTATTGCTTATATACTTCAATGCTCCATGTGATTCTTTAAGCTAGAAGTTATGATTTTGGCTTGAGATCACAAATTTATTATCTAATAGAATCTTCTATGGAATACCAAAGTCACTGCCATAATGAACACCATTAGTCTAGTAACTCACTTTTAGAGTACAATGTCGTGACACTAAGAATGGTTGTGGCTTGATCTTTTCTCTATGGTTCAAAATTTCATGGCACTAGAAATAGTCATGACTAATCTTTTTACTCCCTATAATACCAAGTCACAACACTAGGATGGTCACAACACTAGGATGGAAATTAATATCGTGCCCCAAAATAATTGGTATTTTGATTATATAATAAATTAGTCATGATGCTAAAAATTGTTATGATTAATTATACCAGTAGAATATTTGGTTGCCACAATGTGAAAATAATATCACATCTATTATATATTTTTGAGATAATGTGGCTACAACTCTAAGAAAATATCATAGCCATGAAGACTATGCTACATAATGAAATAATTATATTAATTCGGTGGTAGAATCAAGACATACAAAGATTATCATGATTAATTTTGTAAAATAATAGGCAAGAAATGATGACACAACTACTCAGTAAGATTTTCAAATGCATACCCAAGTCATGACATAAGAAATGTCATGACTTGTAATTGCTTCTCTTCCCTCCAAATCTTTACTTCACTAAGTCTACCAATTTCTCTCAAAATAACTATAATTTTGCTAACACCCATTAAATTCTCTCAAAAATCTCAAATATATACAAACATAATAGTAAATACATGTCACATCAACCAAAAAAGTCAATACGTGGAGTATCAAACATTATTCTGCCATCAAAATTAGTTTTCTAGCAAATTCACAAATCCTACCCAGTTTATATACTATTTCACTAATATTCATCAATTTACATCAAATTCACTATTTTGTGAAATCCTTTCATTATAATCTTATTTCTACACAAATATATCATACAAATATTATGAAATAACCCAAAAAATCAATATATTGAGCATCAAAAAGTATGAAAAGCTTTTCACATACCTCACCCCATATCTACCTAGCAGTCCATCAAATAATCAATTGTAAAAGTGGCTCCCTTCATCACTTATAATGCATCATGGAGCTCCAAATCTTATTAAAAAATGGCTAAGAAAGAATTTGATAGCTATTTTAGCATTATTTTTCTGCATGGCTATTCTTTAAAACCACTTTGACACATAATATGCTGCCAAAATGATATAGTCATTACCAAAATAAGATGGAAAAAGTCTCATATAAACGATGCCCCACACATCAAATACTTCAACTTCCAAGATACTATTTTGAGGCATTGTATTTCTCTTTGAAATATTAACTTTTCTTTGGCATCTATCACAATTACACACAACTCTTTGGTAATCTTTAAATAACATATACCTAAAAATATAGCTTTCATGATTTGTTGGGTCATTTTGCTTCCTCCTAAGTGTCATCCATATTGTGAAGAGTGGTATTTCATTATTATTTGTAGTTGCTCCTCTTGTGGAACATCATGTAAGAACATTTTTTTTTTGCTGAAAATAAAGAGATGGAGGCACAACATTGAATGCCGGATAATTGACAATATCCACAAACTATGGAAGCTATGTTTCTAGAAAAAACAAATATTCATCAATGAAAAATTATACAGTTTCAAATGCCTATTTGTTTCCATCATTTCTATGCGATATAGGCTATCAACTTTCACATTTTCATTTACTTTATTTTCTCTGCTTTCAATATCAAACTCTTGTAGTAAGAGTATCTATCTAATTACCCTTGGTTTTGTATCCTTCTTTATTATTAAATACCAGATGAATGCCTAGTCATTATGGATAATCATCTTTGCTCCAATAAAAAATATGATATAAACATGTCGCATGAAAATACCATGGCTAGTATTTCCTTCTTGATTATTATGCAGTTATCTTGGGTCTCATTCAAAATTTTACTCACAAAGTAAATGGACTTGAAAATTATGTCATGTCTTTACCTCAATATAGCTTCAGCAACCTAGTAACTCTATTATGGTATAGTTATTATGGGTCAGTCATCAACTTTGTCTTGAGCTTTAGAAATGCTATCAAATATGCTTCATCACAAACAAATACATTTTTTTTCTAACAACTTATGAATTGAGTTGCCTATCTTTGAATATTTTTTTTATGAATGTTTCATAGAATACCAAGTATCCAAGAAAGCTTTGCACATCTATCATGGTTGTGGGCTGGCTAGAGTCTCAATGATCGAGATCATTTCTTTATCAACTTCTAGGCACTTGGAGGATAGAAGATGTCCCAAGATTATTCCTTATTGTACCATAAAAAGATGTTTATCCCAATTTAGCATGAAGTTCTTTTCATTGTACCTTTACAATACCACCTCTAAGTTCCAAAAATAGTTTTCAAAAGAGTCCCAAAAATCGAGTTGTCATCCATAAATATCTCCAACACATTTTTAGTTAGATCTATTAAAAATGCCATCTTACACCTTTGGAAAGATGTTGGATCATTGCATAAACCAAATAGTATCCTTATAAATACAAAAATTCCATATTGATAGGTGAATGAAATTTTCTCTTGGTCCTCTAAAGATATCACATTCTAGTTATAGCCTGAATATTCATCCAAGAAACAATATGTATGTACAACTACTTATTCATGGCCTTGTTGAGCTTCTGGTAGTCTATGTATATTTTCCATTTAATAATTGTATTGGTGAAAATCTACTCCTTCTTTGTGTTCTTCAAAACTATATTCTTGCCCTTTGTTGGCACCATATGGATGAGATTCACCATAAGCTATCAGATATGATGTTCTTTTTCTCAATGTTGTTGAAACACATGACTAATATTGTATCTAGACCTATGCGAAATAAAAGTTATAGACATGCATAAAGATTAAAATATGTTCATCATATTATACAAAAATATTTATGAATTTTAAAAATGAAAAGTGGATATCCCTATCATATGAAGTAATTAAGACATAATTGATTTTAGTATTCACAAAATCAAATAAAATATTTTTATATCCAAAAAAAGATTTCAATATTAAGTCTGTTGAAATTCAATTATATTGGATATCAAGTTTCAATTTTTTTTTTCTTTTTTAGGTCACTAATTGACATAAACAATGAAATTGTTATAATTTATTAGAGGTGTTAATACATTTTATAGAAGCTTGACTATAGTATAATGAGTGTAAAATTAATTTTAATGTGATTTGTACTATTAAGTTAATAATGTGACATATACATTTAACTTAAAATTTTCTAGTTATTGGACCTATAATAAATCGAACGAATATATTTATTGTCAAATCATTTTTAATACTATCATCAAATATAACATTAATATTTTATTTTAAATTTCATGTTTTTAAAAAATTTTGGCCAAGCACTCATATATAACAAACCTATCGGGAGGATAAATTATTTGACATAATAATGTTTTTTGTGTCCAATTTGAATGAACATGGTACATTGTGACAATGTGAACAACATATTTTTTTAAGTAGTCTATATATCTAAGGTCAGTGATACGATACTATTATAATTTCTAAGATCTTCAATGATTAATTTTTTATTAAATTTAAAATAATTTATAATATCGTTTACATAAAATATACAAACGTAGCATCTTATGCAATTTATTTTATCACAAATTCATGGTTGTATATGAAGGTAATTGAATTTGAAGAAGATATAATTTTAGTGATACCAAGTTGAGTTGATCTATGATCTAATGTGCCACTTTTTTTGATATATTATTCAAATTTTTTTTAAGGTGTCTAATTTAACAACTAATTTTGTAGTTATATATTTTTTTAGAATATCTACGGTATTTGAATTTTCTTCAACTCTTCTAATATTTTTTATTATTTTAAAATGGGTCCATATATCATATGTTAAATGAGGTTGAGATCTCTCTAAACTAGTTGAGGTCCATACTGCTAGTTAAGCCTATGTTTTTTTTAAGTAATAAAAGTTAAGCCTATGTTTTTAGTTGCATAGGAAAAGACCTAAGACACAAACTAGATGAGGTTGAGTTCTCTCTAAATCCTCAAAAATGTTATATTCGAATTTATTTATTTTGCTATGATTCATTATAAATGTTATAAAAAAATAAATTTACCAATATTAATCTAAATTTATAATTTTAGAAGTAGAAAAAGAATATCCAATAAAGAAAAATATATTTGAAACTAAATACCTAATGTAGTATATGTATAGATAGTTGTAATGCAACATTTTCATTGTTGTAATATTTTAAAATTAGCAAGAATAGTCTCGGAATGAATTTTTGGTCCAACAAAATTGATTAATTTAGTATTTTCATTTTAGGACCTTTTAATTTTCTCATTAAAAAATTTACATAATTACTCAATAAATTCTAATAATTTTTGGGGTTCTAAATTTTTTTGTCCAATTACATAAATATGTATATATTTATGCATATATGATTTTGCTTGGATATATATATATGACCACAAGCACAAATTTACAAACAAATATTCTTCTTCCAAAATGAAAGAATATTCATACTAAAGACATACAATTCAAAATGTCTCAATGTGCATAATACAATTCAAGAACAAAAGGTAAAGTAATTAAAAATACATGTAAATGATGAATTTTAAGATCTTTAGAATTCTTCCGGATATTTCCAAGTACTACGAATAATCACCACTCAAATAATCTTCACATGAACACAACATGAATGCCACGAAAACACCACATAAACACCACATGAACAATGGTTCTTCCACCTCAAATCATCAACTAAAAAATGTTGAGAATTAAATGCTCACTCTCAATTATATTACAAAAGCTTATTGAAGAAGAAACCTAAAAAATATTATACAATTTATCATTTTGAGTTATAGAAGAGAAACCTAAAAAATATCAACACCCCATGTGTGATCTCATTTTTCACATGTGATCTCATTTTTCTTCTTATTCATTTTAGCATGTCTTAGTGTGTTGTGTGTGTGATTTGTTAGCATGCATTTTCAAAAGAATATTCTATAATACAAAACTTTGTCATTTTAATTTTATTGTTCAATGTACCCATTTAAATGAGAGCACCCATACTCTCATTTAAATTATCATAAAAGCAAAACTAAACCAAAACAAAAAATTAAACCAAAACAAAATAAAATATATTAGTCAACCAAACCCAGACATACCTAATAATTTTCCTTTGTACTTTATTTGGAAAGACCAAGACATATCCTTGATTTAAATTTAAATAATCTAAGTCATAGGAAATTTATTTTATCTCATTGAGTACAAAAATATTTCGTATTCCTCATATGAGAAAAAGTTTTCTAAAAATTAAAATCAGTCACACGAGAACTCAAGACATCTACTTTTCTTATTGAGCCACCAACTCCTCCTTGATGCAATTAATCTTCATGAGTAAATAAAGTAGGCATGTTAACTTCTATTTCAGACTCATTAGTTCTTCATTGATTAGTGTGAACTGTAACCCTTGGGAGCAGTTAGAGTAAAAGTCATATTAATATTCACATTAGTAATGACATTTCCTAGACGTACCAATTTTTCTAACATTCCTAGGCAACTTTGAATTGTAAGTGTGGACTACTTTTTTGTCAGGTATTTATCCAATTTGAGCTAATCCTATCTAGAGTAATATAGAATGAATTTACTATTTTATCGCTCACTATATCCAGTGACCCTGACCCTTTTATTAAGTTTCATTGGCCTTCTTCAAAATTTTCCACTTGATATGTACTATCCAACATTCCTATGCATTCCCATAAATAGTAGGTTCATTCGAACATCTAGGATATGTAAGACATCCTTGAAAAGCAATTGGTATCCCATGTTTTCTCCAGAGAAACATCCTAATTGCTCAATATTCTTGATATCATTGTATCACTCATCTTGACTAATACATAGTTCATACATATATATGTCACAAACTAGTCATGGTTTAGGAGTGACGTGTAAGTTGGTAGCTAAATCGATCATATAGTCACTCTCTTGACAAACTTTCTTTTAGGGTTCAACATTGCTTAAAAAAGGTAATGTTGCACTATATGAAAAAAGTTTCAACCACCCTTCTGGCTCTATCTCTCTTCATATGTTTTTCTTAGAGTTTATTCTACTTGGGATGGTCCATCTTGAAATATCCTACTTGATTATAGTAGTAATATTTCACCATGGGTTTGACTGTGAACTTCCTTTTAAAAAAACTATTACTTCTCTCCACCAGTATGAGTTTTGATCTCGTTATACTTCTCGTCTAATTTTCATCAAAAACTAGGATATTATATAGAGAAATCACTTTTTTCCTCTATCATGCAACCTCTTTTTCCAGACTTTTGGTAATAATAATCATGGTGTAGAAATTATTAGGAGAAAAGATATTCAAAAAGATAATGAGTGTCTACCAACTCTTGAGAAGCAAGCAAAGAAGTAGGGATGTCCACACATCATCATCAAACACTATTTTAATAGATATTAATTGGTTAATCAATACTTAAAAAAGACTAAAGTATGCATCCATATCAAATCCATCATGATATTTGTAATTTAACCAAGCAATAGATTATCATGGTTTTATTTCTCGATATATTTTTCCCGTATATTAATTCTAACTTTTTGTATTTTTCATCTGCTTTTGTGATAGCTGAGATATGATGGAAAGTTATCTTTCAAATTTATTATTTCTTTGTGACAACTACCTTGTAGTTAATTTCTTCAATTTGATCTCATTCATTCTTTATAGCTTGGATCACCGAGAACCAATTCAAGTAAATCTATCATCATTAAGAGATCCATCATTTTAATTTTAGGTCGAATAGTTGGATGATTTCAAGTTAATCATATATAGCAAATTATTTTCTTCATCCATCCCAAAAAAAAAAAAAAAAAATCGATTCACTAGAAAATAAAATATAAAAACAACATTATGATACCATTTATCGGGGACCAACTATGATCCTATCCAAAAACCGAGAGTAGTCTCTGAATGAATTCTCGGTCTAACAAAGTTGATTAATTTAGTATTTTCTGATTAGAAAATTTACCATATACACATCATATTCAAATGAGTTTCAATTTTCAAAAATTTTGTCCTAAAAACATAAATATATATATTTCGAATTGTTCAATATATATATATTTATGCATATATGATTCTACCTGTGTGTGTGTGTGTGTGTGTGTGTGTGTGTGTGTGTAGTAAAATTAACACCACAAACATATGATCACAAATAAATATTCTGCCATAAATATGGTAGAATTTTCACACTTAAAATTAGAGGTGTCAATCGGGCCGGGCCGGCACGAGACATGGCATGATTCGGCCGTACCTGGGCCGGCCCGGCACAGAAATTTTCCATGCCCAGGCTCTTGCCGAGGCCAACAGGACCTCGTGTCGTGCCTGGCCCGACACGGTACCGCGGCCTATTGGCACGGTACCTCGGCACGAGTCGAGAAGCCTAAATTTTTTTTAAAGTAGTGTTTCGGGCAATGCGGCGGCGCGATGGCGCTTGCCAAAACTCTCATTTTATTTAAATTAGAGGTTCAGAGCGCGGTGGCACGACAGCGCGCAACCGAACTTTTAATTTTTTTTAATTAGGGGTTCGGCCAGACCGGGCCGAACACGGCGGATTCGTGCCTCGGGCCCGTGTCGGGCTGACCTCCGCAGAACCTTGATGGGCCAGGCACGGCACGGTACAGTAACCGTGCCGTGCCTGGCCCGACACGAAAGTATGATCAAGCCGGCTAAAAATGGGCTGGGTCAGCCCAGCACGTCCCATTTGACACCTCTACTTAAAATACATCATTTAAAATGTTTCACTATGCACAATATAATTTAAGAACAAAATGTAAAGTAATTAAAAATACCTTAAAATTATGAATATTTAGATCTTCAATGTTCTTCTAAGGATTTATGAGCACCATGATCTTAACACAATCATCACATGAATAATCTTCACACACACACATCACTAACGTCGCATGAACACTACATGAACATTGCACAAACATTGATTCTTCCTCCATAAGTCCTCAAATAGAAGAGATGATAAGTAAATGTTACTCCTCAATTATATTACAAAACCTAACTGAAGAACAAACCTCAAAAATGGTATCGAACTTATCATTTTTTGAGTTATGGGAGAGATACCAAAAAAAATGTCAACACCCCACGTGCACATAAGTATTTATAAAAGATCATAATCCCTATTACTTTCAAATTTCCTTATTCAAGTGTGATTCCATTTTTCTCCTTTCTTAGTTTTAGCATGTTGCATTTGTGACATAATAGAATTTTGCATGTTTATTGTTCAAAACAAATTTTTATAATAAAAAACTTTATTATTTTAATATTATTGCGTTAAGTACACCTACTTTAAATGAGGGCGCTCATACTCTTAATTAAATTATCATAAAATTAAATCCAAACCAAACCAATAACTCAAACCAAAACAAAATAAAACATTTTGGTATCCCCAAATCTAGGCAAGGTAGAGGCACACTCAACTTTATTGTATTCACCAAAAAGAAGACCTCTTACCAATTATGTGAATACACCATTCTTATCTTACCTAAGAAGTTATCTAGCAAATTTTAAGATTAATATATTTTAGTTCAACAAATTTTAATGTATTAAGAGTGTTACTGAAGGATAATTTAGGATTAATGTATTTGAGGGTAACAAATTTTAATTTATTAAGAGTTGGTAACTTTTTTTTCAAATATTAAAAGATGGATTATGTATTTTTAAATATTTTGGGGTGCGTCCACAAAACTCAATTCCCCTTTTTAAAAAATAAAAAAAGATTGTTTTATTTTCTTAAATTATATTATACATATAAATAATTATACATGCACACACACCCACTGTGTGTGTGTGCATGTGTGTAGACAATATATATATTATATATATAATAAATATTTATACATATATATTATATATGTTTTATACACACACACACATATTTTTACACATGTAACATATTGTATGTATGTATACATATATATATATATATATTGCATATACATGCATTATATGTATTTACAAAAGAAACACATAACAAATTATATATATATATATATATATATATATCTATACAAACATATAAATATAAATGTATATAAAGGTTTATTTGAATTTTGGACGTGAATAGTAATTTTAAAATAAAAAATCCAAATTTTAAGGTTGATCTCAAAAATATGACAAAACTAGTGCGTGGTGGAAAAAAGTGGCAATGGCCTTCGGAGAAGATGGAAGCCTTTCATCTCTTTCACCAGGCCACTCTCCTTATATCGCTTTCGGATTCATGGCAGCGAATGACGCCATTGTCAGAGCTGGAAAAGGGAAAGGGAAAAAAAACGATTCAATTCACATAATCGATTTAGGAATGGAGCATTGCCTGCAATGGCCTCCTCTGATCAGAACCCTAGCTCAACAACCAGAATGTCCTCCGAAGAAGGTGCGTATTGCTGGACTGGTTAAATCCGGCATGACCGGGCTCGAACCCGCCATGACCGGGCTCGAACCCGCCATGACCGGGCTCGAACCCGCCATGAAAGAGCTGGCGGGGTACGCCGCCGCATGGGGGGTTCCGTTGGAGCTAAACATCGTGCCGGAGCAGTAGCTGGATCCGACAGCCGCCGTGGGTTTTCCGACAAGTCTGGACGTAAGGGAAGGAGAGCCTCTATTTTTGTTTAAATCAATAACCATCGTTCACAACGACGGTCATTGGAAATTTTTTAAATTGAATACCCGGAGTTGCGAACGCCGGGCTTTGAGCTTCCCCACCCTGTTCCATCACGCACTAGGTTTGTCATATTTTTTAAGCCAACCTTAAAAATTGGATTTTTTATTTTAAAAGTACTATTCACGTCCAAAACTCGGATAATTTTCTCTAAATAATAAATTTTTTTAAGTGCAAACGCAACTAATGACTGATCATTAAACAGATTTTTGAATAAAAAACTTGATTTATATCACTTTTGGGACAAAAACATAATTTTCCTATCTTATAATATAACACGAATCACAATCAAACAGCTTATCAGACAACGATTCACCAGGAACAACAGTATTACCATGACAAGTGCAGGGAGAACCTGACAAATCAAATGATAGGGGACAAATATTCTGGGTAGCAGTGGGTCAGCAATTAGCACCAATTAACCAGCCATGAGAGCATAGCAAAATTCAATTCTCAATAAAAGAAAATCAATAAGGATATGAAAATCTGATCCATGTGGCCTCGCTGGGAACCTGGTTGAATAACACAAACAACATATAATACCCAGGAGGGGCAAAGTTTGGCGTAGGAGGCCCTCGCACCAAAAGCAAATAAGTCTTGTTATCAACCATATCCGCCCGCAAAATATTCAACACCACTAACCTCTGGTTCATCCCAAAAGAATGGGTAACAAATGATGGTGCAAGGATTACGACAGAGATGCTTTTCAAATCCAAGAGTTTCTCCGACAGAGTAACGTTGAAAGAGAACGTAGCATTATGCTGTACTGTTTGACTCGTTATGTTGGAGATTAACGGTCGTAGGCCGCCATTCTCTCCGCACAAGTACGGTGGTGAAAAAGCCTCCAGCCGCAGTTCAGTTGGGAACATGACTCCCGTGAAAGTATAATTCCGGTGTGGGTTACTTCCGCCGACCAGAACTTTTCCACTTGGGAGCAAAACAGCGGTTGAGTGATACATTCTTGGAACTGTAGAAGAATTGAGAACTAAGAATCTCTTGTCTGGTTCTGCATTCGGTTGGTAAATAATTGGGCTTAAAGCAGGGTTCACGGAGGCATCATACCCGGCTGTTCCATTCTGACCTCCGTTAATAAAAAGAACATCCCCTGTCGGTAAAACAATCAAGACGCCATTGACGCGTGGGATGGGCATCAATTCCATTGACCATTGTGGATTCGATTCAGTGAGGTTTAGCCTACCGCATGTTTTAGAAGCTTCAAGGTAGATTCCATAACGGCGGAACCTAATGAAGTTTCCTGCAGCAGCGCCACCACAAATCAGGACTTCAACTAGGGTCGAGCTTTCGGTTTGGCCGGGACGTATAGGCAACATCACTGAAGAGCCGGATAGAGGAAAGTTCCTGCCCACATTTCCAGACATAATCGGATACGATTTGAGAACTGTGTTATTCTTGTAATTAAACAAAATTGATTTGGTATTGGCAAAGATGTAAAGATGTCCAGAAGGAAGAAGATAGACGAATGGATAAAGATTTCCTTGCTCCTTTTTTTTCCCTCTCGCCTCTTGGAGAAAAGGAAGTGATATGTCCTTTTTTTCTTGGTTTGTCTTGGGATAGTATTCGTAGGTCAATGTATTCCGGCCACTGACTATTATGACCCTGCCATCCGGCAGAATCTGGTTTGTGGCGTACCACCTCTGACTGAACAAGCTGTTTTGGTATTCGACCCAATCGCTGGATTCATCGCCGGAGAAAGCGAACATCCGAACTACCTTAGTTCCCTCGCCCTCGCCCCCTGTTTGAATTAACGTGCCGTTGGCGTCTAAAGCACCGGAGGAGCACCAAACGTTTGTCTTCAGAAATAGAGGCCTGAAGGTGTTTGTTGAGATGTCGTACAGAATGGAGTGATAGCTGCAGTTTAGTGACACTGTGGTGCCGTTCTTACTGCAGTTTGGGTTGGAAAAGGACAAGTTGGAGATTGAGTCGGTGCGATCAAACATGAGGACCTTGTTATTTGGAAGGACTTGCACGTGTAAGGGGACTACTCCAGTGTTATTGAGGAGCAGCTTCCATTGCCCCAGTCGTCCACCCTGAGCATTGACAGATGATAAAATTGAAAGAAAAACGATGATCGGCAGAAAAGAAATGGGGTGAGATTTGTGCTTCATGGCCTTGACCGATGTGAAAGAAAATGAGACCGGCGATCTGAAAGAAAATGCGATTCATGCAGAATTAATTTGAGAGAAATTCGCAAGTGAAAGAACTTGAAGAGAATGGCAATTCGACGGGGTTAAAGTACCTTTTGGAAAGGAAAGGAGTTTGAAATGTCTTAAAACTTTTTTTTTTCCACGAGAACTGCCATTGACCCCAGGCAACCAGGGCATGAGGTCCTGGTTTTCGAATAAAAATAAAAAGATGAAAATATCCAGAGGGGAATTATGTTTTGGGTGATTTCCCGTAAGTTTTTAACAAATATAAACTAAACTTTTGATATTTATGAAAAATTCACAAAATAATAAAAAAATTAAAAATAATATCACTCTAAAACTTAATTACTAAATTACCCTATCTCCTCTCCTCTGTCCCTCCCCCTCACCCTCCTCCTCACCCTCCCCCTCACCCTCCCCCTCACCCTCCCCCTCACCCTCCCCCTCCCCCTACCCTCACCATCTCCCGCACCTCTCCCCCACACCTCTCCCTCACACCTCTCCCTCCACGCCTCTCCATGTAAGAGCTCACTGGATCTCCAGTGAGTTCTTTCTTGAAGCTCCACAAGCTCCAGTGAGCTCGACCGTGGAGCTCGATTAGCTCTGAAGTGGAGCTCGTTGAGTCTCGTCGAGCTCCACGATGGAGCTCCAATGAGCTCCTTCGGGGAGCCCAATGAGCTCCACGTCGAGCTCGAGTGAGCACTAAACTATGATCTCGTCCAGTGACATCGATAATTGAGCTCGTTGAGCTCTAGTGAGCACGACGATGGAGCTCGTCGAGCTCCAGTGAGCACCTCTAGCTCCATCGTGGAGCTCGACGGAACTCTACGAGCTTCACGTCGGAGCTCTTCGAGCTCCGATGAGCTCCACGGTCGAGCTCACTAGAGCTTCGGTGAGCTCAATCGTGAAGAGGTGCGGAGGGAGGTGTGGGGGAGAGGTGTGGGGGGTGGTGAGGACAGACTGGAGAGGGTGAGGGTGAGGGTGAGGGCGAGGGCTAGGGGGAGGTGTGGGGGAGAGGTGTGGGGGAGAAGTGTGGGGGGAGGTGTGGGTGAGAGGTGTGGGGGGTGGTGAGGACAGATTGGAGAGGGTGAGGATGATGGCGAGGGCCAAGGGCAAGGGGTGATGGCGAGGGCCAAGGGCAAGGGGTGATGGCGAGGGCTAGGGGTGATGGCGAGGGCTAGGGGCAAGGGGTGAGGGCGAGGGCTAGGGGCAAGGGGTGAGGGCCATGAAAGAGAATATAGGGTATTTTAGGAATTACATATTTGAGTTCTCTTATTTTTTATTTTTTTATAGTTTTGTGATTTTTTTACAATTATCAAAGATTTAATTTCTAATTGTTAAAAATTTTTGGGCAATGAACCCAAAACATAATTCCCCAAATATCAGTCCTCTTATGATCCAAAAATAAAAAAGAATATTTATATTCGGTGTAGTACGCAAAATATAATTTAAAAATAATAATTTTTAAAAAATTTTAAAAATATAATAAAATCAAAATTTATTCATTTTTAGGCACTCAAATATTTTGCCCTCGCACCTTTAAAAAAACATTAAATCAAAAACAATGATTTTCAAATTCTAGATTTTGTTTTTTAAATTTGAAAATTAATTTTAGATTTGAAATTGATTTATCAAAAAAAGAAAATTTTTAGTTTTGAAAATTGGTTTACAAAAAAAAATGAAAAAGACTTTTCAACGCAAAAAATGATTTTATAAAAAACCAATTTTCATATCTAAAAGTGATTTTAGAATAAAAAACGTTTAATCAAAACTATATATATATATATATATATATATATATATATAAATATATAATATGTGTGTGTGTGTGTGTGTTTACTTAACAATAAAAACCCATATGAATACACACACATACATATATGTGTGTGTGTTGCGTGTATTCATATGGGTTTGTATTGATAAGTACACACACAACACACACACACATATGTATGTGTGTGGGTGGGTGTGTGTGTGTGTGTGTATTCATATGGGTTTTTATTGTTAAGTATACACACACACATATTTTATACACATACACACGCACGCACACACAACACTATAAGAAAACAAATAATTAGAAATGAAATTAGAAAACAAATAATTATAGAATATTTGGAAACAGAAAAAAAATTCGACGCTGATTAGCAATGAATTGTTATATGTTTTTAAATTTTGTCACTGATTGCAATGCAAAGAAGAGTGCGAATATGATTACGTGATATTTAGCGATAGAAATTTATGTATCTATGTATTTTTAGAAATGAAATCAATTTTTATTTTTAGCGACTGAATATGTTAATGTCACTAAATAAGAAATATCATATTCATTTTTCGCTATATCATTTTAAAAAATTTAGTGAAGGAATAATATTCCATCACTAATTTAGAAACAGAATTTAATTTTATCACTAAATTAGATTTTTAATTTATTGAAGAACACTTTGAAAGTTTGTACAAAGTTAGAGCCTGGGGGTTTTCCATTTAGATTCAAAGTTTGTCTGAATTGTTTGTGAATTTCATTTTCTCTAATAATTGATCAAATTTGTAATTCATCCATAATTGAGGTATAACAATATAATTTTCATTTTATCCCGTATATATTGTGTTTAGGAATAATTATATTTATATGTTTTGATGTTACATATAGTTTGTTTTTATTTTTAACATTCTTATTGAGTTCTCTCTTCTTATTTTGTTGAATTTTTATAATTCTAATTGATAAATTATACATTTTATATTTTTCTCACATACTAGGATTAGTTAAATTTTTGTGTTACCTAATTGAGGTATGAATTTTGTGTATATTTTGTTATTGACCTATAATTTTGATTATATTAATTAATTTGAACTTTGGTTGCTTACTATGATTAGATGAAATATAATAATTTTTAAATAAATAAATCATACTAATGGCACAGCTTTAATAATAAATAATTTATAAATATTATAATAAATACTAAAAGTTTATTAGTAATAATTATGAACAACATTAACAAATTATGAGGGTAAGCAATTGGAAGGATGAAACGTAATGAACAATTATAAAACTAATAGAATTATAAGTTTATTTCAAAATTTATAGAGTACTTGATCTACATTTCACTAAAGGTGTAATAAAATAAATAATACCTCCCTTTATTAAATATTAAAAAAATAATATTACATATCACATATGGTATATAACTATTTATATTATATGCTTCATATAGATTAGCAAATATTCCTATTGATTTATTAATATTCTCCATCGATAGTTTATTTATTTTTATTGATTTTTCATTGACGAATTTAAATGCATTGGCATTGCGGATTTGTTTATTATTTCTATTATATAAAATACATTTGTCAAATTAGTTAGTACAGATTATTAATTTAGAAATCAAGAATTATGAAATTACAATTTTTTATTTTTTTCTTTATTAATGCAATTCATTCAATATAAATAAATATCAAATATTTAGTTTTATGTATATTACAAAATTATAACTTATAACTTTTGACAAATATCTATGACATTGAAGCAATCTGCCCCATCTTATTTTAATCTAAAATTATTTAATAATGATGTTACTACAATTTTTTATTAGATTTATATAATATCATAAATATGTTACTATAACTTTATTACAAACAAATCTTTATCTACATTATTATAATTCAAAAAATATTTGTATTATGTGTTATAGGAATGAAAACTATTATAAGACCTGATCGTTAATGGATGAATGTAAAACTAAAAGATAAGTTTTTGACTAATGAGTTTATAGAGGGGATTACATAGTTTATTAACTTTGCTAAAAAACAACCTGAATTTATAGATGAAACAAAAATAAGGTGCTTATATAATGACCATAATATTAAAATTGGAGTATTCAAATGTGGACACAGTGTGATATCATCTTCAAAAAAATTGATTTATTAGAGATTATTATGTTTGGTATAAACATGGAAAAATAGTTACGCTACAAATAACTAAGTATAATGTACATAAAAGTATTGATTCAAATGTTGCAATAGAATATGTTAATCCTAATGATGCATGTGAAATAATGTTGCAATGGAATATGTTAATCCTAATGATGCATGTGAAATAATGTTGAAGAATTTTATTGGATCTTTATTAAATCCAAATATCGCTAAAGATATTCCAATATCATCAATAAAATAATTTATGAAAAGTTGAAAGCTTCAAAAGAAGAGGTTTGGCTAGGTAATCTCTATGGTCACTCAAATTTATATGTGGCGATCACTATTGAATTTAAAGGCAAAATATCATTTTGTAGAAATATGTAATGATAAAATATGCCAATTGTAATCTGAATTATTACTAGAGAATAACATCATGATAGCTAGTTTTTATAGTACAATGAAGTTAATGAGAGGTTTGTGTTTGCCTATGGAAAAAATATATATTTGCATTAATGACTACATGATGACATGATGATATTGGAGCATAGACAATGAAATAATCACATATAATTTCTGTAACTATCCTCTGTACAAAAGAAATATAGCATGTAAAAGGAAAAAAACAAATATTTCTCAAAAGAAGATATATTATTTCTCATTGATTCCTTATTTGCAAAGATTATTTGCATCGGAAGACACTACTAATAATATGGGTTGGCACAAAGGCATATTATTGAAGATGAAGTGATGTAGTATTGCTCAGATTCTCTTTCTTGGAAATATTTTAATGATTGTCATCTATCTTTTGTAGATTAAAATTGAAACATTAGATTAGGGCTATGCATAGGTGGATTTCAACCATTTAGATAAATAGGAAAATAATACTCTTTAAGATTGATTATTGTTACACCTTATAATTTATTGTCATGAATGTACATGAAAGATGAGTACATATTTTTTATATTTTATCAGGTCCAGTACAAAAAATCCAAAATACAAATTGGATACTTTTCTGTAGCCCCTGTTAGTGGAGCTCAAAAATTTGTGAGAGTATGATGCCAAAATATATGATATATCTAGAAAGTAGAAGTTCAAAATGAGTAATACTTATGTGGACTATAAGTAACTTTCCTGCAAATTTAATGTAATCATGATGGAGTATTGGAAGGAAATTAGTTTGTACTTATTGCATAGAGGACTCGGATGCATTTTATCTGAGGAAAAGAGGAAAAACTTCTTAGTTTAATAACCATCATAAGTTCTTATATATGAAACATCTATTTCTGATGAATATTGATACAATTAGGAAATGACATAAAGTCATAAAAGGTACACCACCATTTAAGGTTGAGTGATGAAATATTAGATGTAAATGAAAGATGAGTTCAAAAACAGTATGAATCTAGATGCAGATTGCTTAATATGCAAATTTCAAAGAATTATCACTTTGGGTGGAAAAAAATATATATTTTGGGATTTCCCTTATTAGAAAACCAACCTAATTAAGCACAACTTAGATGTGATGCACATTCAAAAGAACTTTTTTGATAATTTTTTTAATATTATCATAAATATGAAAGGAAAAATAAAAGATAATGCCAAATTAAGAGAGGATTTGATAGAGTTTTGTTCACATCCAAAGTTACATAGGAATGAATCAATGAATAAATTTCCTAAGGTTTCTTATAGTATTGACAAGGATATAAAGTATGTTTTGTACAAATGATTGATGGAGCTCAAGTTTCCTGATGGATATGTATCTAACAAGAAAAGATGTATTGATATGAAGAAGCATAAGTTATTTGGGATGAAAAGTCATAATTATAATGTGTTCATGCTGAGGTTAATACCCATAGTAATTCATGACTTACTTTCACAAAATGTATGGGAAGCATTGACTAAAATATAGTGTATGGGTGAGAGTTCTAATAAATGGAACCAAAGGATGGGAATGGAAAAAAAAATCTTGCCTTTTAAACAACCAAAAAACACACCATTGGTGGGTTTCCTAGCATATGTAGATGATGTAATCATCTTTACTAATGTGAGCAATAAGTCTATAGATAATTTAATGAACACGTTCTATACATTTGAGGAGGAAATGGGTCAACTTTTAAATAAAGATAAATGTCAGTTTGTTATAGCAAAGAAAACACCAGAAAGAGTGGCTCAAAGACTAATGAAGATTATGGGGTTTTACCAAAAGAAAGGAGCTCTAATATACCTGGGATGTCCAATATACGAGGGAATGCTAAAAAAAGAATATTTAAGTTTCTTAACAGAAAAAATGATAAAGAAAATAACAGAATGGAAAGAAAACTTCTTAAGTTTTGGAGGGAGAATCGCACTTATATCGCATGTGCTACAAAGCACATTAGCACATATATTCATGAACATAAAGCCTCCAGGGATGATTATTAAAAAAATTGGAGAGGGAAATGGCCATTTTCCTCTAGGAAAAAAATAAAGGAAAACCAAAATTACACTGGAAAAAATGGGAAGATCTATATCGACTAAAATAGGAGGCAAGACTAGGATTAATTAGTTTGAAAGATGTGATGAATGCATGGGCATGTAAAAAATGGTGGGGATTCAAAGTAAATAGTAGCATTTGGGCTAGATTCTTATGAGCAAAATATGAAATTAAAACAAATAGCTTCAAAGATTCTAAGAAAGCCTCTAAAACACAGAAACCAATGTTAAAACAAAAGATTTGGTTGAAAAACATTCAATACTAAAAAAGAGCAGATAAAAATGGATGTTAAATCCACAAGGCAACTTCACAATGAAGTCGGTGAAAACAATTGTAAGAAATAGAACAAAACCACTTTCTATATATAACTTCATTTGGAAAAATGAAGTGTCTCAAATGATAAAGATCTTTATATAGAAGGTTATGGCGAATGCGATTCCAGTAGATGTTAATATACATGCTAAATGTATAAAGTTAGATTCAAGATGTGAATGTTGTTCAGTAACTATGGAAAATATCGAACATTTGTTTTTGCAAGGCGAAATTACTATAGAAGTATGGAATAATATAGAAAAAATTACCAAAATGAAGCACGAAGAAATTAGTTTAAAAGGTATAGACTTTTAAGTAACAAAATTAATAACACCAGTAACAAAATGCTAAAATGGACTAGAAATAACTTGCCACTTATTATAATTTGGTGTATAAGGAAAGCTAAAAATAAAAGTAAATTTGATTCAATCCCTATGGAGGAAATTTATATTCTAGAAAAAATAAAGAAATAATTAATTAATTTATCCATGTTTAATCCAATAAAAATCACAAAATTAGAAGAAGATAGTGAAATAGAAAATGAATGGAAATAATGTGGTAAAAACTAAGTGGCAAGGAGTTCAAATTACAAAATGGTTAAAGCCTAGTAATCTATCACTCAATACGGATGGTAGTTTTAATAGAGATATGGGATAGGCAGGAGAAGGAGAAGAGATTAGGAATAGAAAGGGAGATATAGTAAAGGCCTTTAAAATGATGGGCAAAGCAAACTCGGCTTTGCATGCAGAAATAAGAGCTTTATATAAAGGATTACAAGTATGTAAAGAGAGCAACCTTGAGAACATACAAGTTCAAGTGGATTAAAGCTTATTAGTAGCTCTAGTCACAAGAAAACTGGAATTGGTGGAAATATGAGGAGGAAATAGCAATATTAAATCTTTAATGAAAGAGCTGGAGGCCACAATTACACATATATACAGGGAAGCAAATACATTAGAGGATAAACTTGCAAAAAAAGGGTTAAAGAAAGGCCCACAAATCTTTGATAACGAAAGTATTCCTGAAATTTTTAAAGGACTAGAAATGATGGATAGGATGGGTTATCCATACGTTATGATACAGAAAACATAAAAAGTTATAATAGATGATTATGTTATAACTGTCTAAGCTTGTAAAATTTTAATTTCTTCGCATGGGTTATGAATAAAGCATCTTGGTCCTGTGAAATGCTATTTTTTTCTATTTTAGATTTTAATTAACAGGCATGCTGTGGAATTGTATTTTTTTGTTTTTAGTTTTTTTGAAAGGACAGAAAGAAGAAGCAGAAGTTTTTTTGAAGGTAACATATAAGAAGCAGAAAGAAGAAGGTGCCATAACCTAATTGGAAGAAAGAAGTATTGAGATGGAAGAAGTTAGGCAGCATTAGAGGAGAAGGTTAAATCAAAATGGAATTTTGATTGTTGGTTATGGTTTAATGTTGATTGAAAATGCAAGAGCTAGAAATTTTAAAGGAGAAGGCTACAGCTAACCCTAGAATCTACCATGAGCAGAATAACAACGACAATGAATAGGGATAGATACATATATCCTTTTGTCTTGTATGTTTGGTTATGCTAATATAGGGAAGATGATAAGTCCACTACACAAGGACACAAAGGTTGATGATAAACATGAAACAAATAGAATGTTAAAATTATTTAGCTGAGGGAAACGAGTAGGCAGTCAACATACCAAGAAAGTGGATGGTTTTGTTGGCTGTTGTCTGTGCAAGTAACATATTAAGAAGGAAAATACATATAGACACTAGATAGGCAAGGAAAAGGGCAGAAAGCTCAAACATACAAAATGCCTAAACATAAAAGAAATAGAAAAGGATTGCATACAAAATGTTGAAGAAAGATCAAAATTTTCAAGCAGAAATTTTTTTTTTACAAAGTGCATACAGGCGGAAAGTTCAAGCATTATCTTATAAGTTTCATAGAAGCTGAAACTAGGAATAGCATAGATTCATACCCCAATCATTTTAGTTTAAACTAGATTTTTCCCATGGTTTATTATATTTCGTTATTTTGGGTAAAAGGGTGTAAAAGGGAAAAGGGTAACATTTTTGTTTGTAAAAATGATAATCCTCCACCAAAAGAGAGGGCTTTTATAATTAATAAAATAAACCTTAAAAAAGTATTTTTTTTTGAGAATCTCACTTATAATGTCATAACAAAGGAAGAAATGATGTAAAATTGAAACATATTCTGATTCACTTATCTTATGAATCTATGATAGCAGGCCTTGTGTAAAATTGATGGATGTATCCATTTGAGAAGTTATATAATTTTTTTTTGTTAATCTAAAAATATAAATGCATCCGATAATTTTTTTTAATATATATCTATTTCAAATATCTTAGAAAATTGAAAAATAATGTTCAAAATAAAGTCAAGTTTAAGGATTGATATACAATACCTACTTGGTCGAAGAGATATCAAAATTTTGTGCACACTACTTTTGGCCACAATTATATAATGCGCATAATAAATTATCAGCAAATAAAATATATGATATGTGGGATGGATTGGAAGAAATGATATGCTTTCTATTTTTAGACAAGTGGGTCGATCATATAGTAGATAAAACATAAAGATATGTATTGAATGACTAGGAGTATCATGCTACACACAAATATTTTATTGAACTACAAGAAAATTACATCTTATATTGAGTAAGATTTATAATAATTTTATATCCTCATTTTTTGTCATTGTATGCGATATAGCTTTTTAATAATTCAAAATATTTTTGAAGAATTTATGCTAAGTAATTAAGACAAAGAGAACTGCATATTGATGATGCTTCAATTGATGTAAAGCTTGAAAAAAGGATTTCACAAATTGGTTTAAAAATTTTTAGTATATAACTTATCATTCTTGGTTCTAAATAGTTACGTGCAATATTAAGTATGAATTTATCTTTTATTATTTTGTAGGTATAATTTTTATCATCAAATATTTGTAATAGACAAATGAACGATCTGGCAAAATGATCATTACAAAGTTTACAGACATATCCCATATATTTTATAAATGGATAGAAATTTCATACTTTGAAACATATTTTAAATAGACCTGCAATGAATAGTGGTGTTTGCATCAAGGGATCTGCCAATACTATATCTACTATTGATTTTCATGGTCGACTAATTATATTTCTAGACATAGAATTTCCTACTTTACTAATTAAAAGGATAATTCTATTTAAGTATGAATGGTATGATCATATTTCAAATATGGGTACTAGATTTCATCATCAATATAACATTGTTGATGTGTACTATAAGAAATATTACTTTAAGTATGATTTATTTATTCTAGTGGTACAAGTCAAATAAGTGTGTTACACCATTTATCCAACAACAAGAAGAAATTCTTGTGGCTAATGGGAAATATGCAGAATAAAACCTAAATTAGCTGTGGAAGTTGTTGAAAAGGATATTATTTTTACTCTATCACTTGTATCATTATTTCAAAAGAATAATGTGAAACTTTATTTAATTGTTCGTGGGATAGATGACGGGCTTCAAATATTATTTGGTGAATGTGAAAACTATTTGGACATTGATGATATCCATGTTGAAGAAGATAATGAGGAGGAATTAATTATAAAATCAGATGATGATGAAAAAATTAATAGATATGATATGTTAGAAATTTCCAATGATAAATAAAAATTTATTGACTGTCATGTTATGGTATCATGCTTATTTTGTAATTGTTATAATTTGGATATAAAATAATTTTTTTTTTGATTTTTTGAATGTCAATATGTTTATCATAATCTCTTGTTATTATGACATTTTCATAACATATTTTCATTGCCTCTATATATTTCAATATTTATATATCTTAATTTAGGTATAAAAAATAACCATTCAAGTGGCTGAGAAACTCAATATGCAGGGAGGGATAGAAATAGTCAACTAACAATTTATGGAGGAGAAAATCTACATGTATTTAGTGATGACAACATTACAAATGTCTCACTACATTCTTCTACATGTACGAAGAAACATTGGCATCACATCATCATCACATACACAGATTAACTGTCACTGATATTTCTTCTTCATCTCATTTTACACCAGAAGGTATTGATTGCTCTATCGCACATATTTTAGTAGGCCCATACATTGGTATTGCATCATCGACATCAATAGGATATTCATAATCTGGAATTTAGTTGCCAAGTTATGAGAAAATCTAGAATTTTGGTAGGATATTCATTCGGTCCATAATCGACAATAAATCATATGTAGCTTTCTTAAATATAATACATACATGCATTAACATTTTTCATTATTTTTGTTTTAAATAAATGTAAAATAAAATATGAATGAAATTATAAGTATATTATAATGTTTGAAATTGGATAATTTAATCTAATAACAAAGTATGATATTACTATATATCGAATATTACCATTTAAAATTAAAATATTATTTGTGTTTTAAAGTTTTAGATAATAAATATAAATAAATTAAATGTTAACTTAGTAATAGAAAAATTGGTGTATTTTGTTTATATATATATATGTACATGCTGATATTAAATTACATACAAATTTATTTCTCTTACTTCTCATTACAATCAAAAAGGTATTTAAGAAGAAACTAATTTTGGAGGGTATAAAGTAGAGTAAAGTGCCCCCAAGTATAAAAGAATTTTATTGGGAAGAATTTGAGATATAATTTTTATGCATTTACTTATTTTTAAATTTGATCTAATATGTTTTACTCTTAAATGTATAGCAATGTATCGTTGTTTTATTTGGTTTTTGTAGAAAAAATATAAATGTAATAAAATGCTTTGGTGGTCTTGATGAAGGATAAATGGAAATATGTGGTAAGTATAAGATATAATGACAAGATTGGAAAATAGAGAAAAAATATAGTAAAGATACAAAGCCTAATAGTGTCCTCCTAATATTTAGATAAAGTGGTGGGAATACTGGAACAATAAGGAGTTCAAGACATTGTCCCGGATGACCTCACACAATCATCGATTAGAGAAAGTATGTAAAGGATCATGACCTTTAAAACATATTGGAGGTTCAAAGGAAACCTACCAACATTCAGTAGATTTTTTAATAATTATCTTTTATTTTTTTTTTTAATTAAATTTTTTGAATGCAAAAAGATAATATATATGTGTAATATATTATGATACTCCTTAATAGTAACTATTATTTATTTTAGGAGACTGAGTTAAGACGTCCACCAATACCATTTGAAGTATTCAAGAGAATGCACAAGAAGAAGATTTGATCATTTGTGGACAAACAGTCATGATATTAATGTGTTTCTCATTTTGTACTTTTAGTTTAATATGTAAATTGCAAATAAAAGGAAATAATGTAAAATAATTAATTATTTGGCATTCACTATAAATAATATGCAAAATCAAGTATATTTTTTTATATAACTAATGAGTTATTATTTATGGACTCATTAAATGTAATGAGTAACTACACTTTTTTTTATTTTTAAGTAGGGAGATGATAGTTTCTTGTGCTAGTATAAATTTGATTTGAATATATTAATAATAAATAATGTTGTATTTTAATAATTATAGGAAGCTATAGAGAAAATGGTTTAATTGTTTCACAATTGACTAATCTTTCTACAAAGTTATTAGAGATTGATATTATGCATATTTGCCTTCAAACTATCGGAGTTGAGCCAAATAATGGTGAGTATATGATCTTGGTACCCATGCATCTATATTTTATCCAAGTTCTGTTTAGAGTTATTTATTATTTTCCAATTACAATAATATATTTGATGAGAGGTTGTATGAGGAGATATATATAATTTAGGATACATTGTAAAGGAAAAATAAGAAGATGCAACAAAAGAATAAAGAGATGCAATAAAAAAAATGAAGAGATTCAACAAAAAAAAATGAAGAGATTCAAAAAGAAAATTGAAGAGATAAAAAAAAGAGAGGCTAAAAGAATTAAGAGAGAGGATAAAATACAACAAAAGATTTTGAAGATTGAGAAAATTATGTGCAAATTAGCAGAGATATCATCTATTTTTCATCATTCTGAAAAAGATTCATCTAGAACTCCATAGGAAAATAGTCATCAGGACAATGACTCAGAGTTGTTTGTGATGTTTTGTTATTAATTTGTTGCAATGAATATTTTTATTGTGGAATTAAAGTTTTTGTGTTTATGTTTTTTTAATTAAGTTATGAATTGTTTATTGTATTTTATGGACATTTTTGTTTATTATCTGACGTGTTATTCTATAGTGGATGTTATGTGAATGATATTTGATGAATAATATATAAATGTACTTATTTGATTTCATGTTATATGGTTTTTGTATTTATTTGTATAATGTATATAGCAAATAGAACTACACAAATGAGAAATGTTCCTGTTACAGACAATAGAAATGGAAATTGATATTTCTAATTCTATTTTAGATAGAGAACAGATGTTACATTTTTATGTTAGTCTATCGCTAATTTAGAAATGGATATTGTCTTTTAATTTTTTTTCCATCTTTAATTTAATGATGGAATTCAAAATCTCATTGTCATTGCTAATTTTAGTGATGTATATTTTCAGTCATTCTTTTTAGAAATGCCCAAGCATTATCCGTAATCTGCTTCTGAAATTTAGAAAGGAGTACTTAGAAATAGATTCTTTTTAATTTAAATTACGTAGCTATTTGAACATTACGATAGGATTAGAAATGGAATTGGGTATTTCTAAAAAGTTGTTTCTTGTAGTGCAATAAAACAAATATATACTTATATATATATATATATATATGTGTGTGTGTGTGTGTGTGTGTGTGTGTGTGTGTGTGTGTGTGTGTGTGTATAAGGTATATAGTTATATCTATACATAGATTTATACATATGTATTTTTGTTTTATAATTATGTATGTATGTATATGTGTGTGTGTGTGTGTGTATTTTTTTTTATTGGTTTATATATATATATATATATATAAACCAAATAAAACACATATCTATACATATATGTTGTATACTTATTTTATGTATAGATATAATTATATACCTATATATATATATATATATGTTTTATCATGTTATATATATATATATAGCATATATAATTATATAAACTTATATATAAAAATCATTATATCCATATATCTATATAAATATAAATATTATATACACACACACTTAGATATATATTATAAGCATATATAGCATATATATATATATGTATGTATGTATGTATGTATATATGTTTTATCATGTTATATATATATATAAAGCATATATAATTATATAAACTTATATATAAAAATCAATATATCCATATATCTATATAAATATAAATATTATATATACACACTTAGATATATATTATAAGCCTATATAGCATACATATATGTGTGTGTGTGTGTGTGTGTGTGTGTGTATAAATATAATAAAAACAAAAATAGAAACCTCACTACAATGCTTTTCAAAAACAAAAAGTAGTTTTGAAAACCATGATTTTTTTGTTTTCGAAAAACCATAATTTTTTAAACATATTCTAAAATTGGAAAATCATTGATTTTTTGAATTTAAGTAGTTTTTTATAAAACTTTTGGTTGTGGTTCTAGATGAAAATTTGAAGGTTGTTCACATAAATTTTCCCAATGAATAAGGGAAATTTTTGTTTTATGATCTAAAAATGGAATAATAAAATTTTCTAACAATTTTTATTTTTTAATTGTATCATTTTACCTTGACCTCTAAAACCAAAAATAATTATGTTTTTGTGATTCCAAATACATAAAATGACATTACCCTGAACCTCATCATATCAATGAGCCTAATGTGAAAAAAAAATCAAAAAAAGTTATGAAAAAAAAAGATAGTTTTATTATATGTGGTAGGTCACATCAACAACTCGTGTATTAAGAAATAAAAAAATATGTAGTATGTATATATTATACATATTGTTATGATATATATATATATATATTGTTATTTATCAAATATTTTAATATGATAAATATATATACATATGTTACGTAAAGCATATATGTTGCATATACATAGCAATTGCAAAGCATGCACCCTTCTGTGATTTTTAAAAAGTATGCTCTAAACCTCATGTGCATGTCTTGATAATTTATTATTAAATGAGGTATCATACATGCACATACCTCATTTTTTTAAAAATGTCATTGCCAAGCAATAGTTGATTGCCAACAGATCAGCTGCTAGGACCACAGGATAGTGGTGCACTTTACCCTCCCATCTAAAGATGGTAAATTAATAAAAAAATCAAATAAAATTAAATTAATTGGCATTCACTATAGCCTTTATATCTCTACTCACTTCAAAATACAAAAAAAAATTAAAATAAAATAATATCTTAATTTGAGACCATATAGAGATTTAGTCAACCTGTAAAGAAAGTTTTCCTTTCCTATTTGAACAAAACCTACTTGTTAAAGCATATAAAATTATACTTCAAGTTTTTCATGAAGAAACATAGTTTTGACATCCAACAAATTTAAATATAAATCAAGCATAGCACATAAAGTGATCAGTACTCTAATTATTATAAGATAAACTATCGAAGAAAAAATCTCAAAAAAGTCACAACCTTCTTTCTGAGCATATTCATTTAGCATCAATCATGCATGATACCTTTATATTTGTTCATTGTTATCTTACTTGATTGTATAGACTCATTTTTTACTAATGATTTTTTTTAGATATGGTAACGGTACTAGCTTCCATGTCTTGTTCTTATGTAGAGTTTTAATTTCTTATTGCATTGTTATCATCCATTGAGATATGTATGAGCTACTTCTAGCTTCATAAAATATTAGTGGTTCTCTATCATGTATTAAAAGACAGTATGCAATGTTGCTCTCTATAACATACTCTAGGTGTCAAGCTAGTGGCCAAATATCATGAAATGATTGACAAACTTCTGGAGCCTCATACTCTACTTATTCCTATACCTCTTTCTCTGGTGCTTCCTCCTTATATATAGAAGTTTTTTGTGTTATATTTTCTACTTATACATATGTAGTCTCTGAAACTTCTTTTAATGTGCTATCATTTTCATTCATTTTTATAGTTAATTTTCTACCAAAATTATATCCCTACTAATAATAACCTTATGGTTACTATGATATCTTAGATGATACCGTTTTACTCCTTCAGCATACCCTAAATATATACACTTTCTAAAATTCTAAACCAATTTTATTCTTTTTTGGGTGTTCTACATCACATATGTAGGATATCTAAAAAATATAAATTAGAATAATCTATTAGCTACCCAATCAACATCTCCATAAGCATCTTTAAATCAACTGCAGGTGATCATGATAGATTTATCACAAACATGTGGTATTAGTTATCTCAACCCAAAATGAGTTAGGTAGACTTGTAGTTCTCAACATATCTCTCATCTATTCTATAAGAATTATATTCATACATCCAACCACTCCATTTTGTTATGATGTGTATATGATCATTAACAATCATTTGATATCTTCCTACCTCTAAAGGGCAAGAAACTCACCATTTGTATACACTCTTCTAGTATATATATGAAGTACTTAAATCTTTTTTCCATATTCAAGTTCCACTTATGCTTTGAAGATATTAAATAAACACATTTGACTTCTTCTTGATTGGATACACCTAATATTTCTTTGAGTAATCATCAATGATGAACACAAAGTATATTACTCCTCCTTGGGACATTTCTGGTGATTTTCATACATCATAATGAATCAAGTCTAAATGCACATACTTCTATCAACTAATCTATTAAATGTTAATCTATATTGTTTACTAGTAACACAATTTTCATAAAAGGTAGATCTCCTTATTTGAGCCCTAGAAGTAACTTTCTATTAGAAAGAATCTTTAAACATTGTTTTGACATATAGCCTAACTTGAGTTGTTGCATAATCATTGACTCTTCTCCTAAATTAATTAATACAATACTTGCATTAGCTTTTTGTATTATTTCTCCTTTAAGCATGAATAAATTTTTCATGATATTTCTCCTTTCAAAATTAGAAGCATACCTCTCAGATGTTTATCATCTCATTCTCAACATGAGTTTTACAACCAAATTGATTCATCTGTCCCAAAGAAAATAGTTTTTTATTTAATTCCTTTGCATGTCATACTTTATGAATAGTGTAAATCATACGATCAAATATCTTTATTTTGATAGTATCAATGTCAATAATTTTTAAAGCATGATAATCATCATGTGTACAAAATATTCTAAGATTGGTTCATATTTGTAAAACATTTCTCTAAGATATCATATGTCATGATAGTCTTGGGTCTAATAACAAGACATCAGCAAACTGCTCTTGGCTATCAATTATTATTGTCGCCTTACTGTATAAGTTTTTGTCATCATCCTTGATAGTTGATATTTTCCTTTGAGTTTTTGATGACTCATCGTCAATTCTTTTTATAATACAAACAATCTCTTTTGAAGTACCATTTCTTATCATAGTTATACTACTTGATATTATGTTTACTTATTGATTTTGATCTACCATGATTTTAACTCCCACTAGGGGCATGTTTGATTGATTTTTGAAATTTATTATCACACTTAATTTTTATGGTTAGGTGCATTTCAAATGCTAGTTAGCAGAGAGTGCATGTTACAATATCATTATATAAGTATATGAGTTATATAAATAATAAAATAGATATTTAGTCTAGATATTGATCCCACATAGATTATACTTGGAGTTAGATCAGTCAATTATAATTAATAACTATTATAGTAGGCACAATAAATAGGATTCAAGTCATAAATCCTACATTCTATAAATCATTGATATTTTTATACATAATGAAATTTTAATTAACCATATTATGATTAAGCTTAGTCATAGAATGAATGGTTGATAATTATGAATGATCTCTTTCCATATTTGTATATAAGATGGTTATCAATTATTGAGTCATTCAAAATGATGGTCCTCTCATAATTGTCCCCTTAATATTTTAACACCAAAATAATAAATAATTTATGCTCAGATGTTATTTACAAATCCCCACCTTTTATACAACTCATTAACTACCTTAATAATTATATTGAATATGCTTTCTTATTCTCTGACCTCTAATATCTTTTTTTATAAGAATTGATATTGTAATAAAAGTATTTGTACTTTGATCTTTGTTAGCGCTATGCTCACATTATTACTTACACTTTTCCTCATCATTACTCAAAACTACCTTGTATGGTTATTACTACCATATGAATTACCTTCAGATGATCTGACATAAGGCTTACCTATCATCTTTGCCCACTATGGTAGATTACTCTCACACTAAAGGTGAACATTAGGATAATGTTCTATTTATAGTGAAACATCAATAGAGAGTCAATTTTGCTAAGATAAACATAATGGATTAGACTATAAAATATTTATGCTTTTAATCATGTGCATCATAGTCACAATAATTTAATATACTTAAATTTAGAATTTTAGCATATAGGTTTATCTCATGCATCATGGTAAGAAGGGATGACACTTCCTTCTATATGCATGAGGGTGTTTCATAGCTTACTTGTCATTATACTCTAATCAAATCATGTATGAATCTATCAATAGCCAAAAACTAGTCTTAGTTCTATTTAACTATCAAACCATCTATAACCAAATAAATTCATAATAAAACAGCATATTAAAATATTAAAATAAGTATCTAATACACATCGATACATCATATTATCCCTATATTCTCCATACAGCTTGAAATTTGGGAGAATGACATATTAAATAAATATAAATTCATCTCGTATGAATCTTGGTTTAAAAACCTATATCCCTCAAAAGTAAAAATTTATTTGATTTCACTTGGATTTACGATTAAGAGGGGGTTAGAATGTGAGGTCACCTCTAGGATTTATGCTTGTGACTCATATTGCCCGTGTTGTTCGTAGTTCGCCCTAAAAATAAAGTTGTAGAGCTTTTTATGTCATCTTCCTCAAGTTTCTCATGGATTTCACTTGGTTTATTAGGGATTTTCTTATACACTCATGCATTTAGTGTAGGTTTTTTATGTGGAAGTCATATAACTAAATCAAAGTTATGGCTTTGGTCTTTCAATTATGAAACACAAACCCGTGGTGATGAGTACAAGCCATGTCTTTGGTCTCTTTCCTCTACTTGATGGTCATGATACTGAGAAAATTCATGATGGCTCATTTAGTTTCTGTAACACAAACTAACAACATTGATATGTGGCCACATCTTGTGCATTTAATCTTTATAATTAAATATCATTATACTAAGTTTGGCCTTGGTTTTTGCATTTTTATTCTCTAACACAAATTCATAGCATTGAATAATGGTCATGGTTTGGTTTCATTTTTGAGCCAAGAGTCATAGTGCTTCATTTGGCCACAACTTGTGTTTGGCTTTCTATAACATTATGTAGCCAAAAGTCATGGCATGTAGTTGCTACCATGGCTTATAGCACTAGTGGGATACTTTGTTATTGGGATGTAAAATTAATGTCATAGCTATTAAGTCGTTTCATGCTAATTCGACTATAACTTTAAGAAACCTTTATAGCCAAAATAATGTTTTGCAGAGCGAAAGGAATGTTTCAACAAAGTAATAGGGTTGTAACATACAAAGATTTCCATGACTATGTTTGTAAAGTTCCAACTTTGAAGAGTTGTGGAAACTACTCCATAAGTACCTAAAAGTATAATCAAGCTGTATTATGTCATATGCTATGACTTATATGACCTTTCCCTCTCTTTCTAGTTACCAAGTCACATATTTCACTCTATAATTTTTAATTTCACAACTATTTGTCAAAATCATTAAAATCTTAGTTTTTATGTAATAATTACAAATAAAGCCTTCTTTTAGGTTGACACAATGTGAAAATCTTACCAAATTATAAAAAATATTCAGTATTTTATATATAAAATAAACTTCCACACTAAAATCATTGCTCATCATTGAGCAATCCATCTCCCATTTTTCAAAAAAAATAGAAGAATGTCACACAACTTCAACATTGTTATAACCACGTCTAAACACTTTTAAGTACATGACAAAATATCACATACACACACACACACACACACACACAATATATATATATATATATATATATATATATATATATATATATATGGTGGTCACCAGTATGATTTTCCTTTTAAATCATACTCCTTAAAGACAAAATCTAATTTTGAGTGCTCAAATGGTAGCCATGAAGTGAATGATCTCTCCAAATCTCCTTTAGAACTTGATGCATAATCCAAAATCTTCACAATTATATCATACATTGCATCTTGTTTTTTCTCAATTGAATTTTGCATGCCTTCAAAAGGTCTTATTGTATTATTCAAATCTTTTTTTTTTGTAGTATAGTGTCCTAATTCTCCAATTCACTGATTCTCTTGGTTAAGGACATTGGTCATTTCTAGTCGCCATTATTTTGTTGGGGTTTCGATAGATTTCATACATAATTTTGAAGCAGACTAGGAACTCACCAATAATCCAAGTGAATGCAATTAAATATTAGACAAAAATATATATGTTGCAGTGCAATAAAAAAACTTTTGATTCCAAACAATTTAATCAAATTCTAGCACAGTCAATGTTTGTGTCTCTACGGGTATCCACACTAACATATCTTCATCATATTTTCATTTGCTATCTCTCCCATTTTATAAAACCTATTGATTTTTTCACACACCTTTCTAAAAGGATGTGTCATTAATGAAACCATTTGATTTTTCCCACACCTTTCTAAAAAAATATATCATTAATGAAACCTTTTATTTTTTCACACACCTTTCTAAAAGGATGTGTCATTAATGAAACCTTTTGGTTTTTCACACACATTTTTAAAAGGATGTGTCATTAATAAAATCTTTTAGTTTTTCACATACCTTTCTAAAAGGATGAGTCATTAACTAAAAGAGAGAAACATCGGCTTTAAGTTTGGGCTTGTTTTAACGATTCAAACATCTACTAATTGGACCAAACTCTTTAATCCAATTAGCTTATGATTTGAAATGAATTTCTGACTTAAGATTAGTCCTAGTTTATTTTAGTCTAACTAAAATATAATGAACTCCAAATATATATACATTTTTTATGTGTGTGACCTAATAGGTTCTCGTAATGTTGGCAGTAACTTTAAAATCTCATTTTAAAGAAACAAACAATGAGCGGCATTTAGTAATACATCATTGCTACCCAAGTGATGAAATATAATACATTCGACTTACTCTAATTTCATGACTTGTTTTATTGTATGACTTAATACTTTTGTCCATGATATCTAGATTGAATTATTAGGCACAAATCATGTCATCCTCATTTCAATCTATAAGTTTTTTGATCTTTGAGTAGACTAACTTAAACAAATAAGCTCAATATCTCAAATTGACTTATTTGAGCATGGTCATGCATTTTAGAAGTCCTACTCAATCAAAAGGCCAATTGATATCACTTCCCTTATATAAAATGGACAAATTCCATCTAGATCAATCACATCCCTCTGGATAATTTATTGTATACCTAATAAATAACCTTTTAACAATCCTTGTTATAGGCAGTGTTTGTTGAATCTAAAGTATACAACTCCTTAAGTAGGAAACCGTAGTGACTTCATGTCAATGAATAATTTTTAGTACTAATCACTATGAGAATGTGTATGACACTTATATAATAATCCATGCAACTTTCTCATAGCGAGTCAGTTCAGTAATATTCTCCAGCATATACTCATGTGCTAACTTAATATCTCATATTAGTTAAGTTATATGCTAGTCTTAATGTATTAATATTGCTTTTAAATATTAATAATTGACTAGGGATAAGCATGTAACATCAAATATAGCAACTACGAGAAGATTAAATATTAACTTTCTTTTCCCATTACTTTTTTTTATAACAGTCAAACAACAAAGTATGTAACAACAAATTCAACATTTCACAACCAGACAAAGTATATATAAATAAATTATTTCTTCTTCAAAAGAAAATCAATGATAGAATCATTATTATAATATATATTCAATAGTAGAGCAATCAATCAATATTTTCATGAAGATCTTAAAGATATCTTAATACTTTTCTTTTTGTCAAATTCAATATTCTATGTACACATCAGCTTGAGAGAGGACATTAAAGTTTATAATTGTACCATTTATTTTTTATTATTATTAAATTATTATTAATGAGAGCACATAAGATATGAGTTATCCCATGCCAATAGCTAATTGGATAAAGGAATTGTATGATGTTATTTTATTATAGATATTATTGAAGTTTATGTCTAGGTGTATGTAGAGGTGTCAAACGAGCTGGGTAGTCTGTGGCCCGATCCAAGACACGACTCGACTCGGCCATGCCTGGCCTAGTACAGTACAGATCCATGCTCGTGCCCATGCCATGCCATGCCTAGGTCAACTGGGCCACGTGTCGGGCCAGGCATGGCCCAATACAAGGTCATGTGAGCATGCAATTTCAGCACGAACCAAACTGTGCACCGACACCGCCCCACCCTAAAGTCCTACCCCCAACACCCGGCCCATAGCCCAACAGATCCAAAATTTTAACGGGCTCATAACTCGACGTACCTGACCCGTGGTCTTTTTTCCCCAGCACCCCCCCCCCCCCTCTCGAACATCTCAAATCTAAGATATTGGATTTCACCTCCAATGGCTATTAGGCAAAATCCAATAGCCCTAAAGATTCTATCCAATTTTTTATTTTATAAATTTAAAAAAAATCCAAAAAAATATTTTTTTAAATAACTTTTCTAAATCTATATTATATCAGTGATAAGGTACTAAGAATTGATATTATTTAGTCAATACACTTATAAAAAATTTATTATGATTGAGAAACTAAAGTGATAAGTATTACCTTAATGTTGTAGGTACTACCTTAATTTCAATCTTAAGGTAGTACCTATAACATTTAAGGTAGTATCTATAGTAAATTAAGGTAGTATTTATCACTTTAGTTTATTAAACACAATAATTTTTTTTTCAAGTATACTGACTGATATAATATCAATTCTTATTACATTATTCTCATTTATTTTTTAAATTAACTACCTATACCATACTTCTCCCTTGAATTAAGAACCTTCAAAGGAATAATTAGATCTCTCTTTGACAATGGGAATCTATATATAAATCATTATTCTGGCCACATTAATTAATTCATCTTGTTGAGAAACCATGGCTTCCATTGCTCCTCGGAATTTAGTTTATCTAGGTCACCATGCTGGATATTTTGAGGTGATGCATCATTACCTTTTAGCATTAGTATCAAGCAGATCAAAATATCCAGTATGGTGACCCAGCGCTTGACAGATGAGTTCAGATTGGGAGGTTCACTACTGAAAATTGATGCATTGCAGAGTAGCTGAAAACTGATGCATTGCATGTCTCTAACATTCTTTTATTACTAATGATGTCCTTCATGAATTTGATATAGTTTGACATTTGATATAATACTTTGGAAAATGAGATTTTCACTTCCAACATACAGAAAATATTAAAAAACTACTCAATTTGCTGATCTAATTTCTCCTTTCTAAAATATTATATGAAATAAAGGTTTAGGGAAAAATTATCTTTAGCATTATTCTCCATAACATTTTTCAAGAACTTTAGGTATTATTTATTGACTCCTCCAATACTTCTTCTTTTGTCACCATTTGGGGGTTAAGTTAGGCATTTTGTTCATATGGTACAATGGCTTTGGAAAATACGGAGGCATTGTGAGTTGTTGCTTTTGAAAATATTGTGGTGGGAACCACAACCTTTAGAAAAGTAATGGTATTATTAGTTCTATCTTGCTCTTTTTCAACTTCTTCCATTTATTGTATTTCAAGTTGTTTGCCACTTCTAAGTATAATTGACAAATATTTTTTTTGGGTTTATCTCAATATCACTCGATAGTTCATTAAATGTGTTTTCCCTTTCATCAATAGTACCAATTATCTTATACAACTATCTATTCTCTTCATTACCACATTTGTATGTTTTAACTTCGTCACAAGCCTCTAGTCCTCTTGAAGATAATTTCTTCTTTTTATCTCGGTTACTAATTCTGTCAATTTATTATTGTTGAAAGACTTTTCTTCATCATTTCAATATTAGCTATACAAGCTCAATCCTCCCTTTAAATATTAATAATATGAGCTCAATCTTCCATTTGATAAATGAGGTTAAATTTTTTCATTTCTAGTGCTTTCAAAATGTTAATTTCTTTCATTCTTTTTAATTTCTCCTCTTATGGTTTCAACATTTTGAGAAATACTCTCATCTTAGTCTCTATCATAATAAATACATCCAACTACAAACTTAGGCTTGTTTCCTCTCAAAGATATAGTTGTTCGAATATTAATAGTTATTCTTTGCTAATTCTTCAAATAAATAATACACTTCTTCAAGTGACTTGTTCATAATCAACCCACCTGAGACTACACCAATGGTATACTTTATCATGTAATTTAGTTTGATATCAAATGTTTATGCTTAGAACCGCAATTCATAGCTATGTTAAGGGCATCTTTTCAATAACTTCTTAAAATGGTCCTAAGCATAATAAAAAGTTTCTAGCTCCTAATGGAATTGACTTTTCTCACTCAAACTATGAGATGATTAAGGTGTGAAGAATTTTGTGAGGAAATCTTGCTCAAGTCCATCCCGGCTCTCAATCAAGTCTCAAGATAAGCACTAGAACAAACATTATGCATAGCCTCTCAAAGAAAGAGAAATGGATGTGATTTGATGACATCTAAACTAACTCCATTCATCTTAATTGTATCACATAACTTCATAATCGTTATGACATGTACATTTAGATCCTCAAAATCCTTTCACTATACTGATGTAGTTGAACCATTGCTATTAGACTCAGATTCAACTCAAAATAACTAGCTTCAACTAGTTGTGTCCGAATCCCAAAGAAGTTGTTCATCATATTTATATTCCAATAGTCTTCCAAGGTGCAATGATAGCTAGACTATTGAATAGCTTGCCTTACACCTCCTTATTTTTCTCTATTTCTAATAATTCCTTCTATCTACTCTTTCTCAGCTAAGCATCTCAAGATAGATTTTCTAGTTTTTTCAATCACTAGGTCTAGAGGTAATAAATTCATCGTAAAGTTTTTGCTAATAAATGTGGTGGCAACAAAAAAAATAAAAATACTAAACCTAAGATACAAAAAGTAACACAAGATAATCAAAGTAAATCAAAGCACAAAAAGGAAATAACATTATATGAACTACTAAAAATAGAACTATACTTTTTTCAAGGATAGTTACGTCAACTAAAGTTTACTAATCAAACTAATTAATCTTTGATAATGATGCCAAACACCTATTGTGACTTTGCTATAATGCCTAATTTTTATAATTATATAATATCACAAATACCTAATGGGTGAGAGCTTTTCATTTAACTAGTCCTACAAATATTTTAGTTATACAAGAAATAAAATAGAGTCTCAATTAGATATCAATCGCACATAGACTATGTAGAAAGTTGAAAAAACTGATGATGAGGTAACTACTACTCTAGTTAAAAGGATAAAACTAAGTTTTCATTAAGACATTTAGATTCTAGGGTTGGTCCATTTCATTATACATGATGATATATCTAAAATTCATGGTTTTTATTGTGCTTGGTTATAGAATGACAGTTGGATTATTATAAAAATACCCTAATGTCATACTAGCATTCAATGTGATTATTAACTATTAAGTACTCCTCAATGATGGTCATATCATAGTTATACCCAAATAATAAATCATCATACCCAAATAATAAATCATCCTTACTTGAGGGTCAATCACAAATTCATACATTCATATTCTCCAACCTCATGTTTCATATAATTTGAACTAATGTAATATTAAAGTATTTTCATTTTATTACTTTGTAAGCAGCATACTCACACAATTAACTTATACTTTCATTTAAATATTATTGGTAGGAGTCATACAATAGAAAGTAACTCATATAACCATCACCACCTTATGAGATATCTCAAGTTGCTCATGTCTTGTGGCTTACATATCACCATCTACCATGATGTTATGTGACTCTCACACTAAAGGAAAAAATCTTTAAAACTGTGTTTTATAAAATGTACATATCAATTGAAGGCTAGTTTGTCTAAGATATGCATCATGGATTGACTTATATAAAGGATTCATTCTTTCCACTTCATAAGTATCATACCAGCATAATTAAACTTGCCTTAATATCGAGTTTTGACTTATAAGTTTGTCTCACATCATAATCAAAAGGCCTATCATATTCTTCCTACCATTACACATGAGGTACATCATACCTTACCTATCATTTTCAACCATGATAACCCACACAAACTCACCAATATTAAATCCGAATTTTAGTTCTATATAAATTAATAACAAAATCAAAATATAATCTAAACATAAAAATCCATTAATTATGTATCAATTACACAAAATAATATATATCAACCCTAGGTCTCAATTTAACATGATATTGAAGATAAATTCATATGAGATAGTTCAAAATATAACATGTGAAATTTTATATTCTTTATGAAAATCCTCAGAAGTATGTAGGAATCAAATCCTAATCCCATAATTCTCATTCATGCATCTCAGATTTGACCCTATGGGAGAGTTGAAATTCGTGCCTCTTGTTCAGTATGACAAATTCCAAATAATACTAACTATTTGGGAATGATTTTTATAATGTATTTTGTTCTAAAGAGTATTTTATTTGTAATGATTTGTGATATCAAAAGTTTTTAGTTTGAAATATGTAACTTGGTTGAGTTGGTGACTATAAATGAAGAAAAAAGTCATGAAAATCATAGCATTTGACATGTTATGACTTGATTATACCTTTGAGTAGTTGTAGATTGGTTTTGGTTCTATTCTTGGCCAAAACTCTATACACATAGTCAAGATAATCATCATATATCATGACTCTATTACCATTTTGATATAACCCATTTACTATGCAACATATTATTTTGCTTGAAAATATTTCTTGGAGTTATAGTCAAACTAGTTCGGAATAACTTCATAGCTGTAACATCAATTTCATATCATAGTAACTAAGTATTCCACTAGTACTAAAAGCCATTTCCATCTCCAGATGTCATGCCTTTTTTTTACCAAATAATAGAATACTCAAGCCAAAGTCGTGATGATGATCTTGTGCCTCAACCTTTGGCTGCATAATATTATAGAGTCAAACTTGAGTAGTGGCCTACAGAGGTTCCATGACTCTTAGCTCAAAAGAAAAGCCAAAGTCATGATCATTCTTAAATACTACAATTTTGGGGTACATAAGTGAGATGATCTAGCCTCGACTACACTCAATGTTGTGACATTGTGTTATTGAGGCTAGATGATTCATCGTGACTTTTCTAAGCATCATGACCATCAAATAGAAGAAAGTGACCAAAGTCATGGCTTATATCTAGCATCATAACTTTGTGTTATAGAGGTTAAATGAGTTGTGGTAGCTTTTCCCAAAATCATGACCATTAAGTAAAGAAAATGGACCAAAGTGACTCATACACAGCATTATGAATTTGTGTTATAGAACTAAAAGATAAAGCCACAACTTTTAGTTAGCATGCAATTTCCAATTAAATAAATACATGCCAAATACTCGTGTATATAAGAAAAATCCTAAAAAGACAAAATTCATGAGAGGTGTGAGGAAGGTGTCTCCATAGGCTCAACAATTCTATTTTAGGGTGATCCATGGGTAACAAAAGTAATACAAGTTACAAGCATATCCCCTAGGAGGTGAAAGCACATTTCAACCTTCTATTAGGGAAAAATCAAAGTTGAATTGAGTGAGTTTTGAGAGGTCAAGATTGGAAGCTTATATTCATTTGAGAGATGAAATCGAGCACTCGAATTCAAATGAGATGACTTCTCACTTTTCTTGTATGTTATTCTCCATGATTTTGGGCTACAAAAGAATATATGTATGATGTAATATGTTTACTGTGATTAATGCTTTGTTTAATACATTGAAATAATATTTAGATGGTTTGATAATTAAATAAAACTAAGAATATAGTTTTAGCTATTGGTTAGTTTGTATGTAATTGGAGTTGTGGACGGTGATATAAAAATCATGAAACACACTCACACATATGATATGAAGGAAGTGAGATTTTTTTCAACCATGATGCACGATTCAAACTCATATGCCAAAAGTTAAAATTGAGGTATAATTAATTGTTATGAATATGGTATTTATGAAGTAAAAACTTTGAATACTTTTATATGCTAATCCATTATGCATGAATTAGAGGAATTAATCCTTTATTTGATGTTGGGAAGTAAATAGAATATTATTTTAAGGGTTTCACCTTTAGTATGGAAGTCATGTGTCATAGTGAGTGATGGTGATAGGTAAGCCATATGATAAGTGGATATTGATGTGATTCATATGGTGGTGACCATCCTATGAGTTATTTTTGATCATATGGTTGCCACTAGTAAAACTTGATGGAAAGTATATGTTAATTATGAAAATATAATACTAATAAATCTAAAAGTGCTAACAATTTTTTTATCGTATCAATTTATATTGAGAAAGATACTAGATGTTATATAATAAGAATGCATATTTGAGATAGTAATTATGGATAGTTAATAAAATATAGTAATTATGTTATGGTATCTAATTTTATTGATTATATATTGTCCCAAAGGATCATTTTCAATAGTATCTCATCAACAAAAATCTACAATAATATGTGTTATACAAGTAGTAACGAGGACATTCATCTATATATTAGTACCACAAGGATTGTATTAGTAGTTTGGCCAATCAATTATAGTATATAGGTATTTTTAATATTGGTATTAATCTTAGATCCATAGATTTATTCATTTAATTTATGTGGTATATATTCAAATAGTTCAAATTATATTAGGGTTAGATACAAAATGAAAGTTTGGTTGTTGTGTGATGACTTTTTATGTTATTGGCATACAAGGTAGTTATCACTATTGAGCGTGTATTAATGATGATCCTCTTGTAGTTATCCCCTCAGTACTTTACCACTGAAAAAATAAATCATCTCTACTCGATAGTCATTCACAACCCCAAATCCTTTAGGTAACTTGTCTACTAGTCTATATCGTTACTTCATATATACGCTCATTTTCTCTAGTATCATGTGTCATAACTAACATAGTTTATAAGTATTTGTAATTTTAACTTCATAAGTACCATACAAGAATAATTAACATGCACTTCAATCAAGTTTTACATGTAAGAAACATGAGTGAAAATAATTAAGGGGCTGTTGCCACCTTGTGAGTGATAATATATTTCGCATGTCATATAGAACACCTACCACTATCTTTTTCAGTGCTGATGTAACTCACATATTAAAGTGTAACTCTTAGAAGAATAATCGATAAGCACACCCTCATTTGAAAACTAATTTTTCTAAGACATATGCAATAGATTAGCTTATAAAATCATTTATATTTTCAACATCATAAGCACCATACTCATTAATATTAACATACCCAATTTTTAAGTTTTAACATTTATCTCATGTATCGTGATCAAAAGGGTTGTTATTTCATTCCTACCATATGTGTGAGTGAGTCTCTTAGTTACTTATCACCTTCTACCATCACAACTCACACAATCCTAATAATAGTCAAATTCCTAATTCAAATTCTATTTAATCACTCATTTATCAATTTTTATAATACAACATAAATCAAAATACATTTATTAAAATAAAAAATATTTTTACATTATACAAACTAAAATACACAAACCCTAGATTACATGCTATTTTGATATAAACTTGCCCAAGAAAGGAGGTTTGAGAGTCATACTCCTCAACTCTATAGTTTGGATTATGTCTTGCATCTCTTGCTTACTTATAGAGCTTCTAAGGAGTGTAAAAATATTCCCTAAGATTTGGTTGATATGCTTTGGATTCTACTCAGTGCATGAAAAGAAGAAGATAAAGATCCCTCACTCTTTCTCTATCTATATCTCTCTCTCTTTCTCCTCTTTTATACTTGAATTTTTCTACATTACTTTAAGTATGAAGGCGAGGCTTTCATAAGAAAGTCACAACTTTTGCTTTCATCTCTTGAGCTCGCGATCATGATGCTAGGAATTGGTCACATCTCTAGAATGTGTCCAAATATTTTTATTACACAATGATGAGGTGTAGGCAATATTAATAACTTGGGCCTAATATTTCTATAACACAAAGTCATAACACTAGTAATGACTATGGATTTAGCATTTGTCTCTCTAATTCACCATAAAGCCATGGTTCTTGGAATGATCATGATATTAGAAATAGCCTCTTATGCACACCACCTCTCATATGCATTATATGATCATGGTACTAGGAATGGCCAAGACATAAAAATGTTCTTTTTCTTGAAGATGAGTTTAATATATGTTGTGGGCATGGTGTATGATTATGGTTTTGGGAATGGCATTATATTCATTATATAATCATGGTATATGATCATGATACTGTGTCTCAAGTGGTCATGGTGCTAGGAGTCATCATGGCACTCATAATGACTTCTCTAATATGTCATATAGATATATCACTACAATAAGGTCATTTAAGTAGAAATTTGCTCGAATATAAAAGTCATGACTTTTTCTTTTTTTGAAGATGAGTTGTGGCTTTAAAAAATAACCAAGCTCAAAAAAATACTTTATAATATTTTGTGTCCAATAGTCATGATGCTGAACAATTATCACTACTTTAGCCTGATTCATTTTAAATTTATAACTTTATATAGCTCAAAAATCATGACTTTATAAAAAAGTTATGGCTCTGACTTGAGACTATAAAGTCTTATTAAAGATAAAATCATGATATTAGAAAGTAGCTATAACTTTTAGTACTAGTAGAGTATATAATTGCTATGATATAAAATTTATCTCATAGCCATTTAATTGTTATAAGATAAGTATAGTTTTGACTCAATAATAATATCATAACCATAAATAATCTGTTGTACAATTGAAGAATTGTGCTAATGAGAAGATGAAATCATAGCATATATATATTGTTACGATCAATTAGATAGAATTTTGGCCAATATTAGATACCAAAACTATGTGATTCTTTATAATCTACCAATTAATTAGAAGCCTCCAAAATAAATCAATTTCATGATTATTCATCAAAAAAAATTAAAATATCAAAGTCATGAAATAAATCTATTTATGTATCATTCTCATGCTTACACGATATTTAAAATATAAAAATATTCAATAATATTCAATAATTTAAACACAAAATATAAAGTACCCAAGGGATAGCTATGATGGGAACATCATTGAGATGAACTCAATAGTTGATAAATATCCTATATACTAGTAGGGTAATAGGTTATTTAACAATTATCTAGCTTTAATTTTATGACTAAGCATAATCATAATAAAGATGTTTATAAATTTCATCAAAAATAAAAATATGAATCATTTCTATAATCTAGAATATACTGCTTGAATAATATGTATCATGCTTACTAGAGCAACTATTAATTTTTGTTGTCTAATCAAAAATTGTGTGTCTAATTCCTATGAGATCGATATTTAAACTAAATATTATTTTATTACATATATGACACATATACTTGTAGAAAGAGAAAAGATCCTTGCCCATCTAATTTTTGGGACACACCTAATCATAAAATTAGATGTTGTAATGAAGTCACAATAAGTTTTTGGAGCAATTATCTAAAATTATTTTTTTTAATTTGGTCGATTTTCTTTTATTGATGTAACTACCCTTGGAAATGATTAGTTTTGTTTTTAGTAGTTTTGATAATATTATTTTATTTTATTTTGGTGAGATTTATAATGCACATCTAGTATTTATCTTTTAATCATAATGATTTTATCTTTTTGTCTCTTCTTTTTCTTTTTTTTTCAGCTGCCACCTTTACATGAGCAAAATTTTGAAACTTAGTTAGCACCTCACGACTCAATGAAAGGTGACCAACATGTATGAGTCAAATTTTTACTATAATAGAGCACATTTATACTCTTATGATGACTTTTATTTTATGCCTGATGATAATGGTGGACACACTTCTTTTCAAATGACTACTTGTTGTGGAGATTTTGAATATGAGAACAATGGAGAAAGGTCTCACCAAAATCTACTCCTTGAGAGATTACTTTCAAAAATTGATGATTAGTTGAGTATGTTGATTGTGTAGATGAAATAAAACAATGATATTGAAGAATTTAATAATAGAAGACTTGATAGATAATATTTGAAAACTAGCTCATCACTTTAAGGTTTCATTTAGAGCTTTTATTTGAGATTAGAAAAGAAAATAAAAGGGAAGAGGAATGAATATCTCCACTTGACTTGATGGGGGAGATACTAACTTGAGTATGACTAGGATAAATACTACTTTAGAAGTTTTATTGGTCAGTATGAATTTAATGGAAAAATAAAGTAGAAAGTAATTAAGATGTTGTATTGGAGTCATAGCATTCTACAAGATGCAACTTTAGAAAATTGTAGAGAAAACTACACAGAAAAAGAAAAAAAAAAGCAATGTGCCCAATTTCTAGATGCACAATTATGCAGAAAATGAAAAGGATAGATTAGATATTATATATGAAATGAAGACTGAGGTGGGATCCTAATTGGTGGTTGATAAAATAAAAGATGAAAACATGATATAAATGGAAGATTTGGAGATTCCTAATGAAGTAAAAGAAAATGATAAAGCTATGATGAAGGTCATGGCTTCCAACAGTGCAACAACTTTGGAGTTGTAAAATCTAAAGGAAGTAGTCATAACTCCACTCAACATCATAGTAATTGTGTTATATAAAGTAAATGGTCAACCTATATCCCAACACAGTGTCATGACACTCAAAAAAGTAACAACTTTCATATATCAAAAACCTAGTGAAGGAAAATCAAAAGAAGCAAATCTTTGGAATGATCCAATTTTGAAAGAAAACCTAAAAAGAAAATATGAAATGAAGAAATGTACTAAAAATCTAGCTTGGATAGTCTAGATCACTAATAGAGGTAAGAACTCATTGATAGTATACCTATAGATGTTAAATATAATACTACTTAGAAGGCAACCTAAGAATTATTTTTTCTACAATGTGTGATTTAATAATAATATATAGGCATATATAGGTAGTCACACAAAATATAATATACTATTCATCAATCATGTGTTGGTGAATAGAAGGAGAGTAAAATTTTATGCAAGTCATTATATTTGACATGTCATAACTTAATTATACTTTTGAGTACTTATAAATTAGTTTCATCATTTATTCTTGACCAAAACTCTATACACTTACCAAAATAATTTTTGTATGACATGACTCTACCATCTTGCTGACATAATCATTTTATTGTTAATATATTATTTTGGCTGCAAAGATTTTTTATAATCATAGTTGAACTAGCTTGAAATAACTTCATGGCTATGATAATAATTGAATGGCATAGTAGCCAAACCCCATTTATGTTAGAAATCTTAGCAACCTTCAGATGCCACAACTTTTCCTTTACCAAACTATAGAATACTCAAGCCAAAGTCATGACACTAATCTAGCATTGCACCTTTTGGCTATAAAATATTATAGAGATTCAAACTCAAGTTGCAGCCAACACAAGTGGAGTGACTATTGGCTCAAGAGAGAAACCAAAGTTGTAGTCATTTTTCAACACCATGAATTTGGGGTACACAAGTGAAATGGACAAGCTACAGCCACACATAGCACCATGACTTTGTGTTTCCAAGTATAAATTGGTCATCATAACTTTTCCTAGCAACACAATCAACAAGAAGAGGAAAGAGATCATAGTCATGACTCATATCTTGCACCATGATTTTGTATTATAGAAACTAAATAAACCATCATGATTTTTCGCATCATCGCGACCATCAAGCAGAAAAAATAGATTAGGGTAATGACTCAAACAAAGTACCACAACTTTATAGTATAGAACCAAAAGACTAAAGCCACAACTTTTATTTAGCACGGTGACTTCCAATTAAAAAAACTCATACTAAATGCTAGAGTATATAATGAAACCCCTAAGAAGTAAAATAAATCCATGAGAGATATGAAGAAGATGACCGAAATGTATCCACAACTCAATTTTTGAGGCAATCCACAAGAAACAAAGGAAATATAAAGCACAAGCATAAATATTAGGAATCAAAGATACATTTTTACCCTATATTAGGGTCAAATAAAAGTTGAATTGAGTGAGTTTTGAGTGATTTAGATTTTAAAGCCTAGATTCTCTAAAGAGATATAATCAGTAACATGGATTGATACTACATGAATTTCCACTTGTCTCATGTATTATTCTTTATAATTTCAGGCTAAAAAGAGAATCTATGAATATTTTTATATATTTATTGTACAATATGCTATATTAATATTTTAATATGCTGTTTTGTTATGATATTATTTAGTTATAGATAGTTTGGTAATTAAATAGAACTAAGACTAGGGTTTTCACTATTGTTGAGTTTAAGGATGATTATAATAGTAGATAGTGACAAATAATTCATGAAACACAATTATACAATGATAGGAAGGAAATGATATCCCTTCTGATCTTAATGTGAGAGACATGATCATACACCAAAACTTAAAATTAAAGTATGTCTAATCAATATGAGTATGATATTTATGAAGGTAAAAGTTTAAATACTTATATAGGCCACTCTATTATGCATGACTATGAGGAATTGATATATTAGGCAGTAAATAGCATGTTTCAAAAGGGTTTCAACTTTAATATGTGAGTCACCTATCATAGTGAGGGAAAGTGATAGGTAAGACATGTGAAAAGTATATATGGATCTAATTAATAGGGTGATGATAGTTCTATAAGTTAAATTTAATCATATGACTACCACCTATGAAATACAAAGGAAAATATATGTTAATTGTGTGAGTATTGTGCTAACGAAGCCAAAAGTACAGTTATTTTTATTATCACATCAATTCACATTGAAAAAAATAATACAAGTTGGAGAATAAGAATGCATATTTGAATCAACCATTAAAGCTAGTTAATGAGTTGTCTAAAAGGTGATAACTTATGAATGACCTCTGAGTGTAGATGATGAATTGTCTCATTAGTAAAGTACTAATAAGGGAATAGTTATGAGTAAATTATCAATGAGAATGGCTTAATAGTTGATAACCACCTTATATGATAGGTGGGAAATAGGTCATTTCATAATTATCTAGTTCATAGGATATAAGATTTATGACTTCAATTCTATTTATCATGCCTACTAGAGCATCTGTTAATTGGCATTGGCTATTCTAATATTACATGTGACATCCCTATGGGATCAAAATCTAGACTAACAAACTACTTTATTATTTGTACAACATATATACTCATGGAATTATATTTGATGAGAAACTCTCATCCAATTAGCTTTTGGGATGCACCTAACAATAAAATTAGGTAATGAACCAAAGTCACAACACTACCCTAAAGTTTATGCTTGTATATTATCTCATCTCTTTGTTCATGAATCTACCATAGGTTTGGGCTTGGGTGAATTTGTACTTCATAAACCTTAGATTTTGTGATTTTATATTGCTCTCTTAATTATCTTTTGTTTTCTTCTCATATTACACGTTTGTACTCAAATGGTTAGGCATAATTTTTAAGTTGAAAGTCATGCTGTCGGAGAATGATCTATTTTGACTTTTTGTCTTTGCAACATAAAGTCATGGCATTATCATTAGTCATGGCTTTGATCTCAATCTTGCTTTAGATTACCACATCACAAGGAATAGCCTCGGCTTATGTATTTTGTCTTTGTAATACAAATTTATAGGATTGAGAATGAGTCATTTCTTTGATCTTTCTATTGCATTGGATTGCCATAATGATCAGAATGACCATGATTGTGTATTTGATCTATATAACATGAAGTCATTGTGATGGATGTAGTCATGGCTCATGCATTTGGTTTCTGTAACTAAAAGTCATGACACTGCCAATTAGCCATGGCTTTATATATTTTTCAAGAGTAAAATATTATGAGCATGGAAATGGCTATGGCTTATGTAAATGCTCATTGGAACTCTTTGTAGATAAAAGAAGTATTGTTGAAGAAACCCTGTGGCTTTTTCCTTAGTCTTGGTAGCTCTATGATGAGAAAGCCATGACATTGAAAATACTATAGCTTTTAGTCCTAGTGGGGTATTTGGTTACTATGATATAACATTAATATTATAGGCATAGAATATTATGAGCTAGTGTAGCTACGACTCTAAAAAAATTTTATAATTAAAAAGAATGTGTTGCTTAGTGAAATAATTATGTCAATAAGGTAGTAGAATCATGACATGTTAAGATTATCATGACTATTTGTATAAAGCTTTAGGCAATAATAGTTGTCAAAACTATCCTATAAGCTTAATGAGATATAATAAAGTCAAACACAAGGAATGTTATGAATTTACATGATTTTTTGCTCACTTCCTACTCAACAAATCAATTAAGTTTCATATTTCACACAAACCCCAAATAGTTTCATTACTATTCATCATAATCTATCTAAAGTATAATTTAATAAAATAGTTATATTTAAAGCCTTTTTTCAAATTTATCAATTTGGGGAAAATTAATATTCTATAGAATATGAGATTTGTTTTTAGACCCAAAAACAATATCTACACATTTGTATCCGAATGTGATAAATCATTAAAATTTATCATATGGGAGCCAAGGGAATACATATCAGAATATGAGGTAATATTGGAAAAATTTTGGAAGTAACTTGTTGGGATACCAAATGCAAGGAGATTCGAGTTTCAATTACAACATACCAAATGGAGGAAAGAATCCTTCATTTTAAGAGAGCATCCTTGTACTACTAATGGAGAGAAAATTAAGGAATGATGCATAAGAGAACCAAATAGATTGGTTAAAAAAAAGACAAGATCATACAAACATGCCAATGAAGACTATTGTGAATCAAATTGGACAATTAACATTCATGATGAAAGAGAAGAACATCAACCAATTGCTTAGCAATAATGAGACAAATCAAAGAGATCCATGTGTATAACACTCAAAAGTGATAAAAAAAAGAGGACAAAAAATTGAAAAAATTTTCAAGGGGACATTGATGTAGAAGATAAAGTTGTCTATGACAATATAGAAGCATTTGAAGTAATGATGCCTAGTGTCATGACTTTGCACAATATTTTTCAAATTCATAGCACTGCCAAAACCCACCACCCAACTCCTACCACCAATAATTATACATGAAAAAGTAGAATCAGAGGAAATGATGAAGATGAACTAAAGTTTTGAATAGAAATATGATGTGTCAAAAATGATTATGTAGATGCTGAATAAATTGTCTAACCTAATCTTAATTTTCTACCATGATTTAGAAAGTAAATGTTTAATAAAAAATTTGACTGATTTCTCAACATTTTTGAAATTTGGAAGTAAATATATGCTTCGCTGAAGCTTTTTCATATATGTCATATTTCGTCAACTTTGCAAAATATATCATAAGTAGCAAAAAAAAATTAGAGACATATGGAATTGTGAATATGATTGAAAAGTGAAGCATTATTATTCAACATAAACTCTTGAGAAAGCTCAAAGATCCATAAAGTTTTATAATATTATACATTATTCAGAAGCACACCTTCTTAAAGATATTAAGGGACTTGGTAGTCAGTATCAACTTGATATCATTGTCTATATTACATAAGTTGAATAGAAGTAAGAAAGCCCCCAACTTATCTTTTGCTATAAATGGCATATAGATCAATCAAATTTTTAAGAAAGATTATCGAAAATGTGGTAGTCAATATTAAAAAATTTATTTTTTCTACTACCTTTGTGGTGTTTAACATAAAAGAATAGTCACATGTACTATTGGTTTTGGGATGATTATTCATGGTGATTGGATATGAATTGATTGAAGTGGAGAAGAAAGAATTTATACATTAAGTGGGAGAATAAAAAATAAAGTTTAACTTGTATAAAAACTTATAAATTCTAGGTGATGATGAGGATAATTACTAGAGAATAGATAGTCTCATCCACACAACTAAAAGACAATATGTGAAATTAAAATGGAAAAAGTTCATAGATGATTATTAACCTAGAGAAAATAAATAGATCAAAGAATTGGAAGCAATAAGTTTACAAGAAAAAGTTGCAATAGGCCTTAAAAATGAAGCATATTATGATGTTGTAACATTTTTCAAAGTAATGACAAAAAAGAAGAAAAGGAATGTTGTTGTGAAATTGTGAATGTTGTTTGTGATACCATAACATTCTAATGTGAAAAACATGGAGAAATCAATAAGAGGACTTTTGAGTTGGTAGAAATATTATGGATGAAAAAAGTTTCACTGTTAATTGAGAATGTATTAAAGGTATAAAACAAGGTTGGGCAGCATGCACATAGCATGAGACATGGTATAGCTTACAATGCTAGGTACAACATGACTCAATTCAAACTTGTGCCTAGACATGGCATAGGCCAACTTGCGGCATGGCTTGGGCCATGTCAAGCCAAATATCCTTGCATGGGAAGCAAAACACAACACAAACCACAATATGATATCCTATGTGAGGTAGTGTTAGCTTGATTGGCCAAATAAACTAGCCTAGCCTAACCCAAGCTAGCTTAGTATGACCCAGGCGAACCTATAATGAACTTAGCTATCCTAGACTGTAATGATCTAGACAAGCCTAGTTAGTCCTGACCCAGCTTGGCATGACCCAACACAACGAAGCATGACCCAACCGAAAGGTATGCCAATGGGCCATCCTGGACTACCCTTTTTAGAACCATGCCAACATGGACAACCCGTGATAAATAGCATGGCATTCCTAGCATGTCATGGTGGCCCATACAAGCCAAAAAAATGAGTCGTGCAAACATGGCATGACCCTTTTGACACCTCAATAATATATTGGATGAAAAAGAAAAAGCCGAGACTATTATTAATAAAGATCAAAAAGAAATAAGCAAAGGCTATGGTGCAAAAAGAAGTCATTACTTTTGAAGAAATTGATACTTTAAAGATTAGATCATTGAAGGAAAAAGTCATGGCCGAAGTAAAAGCCATGATATTAGTGACACATAAGCTATGTGAAGGTGCTGCAAAATTTTCCCTAGCTATGGCACAACTAATTTAAATAGTAAAAGATGATGTCATGCCTTTTCCTAAAGTCACAATATTTGTGAAGGGTATCACAATTAATAATAGTGTGATTATTGAAGAACACATAAAAGATTTTGAAAGAGGTGTTTGAAAGACATGTTGAGCTAGAAAATGTGGGGTGCATAGAAGACATAAAGAACACAAGGAAGAAAGAAGGAAAAAATATACAGAGAAGATAACATGAATTATTGAAGTTATAGATAGGGAATGTTGCCAAAAATATTTCTCTAGATAAAGATGTTAAATGCATTATTTCTTTAGAGGCAACCAAGGGCTTTATTTTATATCAACTTGTTGTTATTCCAATTTTTAATCTTTCTCATATATATTCTATGAAGTCAAATACTTACACATATACCACATTACCTTGCTGCACTCAAAACTAGCCATGACATTTTTCATGACACGTGTAGTCATGATACTCCTCAACAAAAACATGTCTTTGATGAGAAGTCATAGTGATGAAACAAAGTCATGACTTTTTTTTTCAGTCATGATTAACTTTATAACTCTATAAAATTCCACAAATTCTAACTTTTTGTCTCAAGCTCTTCTTCTTTTCCCATAGAAAATCAAAACCACCATGAAAACCAAATTGTGCAATTCAATGCCATTATGGATAAAGAAACCCTAATTTCGAAGCTTTGAGAGAGATGAGAGGAAGCCAAATTGAGTCATAAGATAAAGGAGAAGTAAGAAAAGATAACTCTTACTGGCATTTCCACCCACATTTCATCGCATAAACCTACTTTTTCATAAAAAAAGGGGAGGAGATTGATAATGTCTATCCCAGCCAAGAAGAATTTCAAGGACAAATGGGCATTTGGAGACATGATCTCACATTTATGGCCGATGATTAAGAGGAGAATTGAGAAAAATTTTATCAACATATGGAATGAGACAATGCAATAGTCATGAAAAAAATCTCCAATTTTGAAGATATGCAAGAAAAGAGATATTATGTACCATAAGTTTGGGTACATATTGATAGAAAATTTATCAGTGATGTTTTTGGACTGTAAGGACTTGTGGATGGTATAACCTTCAAAACTCTAAAAACACAATCTAATTACAAAAAAAAAACATCAATACTTTGACAGATAGTAAGAGAAGTTGGAAAGGTTTATCAAAAAGTTCATGTAGACATATAATGAGGGGAGAGTTGATTGAAGAAAGTAATGTTTTATTGTATTTTTTATATTAAGTTTTGCAGCCGACTATTCATTTCTTAGCCATTAACCAAGGCAAATTGATAATGTTATTTTTCCTTATGAGGTGGTACAAAGTTAATGTTGACAAAATCTTGGAGAAAATAATTTTGGATTTTCAAAGATGGGAATTATTAGGCAATAAAATTAACCCTTCCTTAATTCTTATGTTATATCATTTCAAATGAGTTTCAAAATTTGAGAATAAAGATGAATGATTCTCATGAATGTCTCCCTTGATATTGTCTGGTTTTAAAATATGACTTGAAAAAGTTGAGAGAATGTTAGTTCTTTCTAGTAGCTTGTACATGGTCCTAGACAATGTTCCTCAAGCAATCGATATCGCTTCTCATGTCATCTTACAAGAATTGTTATCACTACAAAACCCTATCCCATATTTTATCATCACACTCATAGATATCATATTTATAAAAAAAAATCTAGAATATGTATCACCCTCAGAAAGGATTTAACAAACTCACTATTCATCTTCATCTTCACTTTCTAGTAACTAACTATCTTCGCCCCTGAGTTATTTCTTATAATCACACGACCTCCATCATATAACTCATATTAGCTAAATTAGTTCCGATGAAAAGTCATGCGATATTAATTATGATGTTGTCAATGTGCCAGATGTGCTCATTAACATGAACAACACATATATGTGCAAAGTATACCTCACCTTCGAATAGATGCATGTCTGCTAAGTTAGCTCTTATCTAAGTTGGTTTGTTTTAACAATCTCTCCTAAAATGTCCTGATTTACCACATATACAATACTTTCTTTCTAGTTAATCCATAATTTTTATTCTTTCTCTTCTATTTAAGTTTTACATCACTCACTTCTCTCTTCAAACCTCCCATTAACAAACAAAATCTTTTTTGAGTACTTGTCCATATTCTATCTCCTCATATCCTTCGATAGTAGGGTTCAAACCACTACCTCATAGAATATTCCTATTATACCTTTATTAATAAAGATAAAGTTATTCTATGAATCTGATTATAAATTGGGGGGTGCAATGTCTTTTTCATCATCTCTAATCTCGCAAATAATAGATGAGAAGTGATTGATCAATATGTTAAAATCATATAAATGTGAAGAAAACAAATCGGTCACTTCTATGTGTAATCTATATGGTTTCTTTATTAGGAAAAAAAACATACTAACCAAGAACATACTTTGATAGTGAACCTCAAGTTTGATCCATAAAATTTTACCATTCTCTCACCAAAAATATTCATCAAGCCTCATATGACAAGCACAACTAGATCAAGTCTCATGCACTTTGATCCAACTTAACTTTGTTGACAACCTCATGTGATGTTGTCTTTAGTTTCTGATCAGTTATCATCACTTCAAATCTTCAATGGCAAAGTAGTAATTTTTATATTTTTCATTATCAATTATGCACTCAAATCAAGCTCGATAACCTTGAGCTCTTATACCATATGTCAAAACCTAAACTTATCTCTAATACCAATTGATGAAACCCACACTTGGATCTGAAACCAAATGATACAACTTTGTGACCTCGGTAGCTATGATAGAAAGTGTAAAGAAATAGACCAGGCTTTAACCAATCTTTGATACCAAATGTTGGGAAGAGATCAGATCCACGTGCTTCACAATTTGGGAAGAAATCTTATGTCATGAACTTCCCTTGGATATCAAATATTAAGTCATGCTTGATGTCAAGTATACCCCAATATCAAAACTAGGGACTCGAGTGTTCAAGAGATGGTGATTCAAAGTATCGAGAAAGGGGGAAGAAAAACTCTCATTGGAAAAATCACTCTTTCATATACAAGAATTAAGTAGGGAGAGAAGAGAGAACACATAATTAGAAGTAGTAAATATTGACTATATTTGGATATTGTTAATGTACATCTTTTGTTTTTTTTATTATATTGAAAAAAAATATTGAAAAAAGAATTTCTTTTTAACATAAGACCTAAGTTATGACATCAAATCTCATATCATAACTTCTTTCATATCACGACACTGAAGGAAAGAATTTAGAATTGAATTCTTAAGTCAGCCAATCACAACATAAGACTGGTTGTGACTATATTGATGATGTGACACCACAAAATAGAGTCTCGACTTTTTTCATGTTACAACATTATGGAATAGAATCACGACACCAAGACACATGTTATAGCTTTGGTTGAGCCTTGAATTCACAATACAGATCATGACTCCAAAATATGTCATAATTTTAATTGAGTCGCAACTTCATAATACAGATGATGACTCCAAAATACTTGCAATAGATTTAATTGAGTTATAACTTTATAATATAGGTAATGATTTCAAAACACATGTTATAACTTGCATTGATTCATGACTTCACAATACAATTCATTACTGTAAAACACATGTTACAACTTAATTTTTGTTGAGTTCAAAATATAAGTTGCAACTACAGAGTACATGTTATAACTTGAGTTAAGTCGTTACATACAATGCTAGTCATGACTTCAAAGTACACGTTTCAACTTTATTCTTGGCATGACACCAAATAACATAGTTACAAATTTATTCGGGTTGTGACTCTACAACTCTACTTGTAATATTGAATACATTATATTTCAATTGCTACTACATAAAATAGGTTATGACTTAATTCAGATTGAGAGTTCACAATTTAGGTTGCAACTCTGAACCTCAATTGCAACTTCAAAAATATGAGTCATTACTACTAATATAACTACTAGAAATATTGTTTAAAATATTAGTATACAAATTTTTATATTTTAGGGTATTAGAATAGCAAATAATTAGTGTAGAAAGTATTAAATTTGTATAATAAGTTAAAAATGTGTTGAAATTTATAAAATTAGTGAGAAGAATAGGAATAATATTAAATGAAAAATATATCTTAAAATGTGACATTGTATTAATTTTTTTAATGATTGAGATTAAAATAATATTTTTCCAAAAAAAATAGTTGTTATATCATGCAAACCAAAATACATGTTTTTCCTCTCCCTCCCACTGATCTTTTTCTTTCCTCTCCTCCCTCCCTCCCTCCCTCCCACTCCCTCACTCTCTTTCTCTCTCCCTCTCTTTCTATCTCCCTCTCCCTCTCTCCATCTCTCTCTCCCTCCCTCCCTCCCCGCACCCCCCCCCCCCCCTCTCCCACCTCTTCCCATTGATATTTTACAATTTTTCTGGTGTAAATATCACTATATGTGTGAATCCACTTCAATTATATAAATCCATGTCATTGTGTATGCAAATCATAATAGATCTATACACACACACACACACTTAAATATATATCAATGTTCTATATGCATAAGAAATTGATACATATTTAAGAATGAAGGTGGGAGGAGAGAGCAAGGATGCCTGGGTGGGGTGGGAAGAATAAAATTAACTTGTAAAGTTACTAAAATGCATAACATAATATATATGAATAATATTTTATTCAAAAAATATGTAAAGTTAATAAACTTAAATACAAATTATTAATTTGTATTTATACAAATTATTAATTTGTATTTATACAAATTATTAATTTGTATTTATACAAATTATTAATTTGTATTTATACAAATTATTAATTTGTATTTATACAAATTATTAATTTGTATTTATACAAATTATTAATTTGTATTTATAAAAATTATTAATTATATATATATATCATTAATATTAATTATAAATTTAATAAACCTAAATACAAATTATTAATTTTTCGCACCCTAAATTATAATTTTCTTTATTAACAATTATAAAATATATCATTTGTGATTATCATTTAAAGGGAGAGTTATTATGAATGGTGCATATATAAGATTGAATGACAAGACCATACGGCTTCGTCATAGTATTAATGATCATAATTATTATTGTAATTATAAGACCCAGATAAATACTAGTAAATGATGTCTTAGATAAAAAGATAAATACTAGTAAATGTATTTCTCTTGATCTTCTTTTCTCATTTTATCTCAATTTTTTTCTCTCTCTAATTTATTTGTTCTACAACACAATTAAAATAATAATAACTAAACTACAAAGACAGACACAAAATAAAAAAAAAAGTATTTTCGCAAATATGTAACTAACTTTCAAAAGTAAATGATATGTTAATTAAACAAATAAAAAAATCACATTGATTGTATAAAAATCACTCAAACGTTTATCAAATTTTTTATTAAAAAATTATTTTAACCTTTTAAGAAATACCTAAATTTAGGAATAAAAAAAAGACAACCACAAACTTCATTAATCAAAAAAGGTAAACATCACAATGCCATTTCTATTCCTGTGCATCACTGCTTTAGTAGGTTTTAACTTTTAAGAAAATAGTTTGTTTTTACTAGCTCAAAATTTTTAGATTGGCCACCCCAAACTTAAAAATAATTGACTTTTGATGATTTCTTTTACCCAAAATACTTTTAAACTCACCGCATGTCACGTACAAAAGAAATTGAAAAAATAACAAAAATAAAAAAATTATATATAAAGTTGTGTCTTATGTTATTATATATATATATATATATGTATATATATCGTTTTTGAATTTATAATTTTTTTTAAAGAATATATAAAGTTTGTAAGTATAAAGTTTATTTTTTTTTCCTGTGTGACTTTTTATAGTAATGTGTTTAAAGGTAATTAGAGTAACTAAAATATTAGTGTATTAAAATTAACTCAATTATTTTGAATGGTGACAAATCAAAAATTTTGGATTATTAAAATACAAATTTTGCATGTTGCTATGTCTAGACTTAGTTTTATGTGCTGAGTCGAATGTGAGCATATAAAATTGGAAGATTTATATTTTGTTATATCAAATAAAATATAAATAAAAATGATTTTTATTTTTCAAAATTAACAAAAAAAGTGCACTAAATTTAAAAAGTATGTTTTAGTATACTAAATTGTATAAAATCAATTTTAACACTAAATAATTTAAAAAATATATAAATCTCAATTTTTGAATTCCAAATCTGTTATCTTAAATTTGGAAATCAATTTCTATGTTATGAAACTACTTTTTCAATAAAAAAAAATAGATTTCAAAATAATAATTTATAGAAATTGATATTCAAATTCACAATCTTCAATAATATAAAAAAAATCTCACAACCACGAGACCACAAGTAATATATATATTTGGAATAATTCATAATTTGAAATAATGAGATTAAAATTTATATATTTTTATACTTATAAAAATATATTAGTATAAATATAAATAAATATATAAATATATAAATATTTATCAAATGGAAATGAATGAGAGAAATTAACATTTTGCAATCACAAGAAATGATAAATTTTAATCTCATTTATCAAATGGTATATTGAGCTCGTATTACTAATATTCAACTAGATGATTGAGCTTGTATTGCTAATATTAAAATGATGAATAAAAATCTTTCACCAATAATAAATTGACATAATTACTAGTCGAAATGAAAAGAAGAAATAATCTTCAAAAGGACTAGAGGCTTGACGAAGTTGAAACACACAAAAGTGGTAATGAGGAGAATAGATAGTTGAATAAGATTTTTGGTATTATTGATGAAAAGTAATCACATGAATGAACTATCGAATTATATTGAGATAAACCCCAAAAAAATATTTATTAGTTTTACTTAGAAGTGACAAACATCTTGAAAATTGAAAGACAATAAATGAAATAAGTTGAAAAAGAGCATGATAGAACTAATTATACCATGACTTTTCTAAAGATTATGGTTCCTACCACAATATTTTCAAAAGCCATGACTTACAGCACCTCAATATTTTCCAAAGTCATGGTGCCATATGAACAAAATGTCTAGCTTAACTATCAAATGGTGACAAAAAAAAAAGTAACGAAGGAATCAATGGAGAATACTCAAAGTACATGAAAGATATGATAAAAAATGATGCTAAAAATAATTTTCCACTAACACTTTATTTTCAATAATATTTTAGAAAGGAGAAATTAGATCAGCAGATTGAGTAATTTTTAAAAATAGATCATCAAATTGAATATATCATCTACCAAAACATTATATCAAATGTCAAACTATATCAAATTCATGAATAACATTAAGAGTAATAAAATAATGTTAGAGACAACCAATGATCAGTTTTCAGTTACTATTCTATTTTGATTTGCATGATATTAACGCTGCATATGATGCATCATTAAGTAAATCAAAATATCCAGCATGGTGACCCAGACGAAAGGGAAATGGAAGGCATGGTTTCTCAACAAGACGAATTAATTAATGTACCGGCATAAGGATTTACATGTAGACTCCCATTGTCGAAGAGAACTCTAACTGTTGCTTTGAAGGTTCTTAATTCAATTCACTTATAATCTGTTCCATCTTCCTTTCTTAAACATGGTTCTTTTTTGTTGGATTTATTTTGTTTTATTGAGAAAATCAATGAGAAGAAAGTTATGAATTGATTAGAAGAATAGGAGAAGATATAGGCATCAATATGTTTAATGCGTTTCGTGCGTTTCGTTTCTCAAACGATGCGCCGATTACAATTTCATTCTTACCCCTCAAAACAAAACATTAATTTCAATACTCCCCCTTAATGTTTTTGTTGGTCATTCCCAACATGTCTCGCAAATAGACAAACTTGTCACAAGGCAGTGCTTTCGTAAAGATGTCCGCTAGTTGATAATCAGTCTTCACGTGTTTGATCATCACTTCTTCATCATCCACTACTTCTCGAATGTAGTGATGCTTGAGGTTGATATGTTTTGTTCGGCAATGAAATACCAAATTCTTTGACATAGCAATTGATGATTTGTTATCGCAAAAGAGAATTGTTGCCATGTCTTGTTTCTCTCCCATGTCTTCTAAAATCTTCCGTAACCAAACCACTTGTTTGGTTGCTTCGCTTGCCAATACGTATTCGGCTTCGGTGGAGGATTGTGCAACTCTCTCTTGCTTCTTCGACGCCCATGAGAAAATACCCGTACCGAGTGAAAAACAATATCCGGACGTACTCTTCATGTCGTCCTTACTTCCAGCCCAATCACTATCACAAAAACCAAATAACTCGATATCTTCTCTTCCATTTCTTTCAAACATGAGACCATACTCCATAGTCCCTCTTATATATCGCAACAATCTTTTTCCAGCCCCAAGATGAATCTTGCTCGGTCGGTGCATAAATCGAGATAATAGACCCGTAGCATACATGATATCGGGTCTTGTATTGGTAAGGTAAAGTAACATCCCAACCAAACTTCTATATTGTACTGCATTAGCATCACCACTACCATCGTCTTTCACCAACTTCTCATTCACAACCAACGGAGTCATCACGGGATTACTATTCTCCATTTTGAATTTTGAGAGAATATTTTCGGCATACTTCTTTTGACAAATAAAAACACCTTCTTCACATTGATCAATTTCAATGCCCAAGAAGTAATGCAACAATCCCAAATCATTCATCTCATATTTCTTCATCATATCAGTTTTGAATTCATGCATCATTTTTTTATCACTCCCAGTAAAAATCAAGTCATCAACATACAGAGAGACAATGAGCATACCGGATTCTCCATGTTTGATGTAGAGTGTCGGCTCGCTAGGGCTCCTGATAAAGCCCCGTTCAGTGAAGTACCCATCGATATTTCCATACCAAGCACGAGGTGCTTGTTTCAACCCGTACAATGCTTTCTTCAACTTGTACACTTTTCCTTCTTCACCTTCAACTTCGAACCCTTGTGGTTGTACCACATACACCTCTTCTTTCAGAACACCATTCAAGAAAGCCGATTTCACATCAAGTTGGTGGAGCTTCCACCCTTTGTGTGCTGCTAATGCAATCAACATTCTTATTGTCTCATGCCTCGCAACGAGTGCAAATGTCTCGTTATAATCAACTCCTGGTTGTTGAAAATGCCCTTTTGCAACCAATCATTCCTCTTCCATTGCATCCACCCAGACCTCTTCTTGAATAGCCTGTTCAAAGCTCTCGGGTTCAATTACACAAAAATTGCACCGAGCATGTACATCACTCAACCTTCTCATTTTTACTGGAGTAGAGCTTGGTGTTGATGAACTCGATCCAGGTTGCGTTGTTGGAGATTGTTGATGTTCATTTTCTTCAATTCCATCTTCATTGGCTCCACTTGATTCCTCCCTTGGATCCTCTTCGTAAACCGGTATTGACACATTCTCAACGTCTTTCTCTTTCTTATTCCATTGTTCTTTTTCATTGAAAATCACATCCCGACTTTCAATCACTTTGTTCTTCTTCAGGCTAAAAAGTCGATATCCCTTCGACTTAGTGCTATAGCCAACGAAAATACATTTCTCGCCTTTATCTTCATGCTTGTTTCTTATTTCTTTCGGGACATGAGCATAGAAAATGGATCCGAACACTTTTAAATGATTCACCGACGGTTTTCTACCCCCAGTCCATGCCTCGAATGGCGTCTTGTTTTCAACTGCCTTTGTCGGGCATCGGTTCAACAAATAAACCACTGTATAAGTTGCTTCTGCCCAGAAGGTCAATGGTAACCCTTTTGCATTCATCATTGTCCTCGCCATCTCGACAAGTGTGCGATTCTTTCTTTCAGCAACGCCATTTTGCTCTGGTGTAAAACTCGTCGTCAATTGCCTTTCAAGCCCAATATCTTCGCAAAATTTTCCAAACTCTTTTGAGTTGTATTCTCCACCTCTATCACTTCTTAGCCTTTTAATCAATTTTCCATTCTGTCTCTCAGTCATTCTTTGAAACTTCTTGAAGACGGACAATGCTTTTGATTTTTGTCTCAAAAAGTAGACCCAACACATTCTTGAGAAATCGTCTATGAAAGTGATAAAGTATCGATTTCCTCCGTGAGAATTAGTTGACATTGGACCACAAATGTCAGTGTGAACAAGCTCCAATGGTGCCTTTGCTCTCCAGGCTTTCTCTTTAGGAAATGTCTCTCGATGGATTTTACCGAGAGCACATGCTTCACAAATATCATGTTTACCTTCAATATTCGGTAAACCATATACCATGTTTTTCTTACTCATCAACTTCAAGCTTTCAAAATTCACATGACCTAACCGTTTGTGCCATAGCCATGACAGATCTTCCATGTTGACTTTCAGCGATAACTCACTTGCGGGTTTGAGATTAAGAGGAAAGTTTCGATTCCTCTCCATCTTGACAACGGCCATTAATTCTCTCTTATTTTCTTCTTTGTCAAAAATCTTGCATGTATCATTATCGAAGTGAAGCGCATGACCGCTTACCATAAGTTGTCCGACACTTAGCAAATTTTGAGCTAAGTCCGGAACAAACAATACATCATGAATTAACAATCTACCTTTCTTTGAAGCTACGGCAATTGTACCTTTCCCATTTGATTTTATTACGGCACCATTACCCATTGTGATTCGTGTTGTGTCGCTTTTGTCGAGTTTGCAGAAAACCGACTCGTCTCCAGTCATGTGATTGCTACACCCACTATCAACATACCACTCGTTGTCATTTTTCCCGACAGCCGTTTGACATGCATAGAATGTACTTCCGTCACTTTCACACTTCTTTTCTTCGGTATAATTGGCATGTTCTCTACTTATATCTCGACAATCCCTTTTTATATGACCAAACCTCTTGCAATTATAACACTGAGGCTTTCCTTTGTGATAACAATTTTCTTCAATATGACCTGGCTTCTTACAATGATGACAAAATTTGTTATCACCAGAGTTTCTTCCTCCTCCTCGGCCTCGACCACGACCTCTTGTATAACTTCCATCGCCAAGAAAATATTGTCGTTTACTCGAGCTTCCGGTAGAATCTTCTTTTACGCTCACTTTTGATTGAAAAGCACTTTCAAGAGAAGCTTCACTATGTCGATTCATCCGTTGTTCATGCATCTCGAGAGAACCCATCAAGTCATGGACACTAAGTGATGAAATGTCTTTTGTTTCTTCAATAATAGCGACAATATTATCATATTTCGGAGAAAGGCTTATCAATATCTTCTCACAAACTGACTTGTCAGTCAAGATGTCACCCAAACCTTTTATTTGGTTCACAACTTCGATCACCCTCGAGAAATACTCATGTAGAGTATCTTTCTCCTTCATCCTGAGATTTTGAAATTCTCGTTTGAGTGTCAAGAGCTTCACGGTCTTCATCTTGTCGGTCCCTTGAAACTCTTTTTGAAGTATATCCCAAGCTTCTTTTGATGTTCTTGCTCCAATTATTCTTGGAAAAAGTTTACGAGAGATACTTTGTTGAATAATGAACAAAGCCTTCGCATCTTTCTTCTTGAAATCCTTTAGCATTTCATCGAACACCTTTCGGTCATCCGGTGATAATATGTCTTTTGGTTCTTCTTCATACTTATTCTCCATTAAATCCCACAAATCTTGTGAGATCAAGAGTGTCTTCATCATCACACTCCAATAATCATAATCTTCTCCATCGAAAATGATTTGGGCTCCTCGCATCGGCCAAGTTTCACCTTGCATTACGCAACTTCGAAAAAATTCACTGCATAAATTGCTAGATTGGTTCTTGAACCATCCCTCTGATACCACTTATGTTGGATTTATTTTGTTTTATTGAGAAAATCAATGAGAAGAAAGTTATGAATTGATTAGAAGAATAGGAGAAGATATAGGCATCAATATGTTTAATGCGTTTCGTGCGTTTCGTTTCTCAAACGATGCGCCGATTACAATTTCATTCTTACCCCTCAAAACAAAACATTAATTTTAACACTTTTTTTAAGGAAATTTAATAAGAGTTTTAGCTGACTCGAAACAGAGTGCAGCTATTCGTGCCCACTTTCCCCCATTAGTTGGTTAGTGCCCACGTTCTCCATTAGACCATTAGTTAGTTCTCATTTTCCATGATATTGTGTTCCTCAGTGGTAACGTTTTTCTAGTGCACAATATTAATATCTTTAGCGCCAATAATGTTAAATAATGTTAAATTAATAAAAATTCCTTAACTTGATTAAAAATTGAAGTGGGCACTAACCAACTAAAAATTAAAGTGGACTAAAAATTAAATTATTAGCAAAAATTCCATTTAAATATAGTTATTACTAACAAATAAAAATATTTTTTGCTGATATTTTATTTGTATTTACGAATTTGCCCAAATCTTAACTTGATTTTAAAAAATGGTACATTGGATTCGAACAAATAAAATATTGATGGGTGCTGCATGCATTAATAAAAATAGATACAAACAAAATAATATATATATATATATATATATATATATACATGTAGATAAACATATATAATATATATGTTTACACATTTAATATAAATAAATAAATATATACACATAATTATATCGCTCCACTATATATGTATATATATGTAGTGACATATATGTACGTATATGTACCATTATATATCAATGTTATTTTCAATGCAATTTAATACATATAATTATATGTAAAGGAATACACAGACACACACAAAGATTGTAATATATGAGTGTATATATACACATATTACTTAAATATATGTGTACATATACTCATATTTTGTATATATGTTTGTGTGTGTGTGCGTATGTATTCAAGCATTGTGTATGTGTGTGTACATATATTTTAAAGTTGTATATGTTTACACACACATACGCAATGCTTGAATACACACACAGACAAACACAATGATTGAGGTACTACTTACACACACATTTTTCTTTCTCTCGCTAAACTCGATTTATATTATCTCTCGACTCGTGTTTATGTCTTGGATCTTGGGATAAGAGTAAGTAGTACCTCATTCCTAGCAGTATGATATGGTGAATGATATCACATGGTGCATATTAAACATTCATTGGAATCAAACTCATGATCCTAGGGGTGTGTGCACATCCTCTTTGCAATTTTCATTATCATTTTGTTGGTATATAGTGCTTGAATATATATGTATAGATATACTTAAAAGTAGATATATATTCGCTTGTATATAAATATTACTCTCAATACAAACATATATTTATATTTATATATACCACTTTAATATATATTGTCAAGACATTAATATGCAAAACTAATTTTTTTTTGAATATCATAATATGCAACATTGCCGTACATGTCACATAATTACATATCATAAATTATATCACAATTATCACAATAAACAAACATGTCACACAATTACAAATCAATTTTATTGTGTAATTTATATACATGTGATGCAATCATCAATTTTAACATTGCTTCATTTAAACATACCTATTATATGTATAGTATAATTGTTGGGGATTTTGAAGGTACTCTTCCTTGATGGTACGCGTTCAATCTTCATGTCTATACCTTTGAGTGTGGGGATAAGAATGATTTTTTCTCCCACCATAGGGCTTTGGTGAGTGTTTGAGGTACCAATCTAACTCAAGGAAATATTGGGTTAAAAAACATACATATTACAAATACAAATAATATCACAATTTGAAATCACATGCATCACAAAATTTGAATATCACACAATATAACATTCACACACATTATTAATGTTAACATATTCATAATAAAAGATATGATACAACTCTATTTCTAGTCCAAGACTCCTAAACCATATTGATTTGACTGTTATCTATGACAAAAAAATAACAATGTTGTACAAATATGAAATATTCAAAATATTATGTGAACATATGAAAAAAATATACTTGTATACACATATATGTTTGTGTCACACAATAATATAAATTCATTTCAATATAATATACAATTATATGTTTATGTGACTAAATTTTAGTTTAGTGATTTAATTAAGGGTATTTTAGGATAAACATAAAAGAGTTGGGATGGAAGACTAGTATTTTAAATACTTGATTTTTATCTCAATAATTATGATACTAAATATAGGATGATCTCTATACTTACTAAATATGCTAATATCACATATATAACTAAATATAATGCAAGTTGTGGGAGTGTACATAAAGTAATAAATATTCTTCGTGCTATAAAAAATTGATAGGAATTCCATAAAAGTAATTATTGCATCCCAGATAGGATAGTCAGTAATAAGTTTACCACTATTACTATTGACGTAGTGTGATATCACGTGTTGATAGTCGATACATGACTCTAAGATCAATATGTATAATTATAATGGTGTCACATATCTAATTGGAATTATTCCTTGTTTGGGCTCACTGAGAAATAGAAACTACTAAACTCTTATTGTATGTTATGCATAGAGGTGTCCAACGGGCCGTCGGGGCATCGAGTTCAAGTTCGAGCGAAGGCTCGAGGGGTGTTGCCTGTGGGTGTGGTGTGGCGCATGCATAGTGGAGCTGTGGCGGGTGCAGGTCACAGGTGTCATGGATGGATGGGCTTGGACCATGCTCAAATCCGGCCCAAGTTCTTGGGCACGATTTGGTTCGTGCCAAATAAACGTGCATTTCGGCTAGGTAGCCAGGTCGTGCCTGGCTCGGAATGAGGCCCGAAGAGACCTGGATATGGCATGAAAAGAATTGTGCCTTGAGGCACCAAGACATGGGCCTAGGCATGGCTCAATTGGGACATGCCTCTTGCCGGGCATGTAACTATAAGCCCAGCCCACTTGACCCATCTTGTTAGGCATCTTAATATATTTTAAAGAATTTCTTGTTTATCCTAATGGATAAGAAATAACTTTCAATCCTTCCTATATTATCATGTTAATTATTTACCACATGCTTCACATAAAAAATCTAATCTAATAGTCCATATCTAATGGTTCTAACAAATATACTAATAGCTCATCTCTAATGATTCTTACAAATATACTAATAATTACTCTATTATTAGAAGTTATATAAAAAGTAATATAAATATTTTATTTTGAATATCATATTTCCTAAATATTAATGTTATACACTCATATATGGCATGACCATCATGAGGTTGGATAATCTCGATAAATTTTAAATTTTTTTATTAAGTTTCCATTTTGTATCTACATAGTGGATGGTGAGGCATACGAATGATGAATTATTGTGACTAGTCCAGATATCAGACATTATGAACAATACTCCTCTGTATTTCATAAATTCATTAATTATTAAATATTTTTCTAACTTATAATATATTATTGTATCTTTTTTATATGTTAATTAGGAATCATATGATAAGGATGTTGGAAGTAGATTTGTATAATACTGATTATCATAGGATCCTTCAAAAATCAAATCAGAAAACTAATGATCATAAATAGTTTAGTCTTATCTTCCCTCCTAAAATTATTGTAGAATTTGATGGGAGTTACCAAAGTCAAACCAAAACTAGATCTAACTTGAAAGATCTCCCGCTTAATTGAGTTTGCTTGGGATATAATATACTATATTTTTTTGGTGGATTAATTAATGTCTCTTAAGGTGACTAGAATCACATGCACTCTTATATATATATATATATATATATATATTATTTATTTATTTATATTTATATTTATATAAATTATGTCGATTCGTCTTTGACACACTTGAATTTTTATTTTTTATTATTTGAAAGCATCTCCAAACCACTGAACTTTGCTTAATTTTTTCTAGGTGTCAAATGAATTTGAGTCGAAGCTATTAGAGAAAACTTATTTTCAGTATTGGACTTTTTAGTAGGGTTATCATTATTATTTACATCTACGTCAATTTCAAAATCATTATCATGATATTCATTATTTGCTAGTTTTTAAATATTTCTATTTATTAAAAAAAATTTAAAATTAATTTAAAATAAAACTCAAAAAAAAAAACCAAAAGATAAGTGCACGTGTATCATAACTACTTTATCATAAAATATTATCTTTTACACTACACAACATAACTTCTAACCTCAAGGCTCAAATAACTTTCTTAACTCAAGTTATAATTTACAAGTTACACAATGTATGTCATAGTCTATATCCATAAGCATAAACCATAAATTAAATATTAAATAATAAATAAAAATTACAAAAAAAAGCACTATATATAGGAATTATGAGAGAGCAAAGAGAAGAGAGAGTTTGTTTGAGAAATGAGGAAAAAAAATTTAGAATGAAAATTCTAAATTTCCTAATCAATATTTATAAATATTTCAAAATAATAAAAAAATATATTTTTTCTTATTTTTTTATTATTTTTTAATTTATTTAGGATAGAAATTCAATAGACATCAAAATTCTGGTTTGTAACTATGTGAAATTTGTATTTTTAACTATGGTAATTTTTTATGTCACACTCACAATTAGGGCCCATTGCATGAAAATGCAATGGCCTTCATTAGGGCAGGCATGACCACTAGCCAGTGGACATGAAACTCAAACCTGACATGTGTGGCTGTTTTTTGTAAAACCCCACCCCATCAGGCAGTCACTCAATAGGGCATATATGCTGATCTTGGGTCACCGAGACCCACTCGTGCTCAATCTTGGGTCACCATGCAAGTGGACCATGTCACCAGGACATACATGCTGATCGTGTCTAGCCCTACACAAGGCATGGCTAGCTCAAACCAAGCAGGACATGAGCCATGCATCTAGTAGGCATGGTCTAGGACCAGGCATGATGCTGGATCGTACCATGTTGGGTCGGACATGGCCAAATTAGGTCATGCTTCGTGCCATGCCCTGGCTTCCTAGTCCACTTGAAACCTTTATCTATAATATATTCTTTTTAGTTGTGAAAATTTCATCGAGTCATGACCGTATTAGCTCAACAATACTTTAATAGGCATGATATTAATTTTATATCATAATAGCTAAGTATCTCATTAGTGCTGAATGCTATGACATTCTTCAGCATCTTGACTTTCTCTTTCTAGAGCAACAAATACTAAGACAAAATTACTATGATTCTCCATCATGACTTTTGACTATAACGAGTTATAAAAAGTTATTTAATCGAGGCATAACTATTTCTAGAGCCATAATTTTTTACTATAGAGATAATTGTCATAGCTATAATCATTCCCAATGCTACTACTTTGGGTTACAAAGAAGAAAATACATGAATTGTAGGACTGAAACTTCATGTTATAGAGGGAAAATGCATGAGCCATAGTTGTTCCCAATATAGTAACTGTTAGTGATGTGGCGACTTGAAAAATAAGTTGATATTACTTGTGGATTGGAAAGATTTTATTGAAATTACATTTTGTAAATATTATGGAAAAAACTTACCTAAAACTTAGCTTGACCGGATGGACTTATCCTATATGTTCACAATTCCACAATGACATAACAAAGATGATGCTATAGTAGATCAGCATTGTCAAACTGAAGTCTAGTCTTTTATATATTATTAAAAATGAAACTAAACATTAATTTGTATTTAAATAAACCTATTCAGTTTCTTATAATATCTAAAATCAGAATCTATTTATTGAAAATATAATTATACATAATTATTATTAATTTAAAGCATATAAAATTAATTTGATTTAATAGCTAATTTAAATTAATTAGAATATAATTAATTTAATTATTCTTATTATGTATATACATATTTTTTAAATAAATAACAAATTTAAGACTTCTTTCATTGTTTCTAGATAAGATATCGGGCAACCAATGTAAAATATTTGGCATAATAATTTATATTAATTATAATTGTACTTTATCACATATTCAAAATGTATTATGCCTTTTGTTATTTATCACAAATAAACTATACATGTTAAAATTATATACATTCATTGATTGAATTAAATTATTAACAATCTAATTAAATCAATTTCTAATTATTTACTTGATAATTTTCACTTAACTTATTTGAATTGCCATATTAAAATCTATCTGTAGGGTTTGATAATATGAAAACTTATAATCTTCCTAAATGGGTAAAATCAATCCTTTTGATAGGACATTAATTTCACTGTACTATAGATGATCATGGGTTTTATCTCATTTTTTATTAGATTGTCATGGCACTGAAAATTTCCATGACTTGTTCATTTGTACTTTGTAAAACGACCTCACAATACTAGGAATAATTATGACTTATTCATTTTCTTTCTATAACATGAAGTTGTTGTCGAAACTAGTCTATACTAATAGCTATTTATAATTATTTTCTTGATTAGCATCCATTTGTTATTTTAATAAAATTGTTTTTAATAAGCTGAATTGTAATTTATCTTTTATTCTGCTTGTGGATGATTCGGTGCATAGAGATTAACTTATGCATAGAAGGTAAAATCATTAATACTCGTTGAATATAAGTTTGTTATTAACAATCTAGATAGATTAGGAGTGTAACCGAGCAAAGCTAATTGGGAGTTACTCGGTATTGGCTAATTAGAAGCTTGCTCAAACTCATTTATTAAGTTAAACGAGCTAAGCTTGAACATTATTTTGAGGCTCGTAAGTTAAATGAGATGAGCTCAAGTACCCTCATACTTAGCTCATCAGCTTGTGAACATGCTCTTGAATACGCTCATGAGCAAGCTCGTGAACCAGACTCGTGAGCAAGCTCATGATCCAGCCTCATGAATGTAGTTTGTGATAAACCTTATGAATAGTCTCGTGAGCATGCTCATTAGTAAGCTCGTGAACAAGCTTGTTTGTAGACTCGTTAAATAAGTTCGTGAATGAGCTCTAAATGAGCTATCTAAATGAGTTCTAAACAAGCGATCTAAATGAACTCTAAACAAACCTTCTAAACGAGCTCTAAATGAGCCATCTAAATGAGCTCTAAACGAGCTATCTAAATGATCTTTAAACGAGCTATTTAAAAGACCTCTAAATGAGCCTTAAAAGAGCTTATAGTCGAGCTTTAAATGAGCTCTTTCTGGAGCTCACGAGCTAACCAAGTGAGCAAGCTTGAGCTTGCTATAAATGAGCATTTAGCGAGCAAGTTTGAGCTAAGCTCAAGCAACTCACGAACGAGCTTGAGTCAAGCTCGAGCTTAGATTTTCAAATTCTATTCGAGCTCGAGCTGAGCTCGAGCCTGCTCATTTAAAACTGAGATGAGCTTGCCTAATACTCAGCTCAGCTTGGCTTAGTTACACCCCGAGATAGAATTTGATACTCTATTAGTAAGATTATTGCACTATATTTTAGTGAGTCTCTTAACAATGGGAAATTATAAAGTTTTATCTTTTAGTGCTAATACATTTAAAAGTATTGAATGAGACCAATATGATATAATTATTTTGTACTAACTTGTAAAATAAAATATATCATAGTTAGAATAATCATTATTACTCTTATTCTTGTGATAATTATTATTTGAATATATTTGTTAATTGTTATTTTGATTCATAAAAGGTGAAGTCTAGAAATAGATTTAAGAAATCTATTAATTGAACAACTTTATCAATCATATTGTGAATAGTAATTACTATTGGAATTAATGTCCTATCAAAAAGATTGATGATACCCCCTTTATGAAGTTTATAAGTTTTCATATTATTAAACCCTACAGATAGATTTTAATCTAGCAATTCAAATAAGTTAAGTGGAAAGTATCAAGTAAATAATTAGAAATTGATTTAATTAGATTGTTAGTAATTTAATTCAATCAATGAATATATATAATTTTTACAAGAAGAGTTTATTTGTGATAAATAACAAAATGCATAATGTATTTTGATTAAGTGAGAAAGTACAATTATAATTTTATAATGATATGAATTATAATTAATATAAATTATTATGCCATATATTTTACATTGGATGCCCGATATCTTATTTGGGTCTGGTCTTTCCATAGCCTTGTCTAAAAATATTGAAAGAAGTTTTAAATTTTTTATTTATTTAATATATATGTATATACATAATAAGATTAATTAATTTAATTATAATCTAATTAATTTAAATTAGCTATTAAATCAAATTAATTTTATAGAATTTAAATTAATTATAATTATGTATACTTATATTTTCGATAAATAGATTCTGATTTTAGATATTATAAGAAACTGAAAAGGTTGATTTAAATATAAATTAATGTTTAGTTTCATTTTTAATAATATTTAAAAGAATAGACTTCATTTGACAATGCTAATCTACTATAGCATCATCATCTTTGTTATGCCATTGTGGAACTGTGAACATATAGGAGAAATCCATCTGGTCAAGCTAAGTTTAAGGTAAGTTTCTTCCATAATATTGACAAAATGTAATTACAATAAAATATTCCCAATTCACAAGTAATATCGACTTATTTTTCAAGTCGCCACATCCCTAACAGATACAATATTGGGAATAACTATGGCTCGTGCATTTTTCCTCTATAACATGAGGTTTCAGTCCTGAAATTCATGTATTTCTTCTCTGTAACCCAAAGTAGTAGCATATGGAATGATTATAGATTTGACCATTATCTCTAGAGCAAAAAGTTATGGCTCTAGAAATAGTTATGACTCGAGTAAATAACTCTTTATAACTCTCTATAGTCAAAAGATATGTTAGAGAAAAATAGTGATTGTCTTATTATTTGTGGCTCTAGAAAGAGAAAGTAAAGATGTGGAAGAATGTCATAGCATTTAGTACTAATAAGATACTTAGCTATTTTGATATAAAACTAATATCATGCCTATTAAAGTATTGTTAAGCTAATATGGCTATGACTCCGTGAAGGTTTCATAGCTAAAAAGAATATATTATACATAAAGGTTTCAAGTGGAATAGGAAGCTAGGGCATGGCACGAAGCATGACCTAATTTGGCCGTGTCCGACCCAACATGGCACGATCCAGCATCATGCCTAGTCCTAGACCATGCCTATTGGAGGCATGGCTCATGTCGTGCTTGGTTTGAGCTGGTCATGCCTTGTGTAGGGCTAGACACGATCAGCATGTATGGCCTGGTGACATGGTCCAGCGGCCCGGTGACTCAAGATCATCATGTATGCCCTATTGAGTAACTGCCTGATGGGGTGGGGTTGTACAAAAAAATAGCCACACATGTCAGGTTTGACTTTCATGTCCACTAGTTAGTGATCACGCCTGCCCTGATGAAGGCCATTGCATTTTCATGCAATGGGCCCTAATAGTGAGTGTGACAGAAAAATTTACCATAGTTAAAAATACAAATTTCACGTAGTTACAAACCAGAATTTTGATGTCTATTGAATTTCTAGCCTAAATAAATTAAAAATATATTTTAAAAAAAGAAAAATATGTTTTTTTATTATTTTCAAATATTTATAAATATTGATTGGGAAATTTAGAATTTTCATTCTAAATTTTTTTTCCTCATTTCTCAAACTATCTCTTCTCTTTGCTCTCTCATAATTCCTATATATAGTGATTTTTTTTTTTGTAATTTTTATTTATTATTTAATATTTAATTTATGGCATATGCTTATGGATATAAACTATGACATACGTTGTGTAACTTTTAAATTATAACTTGAGTTAAGAAAGTTTAGTTGTGAGGTTAGAAGTTATGTTGTGTAGTGTAAAAGATAATATTTTATGATAAAGTAGTCATGATACACGTGCACTTATCTTTTGTTTTTTTAAGTTTTATTTTAAATTAATTTTTAATTTTTTTTAATAAATAGAAATATTTAAAAAATAGCAAATAATGAATATAATGATAATGATTTTGAAATTGACATAGATATAAATAATAATGATAACCATACTGAAAGGTCCAATACTGGAAATAAGTTTTCTCTAATAGCCTCGACTCAAATTCATTTGTCACCTAGAAAAAATTAAGTAAAGTTCAGTAGTTTGAAGATGCTTTCAAATAATAAAAATTAAAAATTATAGTGTGTCAAAGACGAATCGACATAATATATATATATATATATATAATATATTAGATCCCAAAATATATAATATATTAGATCCACCAAAATATATGTGATTCTAGTTTTGGTTCTAGCCTCCTTAAGAGACATTAATTAATCCAACAAAATATATAATATATTAGATCCCAAGCAAACTCAACTAAGTGGGAGATTTTTCAAGTTAGATCTAGTTTTGGTTCAACTTCGTTGACTCCCATCAAATTCCATAATAATTTTCGGAGGGAATATATGACCAAACTATTTATGAACATTAGTTTTCCGATTAGATTTTTGAAAGATCCTAGGATAGTCAGTATTTTATACAAATCTACTTCCAATATCCTTATCATAGGATTCCTAATCTACATATATAAAAAATATAATAATATATTATAAGTTAAAAAAATATTTAATAATTAACGAATTTATGAAACACAGGAGTATTGTTCATAATGTCTGATGTCTGGATTAAATGTCATATATGAGTGTATAATATTGATATTTAGGAAATATGATATTCAAAATAAAATATTTAGTATTACTTTTAATAATACTTCTAATAATAGAGTAGCTATTAGTATATTTATTAAAATTATTAGAGATGAATTATTAGTTTATTTGTTAGAACCATTAGAGTTGAGCTATTAGATGAGACTTTTTATGTGAAGCATTTGTGTTATATAATTAACTTTATAGTGTAGGAAGGATTGAAAGTTATTTCTTATCCATTAGAAAAAAATAAAAAAATCACTAAAAATATATTAAGATGCCTAACTAGAGATGTCAAGTGGGTTGAGCTACCCATACTCGCCATGAGGCATGGCCATTTGAGCCATTCCTGGGCCAATGTCAGGGTGCCTCATGGCATGATTCGTGTCGTGCTGTGTCGAGGTCTCTCTAGCCTCATGTCGGGCCAGGCATGACCTGGCTACCTAGCTTGAAGGCACTATTATTTGGCATGAACCGAATTGTGCCCTAGAACTCTGGCCAGGTCCGAGGTTGGTCCAAACCCATCCACCCATGACACCCATGATCCGCACCCACCACAGCGCCACTATGCATGCACCACACCACACCCATAGGTCACACCCCTCGGGCCTTCGCTCAAACCCGAACTCAATGCTCTGATAGCCCATTTTACACCTCTATACCTAACAGACAATAAGAGTTTAGCAGTTTCTATTTCATAATAAGCTCCAAAAAGGAATAATTCCAAATAGATATGAGACACCATTAAAATTATATGTATTGATGTTATAGTCATGTATTGGCTACCAACACGTGATATCACAAAATATAAATAGTAAGAGTGACAAACTTATTATTGACTATCCTAGCTGGGATGCAAGAATTACTTTTATGGAATTCCTAAAAATTGTTAATAGCATGATGAACATACGTTCATCTATGTACACTCCTACTACTTGCATTACGCTTAAATACATATACGATATTAGTAGCATTTTTAGCAAGTATAGAAATCATCATATATTTAGTATCATTATTGTTAAGATGAAAACCATGTGTTTAAAATACTAGTCTTCCATCTCAACTCTATATTGTTTGACTACCTATATGGATCATATGATTAAGGTAAAAGGGGTAGAAAATATTTTGACATACATATTTATTTGCATGAACCATGAACATTAATATGAAGGTTTTATTCATGAAAAATTAAGTACCTTGTTTATAAATTATGATATAATGTATAGTAGTAGTTGTAGCCATACTTTGTATATGAACATGAGCACCATCTTTAGAGATGTTGACTTCTCCATTTACTTAGCTAGGGAAAAATGATGAGGTTGTCTGCCAAATAGGAGCGAGTTGTCTCAATACTTAAAGATTGATTATTGTTCTATCCTATCACATAATGATGATAAGAATTTGAATTTTTTACTTTGATAAAAATTATATAAATTCATCTATATCATGCTATCTAAGATTATACGTAATCTACCCGCCCCATTAGTATTTAGCATAGTATTGGATTCTACTTTTTCTATGGCAACCAATGTTATTTCAGATAAGAGATTGTGATTGTGATTGTGATCAGATATCATAGAGACGCTTACATGCATAAAGGACTAGAAAGATTTGAGATCCAGCATTCAGGATAATGCACGAGAGATGATAGAAAATTATGATTCATTTGAGAGATTGAGGATATTGAGGCTACCACCAGTAATATCTTTAGATGTATACATGATGATGATAATTTATATCTCTATCTGCACTACCATATCACAAACATCAATTATTGATCCATGTAATTTTTGATTTTTTATGCAATTACAATGTAACAAAATATGCACTATGATTTATTTTTTTGTCATTTGTTTATTTCATTATGATTTATGCACTATTGATGTATTTAACTTATTATTATCTTATGAATTATATTTTACTTCATTATATTTTAATTTTATAAATATATATCATCCAGTCTATATATCATATTCTACCTTTATTTTTGAAATGAAATAAATTTTTATTATTTAATTTGAGCGGAACATTATCACAAAATGCAAATATGGAATGTGATTGTCTATTTTTTTTTATATATTTCTTTTTAATTTTTAAAGTATAATATTTAACAAAAATACTTAAATAATAAATTAAAATTAAAAAATATACATATTTTATTTTAATTAAAAATTTTAGCCCAAAAAGCCAAGATATATGATTGCAAGCCAAATGGGATGTGCCTAACACTAGCTAGGTGTAAACCTTCTCTTGCCATGCCTAGAACCACATGAGATACATACTATGTTGTGCCCAACATGACACGGTAACATGGCTGTGCCACTCTGAGTCAACATGACATAGTGCCCAGCATGCTTCATTTGAAACCTATAGTTATACAATGAAATAATTGTGTCAACAAGATAGTCGAGTAATTATATATGAAGATTATCATGAATAATTATATATAGTTTCGACTAAAAATTGATTCCAAAAATATTTGATATGCTCTTAAAGGTATAATTAAGTTGTAACATAAGAAATGTCATGGCTTTATATGATTTTTCGCTCCCCTCTAACTCAACAATTCTTTTAAGTATTGTATTTCACACAAAAATTACATGATTTTATTACTATTTGACATGATATACCAAAATTATAATTTCGTAAAATTATGTTGTTTGAATCTCTTTTTCATACAAACAAATTAAGAACCAAAATAATAAATAATATTTGATATTTGGTATATTGAATAGCAAGCGTCTATATTATACATTAATATAGCACATATAGTATATCTAGATTGATGTGTATATATTTGTTTATATAATATATATATATATATATATATCTATATACACACTTTTATTGATACACACACACACACACATATACACAATGACATATGTGTATATATATACATATTTAGTATATATTTAAATCCCATGTTTTACATACATGCAAATATATACCTGCCAAGAAAGATGGTTGAGTATACATACATATAGTTGATCTAGATAGATGTGTATATTTGCAAGTTTGTATATAGTAGTATACATATAATTGTAGAGTATATTGAAATGTATATATATTATTGTGTGTACCCACAAACATATATGTGTATACAAGTATATTTTTCTCATATGTTCACATAATATTTTGAATATTTCATTATGTATAACATTGTTATTTTTGTCATAGATAACGTCAAATCAATATAGGTTAGGAGTTTTGGACTAGAAAAAAAGTTGTATCATATCTTTTATTATGAAATGTTTAACATTAATAATGTGTGTGAATGTTATATTGTGTGATATTCAAATTTTGTGATGCATGTGATTTCAAATTGTGATATTATTTTGTATTTGTAATATGTATGTTTTTTAACTCGGTATTTCCTTGAGTTAGATTGGCACCTCAAACACTCACCGGGGCCCTAGGGTGGTGGCAAAATTATTCTCATCTCCACACTCAAAGGTACATACCTGAGGATTGAATGGATGCCTTCAAGGAAGAGTACCTTCAAAATCACCACCAATTATACTATACATATAATGGGGATGTTTAAATGAAGCAATGTTAAAATTGCTGATTGCATCACGTATATATAAATTACACAATAAAATTGATTTGTAATTGTGTGACACATTTGTTTATAGTGATAATTGTGATATAATTTATGATATGTAATTGTGTGACATGTACGTCAACGTTACATATTATGATATTATAAAAAAAATACTAGTTTTGCATATTAATATCTTGAAAATATATATTTGAGTGGTATATATAAATATAAATATATGTGTGTCTCTGTACACATATATTAATTTGTATTGAAAATAACATTTATATACAAGAGAATATATATCTACTTGTATCTATATCTATACATATATATTCAAGCACTATATATCAACAAAATGATAATGGAAGTAGCAAAGAGGATATGCGCACACCCCTAGGATCATGAGTTTGATCCCGATGAATGTTGAATATGCACCATGTGATATCATTCGCTATATCATACTACTAGAAGAGAGGTACTGCTTGCTCTGATCCCAATATCCAAGACAAAAACGAGTTGAAAGACAATATAAATTGAGTTTAGGGAAAGAAAAAAAAATGTGTGGGTGTTCATGCATAGTGTTTGTTTGTATGTGTATTCAAGCTTTGTGTGTGTGTGTGTGTGTGTGTGTCTGTAGACATATACAACTTCAAAATATATGTACACACACATACACAATGCTTGAATACACACACACACACACACAGATAACATATGAGCATATGTACACATATATTCAAGAAATATATGTATATATATACACTCATATATTACTATCTATCTATCTTTGTGTGTGTGTGTGTGTGTTACTATACATATAATTATGTGTATTAAATTGAATTGAAAATAACATTGATTTATATATACGTATTTATATGCCAACACATATATACATATATAGTGAAGCAGTAAGATTATGTGTGTGAATATATTTATCTATATTATATATATGTATACATATTTATGATATATGTATATCTACATGTCTATATATATATATATATACACACATGTGCAAGGAATATATATAGGTGTATTCATGCTTGTATGTCAATATACATGTACTACATACACCATATATTACATGACATATATATATACACAATTTTGTCTGCATCTATTTTTATTAATGCATGCATTGCAGCACCCAGCGATATTTTATTTGCTCGAATCCAATGTGACATTTTTTTAAATCAAGTTAAAATTGTGGCAAATTCGAAATAACAAATAAAATATACAGAAACCATAAGTATTTTAGGTCCCAGCGCCTTTTTTATTGTACCTTTTTTAAAATGGAGTTGTTATTAAAAATTTTAGATTTAGTCCACTTTAATTTAACATAATTTATCCCACCCCCCCCCCCCCCCCCCCCCCCCCCCCCCCCGCCCATTTTCTTGTTCATCATCATAGATTAAAAAAGTCGTACCAATAAATTCAAGCATTCATAAATGGCGCTAAAGTTATTAATATTGCTTAGTCAAAAATCGTTACCACTAAGGAACACAATATCATGGAAAATGAGAACTAACTAATGTCTAATGGAGAACGTGGGCACTAACCAACTAATGGGGGAAAGTGGGCACGAATAGCTGCACTCAGTTTAGCGTGAGCTAAAACTCTTATTAAATTTCCTTAAAATAAAGAATCATGGTTTAAGAAAGGAAGATGGAACAGATTAAAAGTGAATTGAATTAAGAACCTTCAAAGCAACAGCTAGAGCTCTCTTAGACATTGGGAGTCTATATATAAATCCTTATGCCGGCCACATTAATTAATTCATCTTGTTGAGAAACCATGGCTGCTTCCACTCCCCCCCAGAATTTAGTTTGTCTGGTTTCGTTTTTCTTCATTGCGCTACTCTGCAATGCTCCAGTTTTCAGCAGTCAACCACCCATACCTGCTGCAGCCAATTCTCAGAAACATCAGGCAGAGAAGCTCATCAGAGAGCAAAACTTGTTTCCCAAGCATGGAATTAACATGGGGAGAAGAGAAAGAGATGAGTCCTTGGCTGAGAAAAAAGTTAAGCCGAATTTTGCTCGCAATCTGCACCCGTTTGTTCAAGACCTGGGTCAGCATGCTGGCTATATTAATCTGCCTGATCCTGACGGTGGAAGGTAATGATGCATCCATCACCAAGAACATACATCACATGGAAACACTGTTGTTTTGAGCATCTGTTGAATTGGGCTTCAAATGGAAACACTCTTTTCAGGATGTTCTACTTCCACTTTGAATCACAGAACAGCATCAAGGATCCTCTTATTTTATGGTTGACCGGAGGTCCAGGGTGTGGCGGTGAGTTGGCATTGTTTTTCGAAAATGGTCCTTACCACTTAGCCAGTAACCTATCCCTCGAAGTGAACAAGTATGGGTGGAACAAGGTAGAACCACGCCTATTTTAGTGAATTCAAACAGTAGAACCAATCATGCTAATAGCTGCGTAAATATGAGAAAATAACATTGTATATTCATGCAAGGTATCAAACATCATATTTGTTGATCAACCAATCGGAACAGGCTTCAGTTGTAAAAAAAACGCTAGCAATTTCCGACACGATGAAGTTGGCGTTAGCAATGATCTGAACCACTTTTTACAGGTCAATTTCCTCGACTTTTTTCATGGCGTTTCTGCTAGAGTGCTCTGGGACTCGCACAATCATCTGTCATAATGATTGTCACAGGCATTTTTACAGAAGCATCCAGAGATGGTTGCTAATGATTTTTACATAATTGGCGAATCATATGCTGGACATTATATCCCTCATCTTGCTTCTCGTGTTCTCAAGGGAAACATGAACAATGAAGGAATTCACATAAACCTTAAGGTATACCTTAAGCCACTGAACCTAGCTTGGACTTGACGAATCTGTTTTTTTTTTTTTAAATTCCATGACGGTTGTCTCACGTGAACCAAGTGAGACAATCAGTCATGATGTTGAACAGCTGACGTGACTTTCCAGGGATTTGCCATCGGAAATGGTCTCACAAACTCAAAAATACAATACCAATCATACACAAATTATGCCTCGATGATGAAACTGATAGATCAATCAACATATGATAACATAAGTAAAATGATCCCACCATGCAACAATGCAGCAACCTCTTGTGGTAAATTTCCTTTGCTGCATTAATTGTCTTACTTCTTCTTTAGACTTCATTGCTTTAAGTAAGTGAGTGCATACATGTGTGTATACACATAGAAACATATATGCATGTATATAGATAGAGAGAGTGTGTGAGTGAGTGAGAGTGAGTGAGTGAGTAAGTGAGAAAAGCAAACACATAGAATAAAGCAATATCATAATTAGTGTGTGTTGCTTGGATTTGGTACAACGGGGTATGATACTACGAATATGGTTTTGTAGATAGTGGCGGTGAAAAAGAATGCCTATATGCATTCAAAACCTGCAACAGAATCTATGATGCTATCAAAAAAGCTGCTAATGGTACAAATGTAAGTACTATTTCAAATGCAACTACTGTCTGGAAGGAAAAAAAGACAATTCAGTGTTGAAAATAACCCTTGTGCCTTGTCTTGCAGCCCTTTGATATCAGAAAGAAATGCCACGGCAAAAAGTGCTATGACTTCTCCAGGTTGGAGAAGTTTCTGAATGATCAAACAGTGAGGAATGTTCTAGGAGTAGGAAAGATGAAATATGTCATGTGTAATTATCAAGTTTACCAGGCAATGCTAGGTGATTGGATGAGGAATCTTGCAGTGGGAATTCCTGACCTCCTTAAGAAAGGCCTGAATTTTCTTAACTATGTTGGAGAATATGATCTCATATGCAACTCGTTGGGTAAGCCACTCTCATTTCCATCAATATATATGACAGTGCATATACTTTGCAGGGAGTTTCTGCGTATCAAGTACAAATGGTGATGATGGATAAAAAAGAAAATATGATGAAGTGAAAAATAATAAATGAAAACAGAAAAAAGGCTTCATTCACAATATGGATATCATATACAATTTCAGGAAATTTGAAATGGACAGAAGCAATGGAATGGTCTGGTAAAAAAGAGTTCGAAAAGGCTCCCACAGTTCCTCTTGTTGTGGATGGTGTGGAATCAGGAAAGATGAAAGCCTATGGCCCTCTTACTTTCATAAAGGTCAAGCCATCTTTTCTAGACATTTAGATGCTTATACGAGACAAGCATAACTTTGATGATTTCGCTTCTAACTTGAGCAACATTAAACAGGTTTTCAATGCTGGCCATATGGTGCCAATGGATCAGCCAAAAGTTATGCTTCATATTCTGAAAACCTGGATTAAAGGAAACATAACAGCATAGAGGACTCGTTATAAGCTTCTTCCCCAGTGATTCACTGTCTGGGTAAAGATGTTATACTATATATTCCAAATATATACAAGTATTACATGAATAAACAACTTGGGTTTCGCTCATGAATCTCATGAATAAGCATGTTGAGGCACAATCTTCTTCTTGGCCATGGTACATCATCTGTGAATTATCATTTAGCAAAACAAAAGCATATAATATGCTACACCAACATGGCATTCCCTAATAAAATTCATCAATGCATTCTAGAACATTCTAGCTTCCACACAAGTTCTAAATGTTCTAAGATTAAACAAAGAGGCCCTAAGGCATGTAAATTTGACAATGAGTAATTCAAATTTGGTCTCAAAAACATAATTTGTCTTTTAAATGTCAAGATTAGGTACAATCACTTGAAATTTAATGCAAAATTTCAAGCTAAATATCAACAAATGAACACTCTTTATAAATCATCATCATCATCATCAACAAAATCTTATTTAACTAATTAGAGTCGATTGTATTGATTATATTTTTCTAATCCACTCTTTTAGAAATCATATTCACTCTAAAGTACGTATTTGTTAGATCTTTATTTACAATTTCTATTTAACTTCTCTTGGATCAATTCAATTTTTTTTTCTTCCTCCACGCAAACAGTCTGATACTTCCTAATTGATATACTATGAAGTTTATATTAGACGTGACCAAATCACATCAGACAATCCCTTATCTTATCATTTGATATCAAAGAGATTTACTCTAATTTTTTTTCTAATAACTTTATTTATAATTCTATACCTAAAAATCTTGCCATACACCATCTTACTATTCTCATATATACTACACTCAATCTTTTTTTATTTGTTACTTCTTGGTTACTCAAACATATATTTTTATAAAATATGATATGAGTGATCATATAATTATTCTATAATTATTTTAATCTATTTAATACTCATCTATCACATATAACCTCTGAGATTACCCTCTATCCAATCTATCAAACTTTAATTCAATGAGATACATTATTATTAATCTCTTCATTTTTATTTAATATAATTTTTTTTATGTTTTAATTATCACATCATTATTACTTTTAATATACTTAAACTCATATTTTAAATATTATATTTTACTATACCTAATCTCAAACCCCTTTGATTTAAGTATTATCTTTTAAAATTCAAGATTTTTATCTAATTCTTCTTTAATTCTATCCATTAACATTACATCATCTATAAATAATATATACAAAGAAATATTTTCTTATAAATTTCTTATCAACTTATCTATAATTAACATAAAATATATAAGAATCAAATGATGATATCTAATAAAATTTTATAATTATTGAAAACTCACATATAACATCTTGTATATCTGAACATCACTACCTCATATATATTTTTAATTAGCTTAATATACAATCTTAATATTTTTTTTCTTTCATAATACCTACTAAATTCAACATTTTGAGATTCAATCATACATTTTCTTTAAATTGATAAAAATCATACACAAATTTTTTTATTTTTTTTATATTTCTCAATTAAGTACCTAACTAAGTAAATAATCTCAAAAGTAAATTTATCTACCAAAAATCTAAATTAATTTTTTAAACTCTCTTTTTAATTTGTATTTAATCATTATTTCTTAAAATTTTATAATATGACTCATAAATTTAATACTTTAATATTTATAATCTTTAACATCATTCTTACAATAATTAATAATAATAATAATAATATTTTGTCTTAACATATTTGATATTATTTTGGTTCTAATACTCTTATTAAATAATCTAGTCAACTACAACAAATTTCTTATTCATAATCCTTCATATTTTAATAGGATATTATTGATCCCTAAGATTTTTCTTATTTTGCTTTCAAAGTGTTGAGTTTTCCTAACTATCATGACTCTTATCGTACCTATATATCTACAATTATTTAATTCTCTATCATTCTCAATGTTCAAATCTAAATCTATAAACTTATTTAAAAACAATGAAAATATATTTGCTTCTCTTGTATTTTTTTATCATTTATTAGTATTTGATTATTTTTATTCTTAGTAAATATTATTTGACTAATATTTATATTTTTTCTTCTATCATTAAGTATAAACTATAGAAATATCATAAACTAAAATAAAATCTAAGATTACTCTTTTTATTTTGTTTTTTTTTTCTTAAAACTCTTATCCTTCATGATATATTTGATTACTTCTTTATATCTATTTTTTTTTTTTCTTTAATATATGCTGCACTAATCAATTTATATCTTCTTAAAAATTTTTATTTATCATTTCATTAAGTAAAAATTATAGAGCATAAGTAATCATCACATTTAGGGTATTTTTTTCTACTACTAATGTGATTATGATCAGTTTATTACTAATTTAATTGACATCTATAGTCATATATTTTAAGTTTTTATTAACAATTATCTAAATATCATTCTTATTCATTTCTACGTTCATATAACAAAACTTATAATTATTTAACTCCATAAATTTTTTAACTTTTCACTAAATTTCTGGTAAAAAGTATAATTTAACATTTCTATGATTTATTATATCACCCAACTTATTATTATTATTATTCAATGATTTTATGTTTAAAAAACTTATCAAAATCTACTAACTTGGACTCTCTTTTTACCCTCTAACATCCAAGGAGCCATGAGAATTCTTTCTTTTTTGATACTACAACTAGGTGACATCACATAAGTCCCTACCAAGTTACTACATTCAATCAATGCAGCGTGCTACTTAAAAAGAACAACTTTGTAATATTTGCACATATTTGTAATTCGTGATACATGATAAATTAGTGAAAAATTTATAAAGGTCAATTATCTATATGTCACCATCCTCCTATATCCGAACTTGAGACCAACAATACAAGCATAACTCAGATAAATAGATAAAGATAATTAAAACACACACATACTGATACACACATATATTTATAAAGAAACACACACACAACCAGGCTCCCACAGCAAGTTTTCTCTCATAATATTCTGGTACTCTATTATCAGCACAAGATTTAATAAATTCCATTACTATCTTCAAGTCTGGAAGTCTCTGGACTAAATGTCATAAAACTGTGTCAACGAACACCTCTCAATCAAAAACATCAATAGCAGGAACTAAAGCTTCCAGCATTTTCTTAACTATGTCCATGTTCTTCTTCACCACCTTCTCTAACATAGTTCTCAACACTCTTCTCTCCGTTTGATCTTTTGTCTGCAAGCAGGATTTTCATTATTGATCTGAATACAGAAGAATCAGGAAGAAACACATCTTCTACCATGCTATACAGAGTTGTTGAGGTCGCCTTTCCTCGAGTAGCTCTTAAAACCTTCTACAAATATATTGTGATATTTGTGAGGTAAATAACATTTTCTGATGCACAATCTCCATGCGGATACGAATCAAGGGTTTTCGCATTGAAGCATATTAAATTGAGGTCGTGCTGCTGGATTTGAAGACACATAATTGTAATTTTTGCCAGGGGTACTCGACAAAACTAGCAAATCATTTAGAGACGGAACATAAACAACTATGTATGTTTTACCTTATCATTTAAATCATCATCCTTTCCTCGTTCCAAAAGTTCTCACCACCATCCCGATATTCAACAAATAAATCGCTGGCTGCCACTGTGCTGCTGAGAATTGAGCGAGGAAAGTACACCAAGCAATATTTCACCAACTGATGTTTTGATGATCGATTAGGAACGAATCACAGACCCGATCAGTCAAATCCCAAATAAAGTGGCTGACATTCAATTTTATATTAGATTAATATGTTGGAACATAATTAAAAAAATCTTTATTTTTCAAAATTTAAAAAATACAATAAAATTAAAAGTTATTAATTTTTATATATTACAATATATTAAACTGATTTCACCCAGATAGCCAGAATATTAAAAAAAAAATCTCGATTTTTGAATTCTAAATCCACTGTCATTTAAAAATTAAATTGTACTTCAGAATCAATTCAATAGAAAAATAATTTTCAAAAACACTAATTTATCAAAAAGTAAGATTTAAACAGAGACATCTAATCTTATAGCATATCCAACAATGATATCTAAAATAACTACTCAAAATATAATAAAATATTATATCATCTATTTTAACTATTAATTTTTTTAAGGTAACTCCAACAATACTATTTATTATAGTTTCGTGCCATATTATCTATTTTATTATCTATTTTAATTATTATATTTTCCACTTCAACTAAATTTAACTAAATTTTAAAAATAAAATCTAATATAATATATGTGAAATGATCTAGTTTCGTGCCATTGCAGCTAGAAAGCATGTGCGTCACCATGCTGAATGATATCGAGTAAAATTTCATGAGAAGTAAGCTTCCAGTAACCTTTGACTCTGCTAGAAACTTTGTTCAGCATCACTCGATTTCTCATGACGAAAGTCATTGGAAATTTCTCATCTCATTAGAACCTCCAAATCACTACAGGTATAAAAGGAGATAGAAATAAATTTGTCAGCTATAGCGCAGGAGATTCTAATCGCAACTTTTGATTCAATCACATGGCATAATATGGAATTTACCCTTCCAGACATGTAGCCTTGCAATGACAAAGAAAATCATCAATGTGTGTTAAAAAAATAGAATCAAGAGCCTTGACCAATTCTGGAATTTTCATCAATAGCAGCAAATCCTAGATGTTCAATACTTGGATGGACCAGTTTCCTTGTTGATCATCTATGTTTGTTGAGAAAATGACAAAGATGTTTAACCTTGAATTGTTTAAGAATGTGTTTTGATTTATCTCACGTTATGCTAATAGTCCATCTATTTGGTCTCCAGCCATTTGCAAGCTCCAGTAACGAAATAATAACTAACTTCTTAATCTGCATTGACTTTATATTACCAAATGATCTCCTAAAGGTATCGGTGAAATGGACCTGAAAAAATCCGACACCAGAGAAAAAAAAAATAGAGAAGATTCAAATACACTTAAGCAACAACCAATAAAATGAAATAACATGAGATATCGTCACCTTTCATCTAGCGTTCTTCAAAAGATAACTGGCCTAGGGAGGATTTTGCGTGTTGTGCTGTTTTAGAAGACGTGAATCTCCCTAAAAAATATGATTTCGCATTAAAATCATGTTTTCACGCGAAGGTAGTTGAGCCTGGCGAGGATTTATGGTTCGCTACATGTGGCGAGCGAAAGTACGAATATGTGAAATAGATAGTCGGATGCCGAGCTTGTTGGAGTTGTTTTTTATGCTAACTCTTTAAAACAACTAAACGTAAGAAGATGGCGAGCCTCTTGGAGATGTCCCAATACAACAAAAATTCTACAACCATCTCATCACAAACAATACTTCACAACCTAAAATAAAAATCAATATGAACTTATTAATACCTATAATAATACATAGTTATGTTTATTATATTAATATTAATTATTAACATATAAATACAAATTTATTATATTTATATATGACATCCAATATGTATACACACACATACATATAAATTATATAATTATTATATGTAATTTATATGTCCATATTTATTTATATATTAATAAAATTGTTTTCAAATTGTATATTATTAATTGTGATTAGATGGTTGTGGTTGTTGTGTTATATTGATGGTTGTGGGTTCAAAATTCAAATCTTACTTTTCTAATGTAAAAGTGATTTATGAATTTAGAAATTAATTGTAAAATTCAAAAATGTGGATTTAGAATTCAAATTTTGAGATTCTAATATTTTTTAAAATATTCACGGTCAAAATTGATTTAATACAATTTAGTATACAAAAATTTAATAATTTTAAATTTAGTAACATGTTTTGTTAATTTTGAAAAATAAAAATCATTTTTAATTTATTTGTATTTGATATTTCAAAACATAAATCTTTCCAAATTTATATGCTCACATTAGAATTAGCACATAGAACTAAGTCTAGACACAACAACATGCAATATTTGTATTTTAATAATCCAAAATTTTTGATTTGTCACCATTCAAAATAATTGAGTTTTAATTTTAATGCACTAAAATTTTAATTCCTCTAATTACCCTTAAACCAACTACTATAAAATGTCACATACGAAAAAAAATAATTAAAAAATATTTAAATGCATATTTGATATGTTAAACTTACAAACTTTATATATTCTTTAAAAAATTATATATTCAAATATATATATATAACAACATATGTACTATAGTCACACAACTATATATATATATATATATTTATTTATTTTTATTATTTTTTCAATTTCAGTTGTACGTGACATGCTAATATGGTGAGTTTAAAAGTATTTTGGGGATAAGAAATCATCAAAAGTTAATTATTTTTAGGTTGGGTGCATGTAAGGCCAACCTAAAAATTTTGGGTTCATAAAAACAAAATATTTTCTTAAAACCTACTAGGGCAGTGATGCACAAGAATAGAAATGAGTTTTGTACGGAACTAATTCATTTAAAATAAAAAATTCAATATTTAATTTGAGTTTCAAAAATATGTCCAAAATAGCGTGTCTGGAAACACCGTGGCAATGGCCGTCATTCACAACTACGGCCTGACCATTGCCATGCTGTTAATTTTTTAAAATCAGAGTCTGGATCCGGCTATTAGCATTTTATTGAAATCCGCCGAGTACCCTCGCCCCTCACCCCTCTACCCTTGCCCCTCTACCCACACCCCTCGTATATCACCCCTCGCTCTCGCACCAGCCTCACGCCCCTCGTACTCGCCCCTCACCCCTCGCCCTCGTCCATGAAGAATCTCCACGAAGGAGCTCGTCAAGCTCGACGATGGAGTTCCAAGAGCTCTTTAGTGGAATCGACGACGCTCGTCGAGCTCCAGCTATCTCCACGGCGAGCTTGCTGGAGCTCGTGGAGCTCCATCAAGTTCATAGAGCTCGAAGAAGAGCTCTAGTGAACTCGTGGTCGAGCTCCAAGAGCTCGTCTTCGAGCTCCAGTGAGCTCGTGATAAGCTCGTCCTCGAGCTCCAGGAGCTCGGTCGAGCTCACTGGAGATCGTCGATGAGCTAGCTAGAGCTAGTCTTCCATGAGCTCGTGGTCGAGCTCCAGGAGCTCGTCTCGAGTTCACTGGAGCTCGAAGACGAGCTTTTGGAGATCGACGACGAGCTCCTGGAGCTCGTCTTCAAGATCCATGAGCTCATGGATGAGCTTACTAGAACTCGAGGAGCTCCTTCGTGGTGCTCAAGGAGCTCCTTTCTAGGTGAGGGCGAGGGTGAGGGGTGAGGGCAAGGGCGAGGGGCGAATCCAAGGGCGAGGAGCGAGATGTGAGGGGCGTGGGTAGAGGGGCGAGAGTTTTGTTTATTAACAACAAATCCTTATTTTAACAAAAATTTTAGAGAGCTGGGAAGAAGAGAAGAAGAAAAGAATCCAAGAGCGGAAGTAGCAGAGCAAAAACCAAAACAGTCATTCAATAAAATTATGTCCCAAGAGTTAGGTAAAGAAAAAAAATAGAGTTTATATACTGGGCTCTGATAATTTATTAATAAAAAAGCAAAAAATACATTACAGCTATTTACATGCATCATTTATTGAATATTAAATAAGGGCATAGAGATAAATTCAAAACAAGCCCAGACCAACTGTATCAAATAGCCATATTTGATGTAGTTGGTGAGAGTCCCAGTTTTTCTCGGAAGTAATCCAGCTTTTCTCTAGGTAAAGATTTGGTAAATATATCATCAACTTGTTTTTCAGTCATATAAAAAGATAACTTAATTTCATTAGTTTCAATAGCATCATTGATAAAATGATATTTTAAACCTATATGTTTATTTCGACTATGCATAACCACATACCTTACAATTGATATAGTCGATTGGTTACAAAGAATATTAGTTAGACATTCTAATAGTTTATCTAGATCAGTCAAAAGCTTTCTTAACCATAATGCTTGAGATATAGCTACTTAATTTGAAACTTATTCCGCTTCAGTAGTAGACAAGGAAACTATGGAATGTTTCTTGGACTACCAAGAAGTAGCTGTAGTTCCTAAATTGAATACATATCCAGAGGTACTTTTGTAATCCTTTGGACATCCTCCCCAGTCCCTGTTACAATAACCAGATATCTCGATGTAGTTGGTCTTAGTGTATTTCAGACCTAAGTCTATAGTTCCTTTGAGATATCTCAATACTCTTTTGGCAGCATTAAGGTATATGTGATTAGGTGTGTGCATAAAATGAGACAATAAATGGACAGAATATACTATTTTTGGTCTTGTTGTAGATGCATACAGCAAGCTTCCAATTAAGCTTCTGTATGCTTTTCCATTCACCAATATCCATTGGGCAGAAAGTAATTTCTGGTTTACTTCGAAAGGGGTGGAGATAGATTTACAATCTTTAATTCCAAAGTTCTTTAATACTAATTTTATTTATGTGATTTGAGAGATAGACACACCACTCGTGTCTTGAAATATTTCAAGTCCCAATAAATGTTACAAGTTACATAGGTTAGACATTTCATACTTGGTCTCCATTTCTCTTTTTAAGTCATTTATTAATTCTATTTTATTACATGTAAAAATTATGTCATCCACATATATAGATACAATTAAGATTCTAGAATTCTTAACTTTCTCAATGTAGAGTGTAGGCTCACTCTTACTTCTTTTGAATCCTTGATTCAATAGATATTATGTATTTGTTGATACCAAGCACGATGAGCTTGTTTCAACCCATATAAAGCCTTATTTAATTTATAAACATAGTGTTCTCTCCCTTGTTTTACGGGCCTAGGGGGTTATTCTATATTAATTTCCTCCTTGTGTCCTTCATTCAAGAAGGCAAATTTTATATCGAGTTGGAATAGATTCCAACCCTTCTGTCCAGCTAAGGCTATTAAAAGCCTTATTATTCCCAACCTTGCTACTAGAGTAAAGGTCTTTAGGTAATCTATTTCAAGCTTTTAAGAGTAGTCTTTGGCCACTAATTGAGCCTTATACACAGGCTAATTGGTGTTAGGTTTAGTCTTAATCCTAAAAATCCATTTGACCCCTATATTGTGTTTATTTGGGGGCATGTCAACTAAAGTCCAGGTGTTATTCTTTTCAATGACAGACATTTCTATCTGCATTGCATTTATCCAAAATTGATGTATTACATCCTCTTCATAGTTGAGTGATTCAACTGAGGTGTAGTTACATCTCTAGTATATGTCTGATAAGGTTTTATATTTAATAGGTGTGGTTATTTCATTTGATTCCTCTAATACAGACTTAGATTCAGAAGAAGAGAAAGAGGTGCAAGATTCATACCTTGGAGTGCATTCCTATTTATAGCTTGCTGTAACATCAATGCTACAGCTTTTTTTATTTGCAGCTTCATTTTGAATGAGGTTTTCATTCCACTTGCTATTTTCATCAATGAGTATATCTCTACTTACTAGAAAAGACTTAGTTTCTGGTGAATATAGTCTGTAACCCTTAGATTGTAAACTATATCCTACTAATATGTATTTTAAACTCTTAAAGTCTAATTTGGTTTTGTATGCATTCAATATGTGGAAGTAGCAAACACTCCTAAAAACCCTTAAGTGTTTAACTCTAGGCTTTCTGCTAGTTTAAGCTTGCACTGGAGTGAGATTATCCAGTGCTTTTGTAAGATATCTATTGAGCAGATACACTGAAGTGTTCACTGCTTCTACCCAATAAAATTTAGGCAAACATTTTTCATTCAGAATAGACCTGGCCATTTCCATTACGACCCCATTTTTTCTCTCCACAAAACTATTTTGTTGTGGTGAGTAAACAGTGGTCAATTGCCTATTTATTTTTTTTAATTCATAGAAATAAGTGAATTTTTGTGAGATAATTTCACCCCCTTTGTCTGTTCTAAGTATTTTTACACTTAGTCCAGATTGTCTTTCAACAATGGATAATAACTTCTTGAAGCAGTCATGTGCTTCAGACTTGTACTTCAAGAAGAATACCCACATGTGCATTGTACAGTCATCGACAAATAGTAGGAAATAGCTATTGTTGCCTAATGACTGGACTGACATTGGTCCACAAATATCAGCATGTATCAATTCTGGTGGTTTAGTGGCACTCCAGGTAGAGTGTTTAGGAAAACTCTTCCTAGTGTGTTTTTCTAGTGAGCATTTCTCACAGACAATAGTGGGGATGGCAAGGTTTGAGGGCACTCCATTCACAAGGTTTTTTTGAAAAATGTTTTAAGACTCAAATAATTTAAGTGCCCAAACCTCCTATGCCAAAAGAGGGTTCAGACTCAACATTCATGGTCAGTGTCTTGTCTGTTCTTTGATCAAATGTTAGTGTAAAACTTCTTCCACTAGACATTTTTACTATCCATGAAGGTTGATCATTATCGTGATCAAATATATCACATACATTATTTTTAAATACTAGTTTGTATCCTCTTTTAATTAGTTGACCCACACTTAGAAGGTTTTGGTCTAGTGCCAGAATTAATAGTACATATCTTATAATTTTTGTTCCAGTGGAGGTAGGAACAGAGACTTTGCCTTTGGATTTTTCCTCGACAAGATCTCCATTACATAATTTCACTTGTAAATTTACTACTAGAAGTATATCTACAAATATTTTTTGGTTATCAAACTTGTGGTTTGAGCAACCACTCTCCAGAAACCAAGTATTAGGTAAAGGTGGTTTACTTGTTTCATTTGCATAATATAAGTGCTCTGTAGAGGCTACTCGCTCTGTATAACCAGCATACTGTGTATGGTTTATTTTATGCTCCTTCTAAGTATGCCCAAACTTTTCATAGTTTAGGCATTGGTTTTGTTTTCGAAAACAACACTCTGTAGTAGCGTGGTTAGATCTCTTGCATGTGTTGCAAGAAATATATGGGTCCTTATGTGAGTCAACTAAGAGTGTAGAAGAAGAAGAACCATTTTTAGTTTTTTTTTGTTTTTAATTTTAGGAGCATACCTCAAGTTTAACCTTCTATTTCTTATCTCTCTTGGTTGAGTATCTTCTTTGGTAGGATGATTTTTCCATCTTGATTGCATTGATGTCTCTCCAGAAGCTTCGTCTCTTTTAAGCAATCTACCTTCATATGATTTCAGTAAGCTCAAGACTTGTTGAATGGTAAGCTTTGACAGGTTTTTGGTTTCTTCTATCATTAGCACAATGGCATCGAACTTGTCAAGCATACATATCAATAATTTTTCAACCAGACGAGTTTCATAAATATCTTCATCATGTATTTTAAGTTGATTAACTATGTCCAGAAATTGAGTTGAAAACTCAGTGAGAGAGTCTGAGTTATTCATACTCAGATTCTCAAAATCCTTTCTCATAGAGTGTAAAAGAGCTCATCGAGTCTTCTTATCTTTTTGATATTCTTTGATTAAGAGGTCCCAAGCCTCTTTGACTTAAGTACATCCATGTAATCGAGGAAATATTGCATTATTGACACCCTGTTGGATGAACAGTAATGCTTTTGCATTTAATTTCCTCAGTTCTCTCATGTATCAATTCCTTACCCTCCAGAGTAGAGAAATTTGGAGCCTCCACATATCCACAGACCGTGATTTCTTATATATATATTGTGAGATAAATAGGGTTTGTATTTTAAAAAGCTAATAGTCAAAATTCTCACCATCAAACAAGGGAATAAGGATTGACCCTGAGTTTGATGAGTTTTGATTTCTGGAAAACATGTTTATTTGAAAACTTGAAAAATTTTGAATAAAAATTTGGGGGTTTTGTAGAAAATATAGTTTAAACACCACAAAACCTTCAGATATTAACAGATCTTGTCTGATCTGTGCTAGATCTAAGGAAATGATGATAAATAAATTAGGTCAAAGCGATCGTCTATTCTAGAGAAATTATTTTCGAACACTCATTCAAAAAAGAACTTCAATCTCAAATAGAAATCATGCTCTGATACCAGATTATTATTTATTAACAACAAATCCTTGTTTTGACAAGGATTTCAGAGAGTAGGGAAGAAGAGAAGAAGAAGAGAATCCAAGAGCAACAATAGTAAAGCAAAAATTAAAACCATTCCATAAAATTATGTTCCAAGAGTTAGGTAAAGAAAAAAATAGAGCTCATATACTGGGGTCTGATAATTTATAAATAAAAAAGTAAGAAAAAACTTTACAGCTATTTACACGCTTCATTTATTGAATATTAAATAAGGACATAGAGGTAAATTCAAAACAATCCCAATCCAACTGTATCGAATAGCCCAATCGATAGAGGGCAGAGGGGCGAGGGGTGAGGATAGTGGGCGGGTTTCAAAAAAATGCCAATCTCCAGCATTCACAACACCGTCCATTGCCACGTTGTTTCCAGACTTACTGGTTTGGGCATCTTTTTGAAACTCGAATTAAATATTGGATTTTTTATTTTAAATGAATTAGTTTCGTACAAAACTCGATAAATTTTGAGATAAGAATAAGATGGGAAAAGAAGATGAAAAGAAATACATTTTTTTATATCTTTTTATCAAAGTCATCATTTGCTAGTATTTATCGGGTTCTTATAATTGCAATAATAATAATTATCATTAATACTATGACAAAGTTGTGTGGTCTAGTCATTCAATCTTATTTATGCATCATTCATAACTCCCCCTTTAAATGATAATCCCAAATGACATATTTTATAATTGTTAATAATTAAAAATATTATTTAGGACGTGAAAAAATAATTAGTATTTAGGTGAATTAAATTTATAAGTACTATTAATGATATATATATATATATATATATATATATATATATATATATATAACTTTAGCCCCTATAACTTTACATATTTTTTGAATAAAATACTATTCTTATATATTAGGTTATGCATTTTAGTAACTTTACAAGTTAATTTTATTTTTCCCACCCCACCCAGCCACCCTTGCTCTTTACTCCCACCCTCATTCTTAAGTATGTATCAAAGTCCAATGCATATAGAACATTGATGTATATTTAATTGTGTGTATATATAGTTATATTATGATATGCATACACAATGACATAGATATATATACTTGATGTGGATGCACTCATGTAGTGATAGTTATACAAAAAAAATTATAAAATATCAATGAGAAGTGGTGAGAGAGAAAGATGGGGGGAGATAGAGAGAGAGAGAGAGACGTAGAGAGAGAGAGGGGAGAGAAAGAGGGAGAATGGGTGGGAGAGAGGGGGAGGGAGGGAGGGAGGGAGAGAGAGAGAGAGAGAGGGAGGGAGGGAGGGAGGGAGGGATGGAGGGATGGAGGGAGAGGGAGGGAGAGAGAGAGGGAGAGAGAGAGAGAGAGGGAGGGAGGGAGGGAGGGAGGGAGAGGAAAAACAAGTAGTTTAGTTTGCATGATATCACAGCTAAATTTTTTTTTGAAAAATATTATTTTAATCTCAATCATTAAAAAAATAATTGAATGTCACATTTTAAGATATCATTTTCATTTAATATTATTCATATTCTTCTCACTAATTTTATAAATTTTAACATCCTTTTCACTTATTATACAAAATTTAATACTCTCTACACTAATTATTTGCTATTCTAATACCCTAAAACATAAATTTTCCTTATACTTATATTTTTAACAATATTACTAATAGTTACATTAGTAGGATTAACTCATATTTTTTGAAGTTGCAATTGAGGTATGAAGTTGCGACCTAAGCTGTGAAGTCACAACTTGAATGGAGTAATAATCTATTTTCTATAGTTGTAATTGAAAGACAATGTATTCAATATTACAACTTGAGTTGTGGAGTCACGACCCGGATAAAGTTGTAATTATGTTATTTTGTGTCACACCTTGAATAAAGTTGTAACTATGTTATTTGGTGTCACACCTTGAATAAAGTTGTAACATGTACTTTGGATCCATGACTAGAATTGTAAGTAATGACTCAACTCAAGTTATAATATGTATTTTGTAGTTACAACCTATATTTTGAACTCGCAACAAAAATTAGGTTGTAACATGTGTTTTAGACTCAAATTGTATTGTGAAGTCATGAATCAACACAAGTTATAACATGTGTTTTGGAATCATGACCTATATCATGAAGTCACAACTCAACCAAATCTATAACATGTGTCTTGGTGTCGTGATTCTATCCCATAATGTTGTTAGATGAAAATAGTCGAAACTATATTTTGTGGTGTCACATCATCAATGTAGTCACAACCAATCTTATGTTATTTTGATTGGCTGACTTAAGAATTCAATTCAAAATTCTTTCCTTCAGTTTCATGATATGAAAGAAGTTATGATATGAGATATGATATCATAACTTAGGTCTTATGTTAAAAGAAATATTTATTTTATGTATTTTTTTCAATATAAAATAAACAAAAGATGTACATTAACAATATCAGAATATAGTCAATAATTTCTACTTCTAATTATGCATTCTCTTTTTTTCCCTACTTAATTCTTGTATATGAAAAAGTGATTTTTTTCTATGAGAGTTTTTCTTCCCCTTTTCTCGAGACTATGAATCACCATCACTTGAACACATGAGTCCCTAGATTTGATATTGAGGTATACTCGATATCATGCATGACCTAATATTTGATATCCATGCAAGTTCATGACATAAGATTTGGTATTTTATCATATATGTGAAACACATGGATCTAATTCTCTCCCCAACATTTAGTATCGAAGATTAGTTGAGGCCTGATCTATTTTTTTACACTATGTATCATAGCTACAAAGGTCACAGAGTTCTATCATTTGGTTTTAAAGTGAAATGTGGATTTCATCATTTGGTATTAGAGATAAGTGTTGGTTTTGATATATGGTATCAGAGCTTAAGGTTATCAAGCTTAATTTGAGTGTTTAATTGACACTAACAAATAAAATAATTACTACTTTGATATTGAAGTTGAAAGATCTATTGGTTGACAAAAATTAGTAATTTGCCATTAAAGATTTGAAGTGATGATAATTGATCAGTAATTAAAGACAACATCACATGAGGTTGTCAATAAAGAAAAGTTGGATCAAAGAGCATGAGACTTGATCTAGTTGCTTTGGCAGAATGATAAAGAATTTATGGAACAAACTTGAGGTCTACTATCATAGCAATTTCTTGTTAAGTAAGTTTTTTTTCTTAAGAAAGAAACTATATAAATTACACATGAAAGTGACAAGTTTATTTTCTTCATATTTATATGATTTTCACATTTTGATCAACCACTTCTCATCTATTATTTACGAGATTAGTGATGATCAAAAAGTCATTGCATCTACCTATTCATAATTAGATTTATAGGATAAATTGATTATCTCTATTAATAAAGGTATATTAGCAATATTATGTGAAGTAGTAGTTTCGGCCATACTATCGAAGGATACGAGGAGACAGAATATTGAAAAGTACTCAAAGAAGATTTTGTTTCTTAATGGGATGTTTGAATAGAGAAGTGAGTGATGTGTAACTCAAATGGAAGAGAAAGAATAAAAATTATGGATAAGCTAGAAAGAAAGTGTTGTAAATGTGGTAAATCTGAACATTTTAGTGGACATGCATCTATTAGAGGATGAGGTATACTTTGCACATGCACTTGTTGCTCATGTTAATGAGCACATCTAGCACATTGACAACATCATTATTCATATCACATGACTTCTTATCGGAACAGATTTAGCTAATATAAGTTAAATTATGGAGGTGATATGAATATGAGCAATTACTGTTAGAGTTTTTGGCAGAATATCCAATCTAATTGGAACATAAATGCAGTGGAATTTATAATTTTTTTATCCCTTAACCCACCAAGGATCACATGCATTTCAAAAAAATATGAAGGAATGTTAAATGAAACTTACTTCTTGTAGATCAATTTATCAAGCCTTCAAAGTGTGCGTATTGGTTTATTTGGATTATCAAAGGTACTACCTTTTTGAAAAATGATAATCCTCAATAAGTATACACAGATGAACAAATAATGAATGATCTTTTTCAATGCTTGTTCAAATTTATCTTCTCAAAATGAAAGGGTTTCTCACTATTTTATAAAAAATGACCGTTTGCATCAAATATGTCACACACACACACGCACACACACACACACACACACATATACAAGTTTGCTAGGGTTTAAGTTATAATAACAATTAAGAAAATAAGGAAACAATTTAATATTATTATATATTTAAAACTCTTTTAAATGATAACAATTTATATTCAAATCATTAAAACACCATTTTAAATAAGGAAACAAAATATTAATTAAAACTCTTAAGAAAATATAACAAATTAATTATTTATTAAAATATTGAGTTTAAACTTTCTCAAAATTAAATTCAAATTTAAATAATAACAAATTATTGTTTATAATTTAAAATAATCTCATCGTTTTAAATTACTACTGAGAGTGAAAAACCAACCATTATTTTTCATTCTTAATGTGTGATCCTATAGGTTCAATTAACATTTGTAGTATACCTAAATTACATTTTAATCCTACAAGTCATAAGTAGCCTCTAGCAGGATATTATGACTACCCAAGTTAAATGAAAAGCTCATGATTCAAGACAATCTTAATATAGCTAATGACATAATCTTTTTGTCTCATAATATCTTGATAGAATATAATTCATTGTTATTAAGATAATAATAATTGATTAGAGATATTTAGAATAATTAATAATATTATGCAAGAATATTATATATAATAAATAAGTAAATCATCATAATAATTAATTCTCACAAATTGTCAAAATACATATCCATACGATAGGCCTAGAGTACTATTACTAACAATCTCCCACTTGCGCTTGGTCCATTCATCAATGTATTTGATATATATGAACCTAGCATGATGATCATACTTTGTTTATGGTAGAGGCTTAGTAAATTGATCAGCAACATTATCATCTGTTGGAACTCTGCATATCTTAATGTCACCTCTCTCAATGATTTCTTGAATGAGATGATAATACCTAAAATGTGTTTGGATTGCTGATGTGATATATGTTCCTTTGCTTGTGCAATAGCAACATTATTGTCACAATAAACATTGAGGTCAGTAATGAACTTCTTGATCCAAACTACTTTCTTTACTGCATTAGATGCTGCAATGTGTTCTGCTCAAGTTGTAGAATCAGTAATAGTACTTTGCGTAAAACTTTTCCAGCTAACTACAGCACCATTTAAACAAAACACACATCTCGACTGCAATCAGAAATCATCTTTGCCATATTGGAAGCTTGCATTTGTGTAACCATTTACAACCAGATCATCTTCCAATCTTCCATACACCAAGAACATATCTTTAGACCTTCTAAGATACTTAAGAATATTTGTGAAAGTTGTCCAATGCCTCTCATTGGGATATGACTGGTATCTACTTGTTATGCTTAAAGCATAAGATACATCTGGTTTAGTGCACAACATGGCATACATGATAAATTTTAATGCTGAAGCATAAAGACTCTTACTCTTCCGCTCTCACTCTTCTTTAGTGTTAGGACAATGAGATTTGCTAAGAGGATTACCATGAGGCATGGGCAAGTATCCTCTTTTGGAATTTTGCATACTGAACCCTTTCAATACTTTTTCTACGTAAATACTTTGACTTAGACCAATCAGCCTCTTTGATCTATATCTATAGATCTTTATCCCTAAGATATTGACAGCTTTGCCTAAGCCTTTCAATGAGAAACACTTCTCTAACCAAGACTTAACATTCTACAAGGCAGGGTATCATTCCCAATGAGTAAAATGTCTTCAATATATAAGACCAAAAATATAATTGTGTTCCCACTAATTTTTTTTATAAACACAAGGCTCATCTTCATTTTTGACAAATTCAAACCCTTTGACTGATTCATCAAAATGAAGATTCCAACTCTAAGAGGCCTACTTTAAACCATAAATATATCTTTGAAATTTGCATATTTTACCATAATTCTTAGGTTTTACAAAACTCTCAAGTTGTGTCATGTATACATCCTCAAGTATGTTTTCATTATGAAACATAATTTTAACATCAATTTTCCAAATCTCATAATTATGATATGCTGCGATGATAATAAAAATTTTGATTGACTTAAGCATAACTATAGGTGAAAAAGTTTATCATAGTCCAAACCATGAGTTTATTTGAAACCTTTTACAGCTAGCCTTGCTTTGTAAGTATGCACTTTTTCATCCATGTCAGTTTTCTTATAAAAATCTATTTGTACCCAATGGTCTTTGTACCTTCAGGTGGATCAATCAAGGTTCATACTTGATTATCATAAATGGATTGAATTTCATATTTCATGGCCTCTAACTATTTCTCAGAGTCTAGATCTAACATAGTCTCTTGATAGATAGTGGATTTATTTTAATCCACTAATAATACATCATTATTATCAGTCACAAAAAATCCATATCTCTTGGGCTCATGACGTATCCTATCAAATCTACTTGAATTTTGTGCTATAGGTGTGTCAGTAATAGTTTGTTGACTATGAGTATCCACAAGTAGTTCAATGTTATCTTGTGGTTCTCAAACTTCTTCAAGTTGTACCTTACTCTCACTGGTTCATTTAGTAATAAAATTCTCATTTTAAAAAATACCATTTCGAGCATCAAACACTTTGTTCTCTATGAGATTATAAAAGTAGTTTTCCTTAGTCTCTTTAGGATACCCCACAAAAAGATATTAACAAATTTGGATTCTAGTTTATTTGAAACATAATGTTTTATATAAGCCTCACAACCCCAAATCTTAAGAAAAGACAAACTAGGTCTTTTACCAATCCATATCTCATATGATATCTTTTCAACTACTTTGGATGGAACTCGATTTAGTTTGAATGCAACTATTTCAAGTGCATAACCCCAACAAGTAAATGGAAGATCTATTGGACTCATTATAGATCAACCCATATCTAATAAAGTTTGATTCCTCCTCTCAGACACACCATTCCATTGTGGTGTTTCAGGAGAAATTAATTGTAAAATGATTCCACAAGTTCTAAGATGGTCATAAAATTCTTGGCTCAAATATTCACCACATAGACCTGATCGAAGTGCCTTGATTGTCTTGCCAAGTTAGTTTTGTACTTTATTTTGAAAATATTTGAATATTTCAAATGATTTAGATTTATATCTCATCATGTAGACATAACCATATCTGATGAAGTCATTAATAAATATAATGAAGTACTTGTAACATTTTCTAGCATTTGAACTTAATGGTCCACATACATCTATATTTATGAAATTTTCATTGGACCTTTCACTATGTCTAGTAAAAAGGATCTTATGTCATCTTACTCAATAGACAAGATTTTCATCTATCATATGATTTAAAATCAAATAAATTCAAAAGTCCAACTTGATGGAATTTTGAGATGTATTTCTCATTTATATGACCAAGGTGACAATGCCAAAGATAGGTTGAATTTAAATCATTTGATTTAAATTTCTTAGTAGTTATGTAATAGACATGATAATCATTTTTTTTCAAGGTTCATAACATAAATATCATTCTGAAAATAGGCATTTGCATAGTTTATCTTTTTATAAAAAATAAAGTAATTATTATTCTTAATAATAAAAGAAAAACTATCATTATCCAAACAAGAAATTGAAATAATATTCCGACACATTGTAGGAACATAATAGCAATTGTCCAAAACTAACAAAAATTTACTAGGCAAAATAGTTCATAACTTTTTACAACAAAGCAACAACTATTGCTCCAATGCCTAATTGTAGATCAACTTTGCCCTTCTTCAATTGTCAACTCCTTTTGAGTCCCTGCACATTTGTACAAATCTCTGATCCACATACAATATCTAATACACAGGAACAAGGAGTAACATTAATCTGTATAACATAAATACATGAATAAATAGTCTCACCAGTCTCCTTCTTCTTTAGATCCTTTAAATACAGCTTGCATTTTCTTTTCCAATGGCCAACTTCATTGCAAAAGAAACAAACACCCGCCCTTGGGGCTTTAGCCTTGTATTTAGATTTGGACTTGGATTGTGCATTGGACTTTTTTCGCCTTGCCCTTGCCTTTGCCATTTTTTTTGATCTTGAAGCCCTTTTGATTTTGAGCCATTAGAACATGGTCAGACTTGGATTTAACATTCTGCTCAGTAGTTTTAAGCATCGTATGCAGCTTAGAGATAGATTTGTCCATTCATTCATGTTATAGTTCATGAAAAATTGGTTATAACTATCAGGAAGTGAATTCAGGATCAGATTAGTTGCGAATTCTTAGCTTAATGGAAATCCAAGCCTATCAAGGTACTCAATATAGCCTTTTATTTTTAGAACATGAGCACTAATTGAAGCACCCTCGGTCATCTTGTAAGATTGTAGTGCCTTGGTAATCTCATACCTTTCTTATCTTGCTTGTTGCTGGAACATTTTCTTAAGATTGAAGATCATATTATAAGCTTTCATATTTTCTAGATCCTTCTAAAGTTTAGAACTCATGGTAGCTAGCATCAAACATACAAAACTAATAAAATCATTATGATGCTTCTCATAAGCACTCTTATCAACTCTAGAAGTATTATCAACTAGTTCTTCATGGAGAGGTTTATCTATGACATAAAGCTTCTTTTCTTGTTTGAGAATAATTCTCAAATTTCGAAACCATTCTAAAAAGTTAGTCCCAGTAAGTTTATCATTTTCAAGGACTGATCGTAGTGACATAGTAGAATTATTGTTGTTATTGTTGACTATCTAAAATGAACGCAAAGTTTGATAAATAGTTTGATTTTGAAAAATTCTCACTAAATTAATAACCCCCCAAGAGTAATCATATTAATCTAGTGAGCTAAGATCTATATTTTACTCAACTTTAAGTCATCTTTGGCAAGATGCTTAAAATTAAGTTATTTAGGTAAGTAACACTTACCAGCTACATCTCATGTAATTCTTAGATATTTATGGGATATTGATATCATATATCCCGACATGTTTAAATTTCATCTAATTCTATTAGGCCCAAAACTATTTTGATAACCTAATAAAGTTAAACCATTTTTAAATATATGGGTAGTACTATTACTCATTTCGTCTCACTAATATAACTTAATGTACTTCTACATTGGTAGAATCCACATTAAGGTGATAAAAGATTTGACAAGTATTTAAATATGGATGACATGTTAACTTTAAATTTCATGTGAGTGATCATGATTGATATTAATTTTCAATTAATAGATCTCATCATATATCTAGTATCACATACTCATGTAACATCATACATAACATCTCATGCATGCATATAATAAATATGTCACAGTATAGATTTGATCTAGATAGATCTCCATAAGCCAATATGAAGATCAATAGTCATTCCTATGTAGTAATAATTAACTCCATGATGTTGATTTGACCACTTGTGCATAGACACCAAGCTCTTCTATTATCATGGTTGGATTGCATGACTTCAAATAGCTTACATTATCTCTCTTATTTTATTACAACAATAAAATAAAATTACAATAAAACAAAAATGACATGCAAGCCGTATTTAATAATTTTCATGTTATCATATAGCATGTGAAGCAACATAGTATGGAAAATATATCATGTTATCATATAGCATAAATAATTTTCATTAAAAGAAATAAATTATAATAGGCATGTATTTAAAACCAATTAAATTTATAAGGTGCTACACAAAGTTGATATGGTGGTTCTATTGGTTGGTTAGCAAATTGGGTCAAGGGGGGCCACCCTCGTGGGGTCGGAAAGCACTCTAGGAAAAAAAATTAATTTATATTGATCTCATCAATAAATTTTCATTGATCTCATCAATAAATTTTCATTGATCTCATCAATAAATTTTCATTGATCATAGCAATAAATTTTCATTAATCTCATCAATAAATTTTCATTGATTTTATCAATATATTTTTATTAATCTTATCAATAAATTTTCACTGATCTTATAAATAAATTTTTATTGATCTTTTCAAAAAATTTTGAATAAGTCGAAAGCTAATAAAATCACATTAAAACAACATATTATGCTATCACATTACACATATGGCTTATTTAGGCACCACCATAAATAATTATTGATAAATCAAAATTGATATATGAATTTAGTCAATGTATTAATCTGATTATGACAAAGCTAGAATCATATATTATGCTATTAAACACTTTAATGGTAATATTCCATTCTAATTCTCAATCATACTAACAGATCCTTTTAGGTTTTAGATTCAATCAATTAATACATCAACAAAACCTATTAAATATGTTGTTCATACAAATCATAATATCACATATATTCAAAAACACAAATCATGCCAAAATCATATATATCACATACATATGATCAAATATGGAATTATCAGTTTTTATGATAACACAAGTTTCTCTGATACCACTATTGTAGTTTTGGGTAGAATATTTAATCTAATTGGAATATAAATGTAGTGGAATTTATAATTTTTTATCTCTTAACCCACCAAGAATCACATATATTTCATAAAAACATGAAGGAATGATAAATGAATCTTACCTCTTATAGATCGATTTATCAAGCCTTCAAAGTACACGTCTTGGTTTATTCAGATCTTCAAAGGTGTTGTCTTTCTGAAAAATGGACACCCTTTATAAGTATCCACACATGAACAAATAATGAATGATCTTGTTGAATGCTAGTTCAGATTCATTTTTTCAAAACGAAAGAATTTCTCTCTGTTTTATAAAGATGATAGCATGCATCAAATAGGTCCCATATATATATATACACGTCTACTAGGGTTTAAGTCATAAATAAATTTAATAATTACTCAATGGTGAAGATAGTTATGAGAAAGTGAAGATGAAGATGAATAGTGAGTCTATTAAATTTTTTTATGAGGGTGATACTTAGATTTGAGTAGAAATATGATATCTATGAGTGTGATAATAGATGATAGGATAAAATTTTGTTGTGATAACAAGTCTTGCAAGATGACATGAGTAGTGATATTGATTGCTCGAGGAACATTGTCTAGGACCATGTACAAGCTACTAGTAAGCACTATCAAGAAGTTTCCCCTTCAAGAACTAACATTCTCTTATCTTTTTCATGTCCTATTTTCAAACCAAACAATATCAAAAAAGACATTCACGAGCATCATTCATCTTTATCCTAAAATATTGAAACTCCTTTGACATGATATAACATAATAATTAAGGAATGGTGAATTATATAGCCAAATAATCCTATCTTTGAAAATCCAAAATTATTTTCTCCAAGATTTTGTCAACATTAACTTTGTACCATTTCATAAGTAAAAATAACATGATCACTTTTCTTTGGTTAATGGAAAAGAGATTAAAAGTGGATGCAAAACTAAAAATAAAAAATACAACTAAACCTTACTTTCATCAATTAACTCTCCCCTCACTATATATCTATATGAACTTTTTGATGAACCTTTTCAACTTATCTTACTATCTGTCAAAGTCTTGATGATTTTTTTTGTAATTAGATTGTGTTTTTAAAGTTTTGAAGGTTATACCATCCACAAGTCCTTATAGTCCAAAAACATCATTGATAAATTTTCTATCAGAATGTACACAAACTTATTGTACATAATATATTTTCTCTTCTATATCTTCAAGATTGAAGTAGAAGTCTTTCATGACTATTGCATTTTCTCATTCCATATGCTGATAAAATTTATCCCAATTTCTTCACTTGATCATCGGCCATTAATTTGAGATCAAGTCTCAAAATGCCCATCGGTCCTTGAAATTCTTTTTGGCTAGGGAGACATTATCAATCTCCTCCCCTTTTCTATGATAAAGTAGGTTTATGTGATGAGATGTGGGTAGAAGTGTTAGTGAGGGTTTATCACTTCTCCTTCATCATGTGACTCAATTTGGCTTCTTCTCATCTTCCTTAAAGCATCAAAATTAGGGTTTCATTATCCATAATGGCATTGAATTGCACAATTTGGTTGTCATTATGGTTTTGGTCTGCTATGCGATAAGAAAAAGAGATTGAAACGAAAAGTTAGGATTTGTGCCATTTTATAGAGTTAGAAAGTTAGTCATGACTGATAAAAAAAATCATGACTTTGTTTCATCAAAATGATTTCTCATTAAAAACATGTTGCCATTGAGTTTTAGTATCATGACTACAAGTGTCATGAAAAATGTCATGACTAGTTTTGAGTGTAGCAAGGTAATGCGATGTATGTGCAAGTATTTGACTTTATAGAATATATATGAAAAAAGATTAAAAATTGAAATAACATCACGTCGGCATAAAATAAAGCCTTTGGTTGCCTCCCAAGAAATAATGCATTTAACATGTTTATCTAGAGAAATATTTTGGGCACCATTTCCTATCGATATCTTCAATAATTCATGTTATCTTCTTTATATAATTTATTTCTTTTTTTTCCTTGTGTTCTCAATGTCTTCTATGGACTCCATATTTTCTAGATTAGCATGCCTTTCAAACATCCTTTTCAAAATCTAGCTACCCAATTAGTTTCTTCCATATGCATTTTCTTTATTGGATGTTATAACTTTATTAATTATCACAATATCATTATGTGTGATACCCTTCACTAATATTGTGACTTTAGGAAAAGGCATAACATCATCCTTTACTATTTAGATTTGTTGTGCCAAAGTTAGGGAAAATATTGCAACAACCTTTCAATAGCTTATGTGTCACTAATGTCATGGATTTTACTTCGGCCATGACTTTTTACTTCAGTGATCTAGTCTTTAAAGTATTAATTTATTCAAAAGTTATGCCTTCTTTTTGCACCATAGCCTTTTCTTATTTCCTTTTGATCTTTTTTTTAATAATATTCTCAGTTTTTATTTTTCATCCAATATATTCTAGAGGTATCAAAAGGGTCATGCCATGTTGGCACGACTTTTTTTTTGGCTTGTTTGGGCCACCATGACAAGCTAGGAATGTCATGGTGTCCATCACAGGTTGTTCCATGTTGGTGTTGTTCTAAAAAGAGTAAACTAGCATGGCCCATTGGCATACCTTTTGGTTCGGTATTGCTTGGTTGTGTTGGATCATGCCAAGCTAGGTTAGGATTGAGTAGGCTTGCTTGGTTCATTCCATCCTAGGATAGTCTATTTCATTCTAGGCTAGCTTGGGTCATACCAAGCTAACCTAGGCTAGGCTAAGCTAGCCTATTTGGCTAGTTGAGTTGACACTAGCTCACATAGGCTATTATGTTGATTTGTGTCATGTCTTGCTTCCCATGTAAGGATCTTTGGCCTAACATGGCCCAAGCCATCCTGCAAGCTAGCCTATGCCATGTCTAGGCATAACTTTGAATTGGGTCATGTTGATACTTAATCTCGAGTCCTATAATATCTTTAGGAAGGTGTGCTTTCGAATAATGTATGAAATCATACTTAATCTCAAGAGTTTATGTTGAAAAATAATGCTTCACTTTTCAGTCATACTCATATATGTCCCTAAGTTTTTCTTTCTACTTATGTTATCTTTCATAAAGTTAAAAATATGACATCTATGAAAATGCTTCAATGAAGCATATATTAACTTCCAATTTTCAAAAGATGTTGATAATTCAATCAAATTTTTTATCAAGCATTTCCTTTATAACCCATTGTAGAAAATGAAGATTAGGTTAGACAATTTGTTGACCATCTACATAATCATTATTTGGCACTTCATCTTTCTATTCATTACCTTTGTTCACTACATCTTTTCTCTAATTCTACGTTGTCATGTGTAATTATTGGTGGTAGGAGTTGGGTTGTGGGTTTTGGCAGAGCCATGATTTTCGAAAATATTGTGGAAAATCATCATTTTGACTTCAAATGATGTTATATTGTCATAAACAACTTTATCTTCTACATCAATATCCCCTTTGATTTTTTTTTCTATCCTTCTATTTTTATCACTTCTGAGTGTTATACACATGGATCTCTTTGATTTGTTTCATTATTTATAAGCAATTGATTTGTCTCATTGTTTTTATTGCTTCTTTCATCATGAATGCTAATTGTCCAATTTGATTCATAATGGTCTTCAGTGGCATGTTCGTATGATCTTGTCTCTTTTTAACCATTCTATTTGGTTCTCTTATGTATCATTCCTCCACCTTGTCTTCATTATTAGTAAAAGGATGCTCTCTTAAAATAATGAATTTTTTCCTCCAATTAGTTTGTTGTTATTGGAACTTGAATCTCCTTGCATTTGGTATCCCAGCAAGTTACTTCCAAAGTTTTTTCAATCTTGCCTCATATTCTGTTATATATCCTCTTGGATCCCATATGATAAAAACAAATTCCATATTCTATAAAATATTAATTTTCTCAGAATTGTTAAATTTGATTGAAATTGACAAGTTCTTGCTATTGTTAAATATACCCATTTTACTAAATTATAATTTAAACGAGTTATCATGAACAATAATGAAACCATTTGATTTTTGTGTGAAATATGAAACTTAGTGGATTTGTTGAATATGAAGTGAGCAAAAAAATCATGTAAAGTCATATTCCTTGTGTATGGCTTTATTATATTTCATTGAGATTATTTGATAATTTTGACATCTATTCATGGTTAAAGCTCTATACAAATAGTCATGATAATTTTCACATGTCATGACTCTTCTATCTTATTGACGTTATCATTTTAATAAGCAATATTTTCTTTTCAATTATAAACTTTTTCTTAGAGTTGCAGCTATACTAGCTCATAATATTTTATGACTATAATATTAATTTTACATCATATGTTGGGCAATTACGCTTTCACGATAGTGAGATTAAGATACTAAACAACAAAAACATAGAAAATAAGTAATATATATATCCCAATCTAGCAACCATCCATGACAGAATCAAAAATGAGAAACAAACACCAAAAATAACGTGGTTTGCTAGTCACTCAGTATGACTAGCTACATCCACCAGAAAACGCTTATGCGTTACAGATTAAATCAACAGAAATGTCTTACAATATGTAGCACACAGAATAGTCACTATAAATCGTGCAGAGAGAAGAGAGAGAGATGATGAACAGTTCCACGGGTCCAAAAATAGTCGCCCGAAAATAAAATTACAAAACATTTTATAACAAAAAATTCTCTCAGTTCATTTAACCGGAGTGGTTCGGATCATGGGACGGGCCAGGCTCTGCTCTAAAAATATTGGCCCACTGACCGGAGCGGGCCCTCCGTTATTGTGCTACTGATACATCCCCGGCCTCCTAATATTTCCTTTCCTATACTTACATGAAAATATTAAAACAGAAATAAAATATTTGGTATTACAAACAGATTATTAAAAAACAAATTACATATACAACTTCATAGCAACCAAATATCCCACTAGGACTAAAAACTATAGTATTTTTCAATGTCATGGTTTTCTCATTATAGAGCTACCAAGACTAAGGCAAAAGCCACATAGCTTCTTCAACACTTCTTTTATCTATAAAGAGTTCCAATGAGCATTTACTTGAGCCATATCAATTTTCATGCTCATGATATTTTACTCTTGAAAAATAATTAAATCATGGCTTATTGCTAGTGTCATGACTTTTAGTTACAGAAACCAAATGCATGAGCCATAAATATATCCAGCACAATGACTTCATGTTATATATATCAAATACACAAGTATGGTCATTCTTATCATTATGGCAATCTAATGCAATAGAAAGATCAAAGATGTGACTTATTCTCAGTGCTATGAATTTATAATATAAAGATAAAATGCATAAGCCGATGCTATTTCTAGTGTTATAAAGATAAAATGTGGTAATCTAAAGCAAGATATAGATCAAAGTCATGACTCATGAGAATGCCATGATTTTTTGGTACAAAGAGAAAAAGTCAAAACCGAGCATTCTCCAATACATGACTTTCCACTTAAAAATTATGCCTAACCAGCATTTGAGTACAAAAGTGTAATAATAGAAGAAAACAAAAGATTAGAGGGCATTAGAAAATGATAAAAATTTAGGGTCTATGAAGCACAAATTCACCCAAACCTAGGGTAGATTCATGAGCAAAGAGATGAGGTAATATACAAGCATACACTTTAGGGGAGTGTTGTGATTTTTTTCAATACCTAATTTAATTGTTAGGGTGCATTCCAAAAGCTAGTTGGATGGGAGTTTTACATCCAACATCATTCCATGAGTATATAGGTCGTACAAGTAATAAAGTAGACTTTTAGTCTAGAGTTTGATCCCATAGGGATGTCACATGTAATATTAGAATAGTCAATGACAATTAAAAAAATGCTCTAGTAGGCATGAAAAATAGAATTGAAGTCATAAATCTTATATTCTATGGATTGTCATATTTTTATATGAGTTGGAATTCAAAAATAGCTTTATATTGATGATGTCAATCATAGAATAAGGACTATGTAATTTTGAAATGTTCTCTTTACCACCTATCATACAAAGTGGTTATCAACTATTAAGCCCTTCTAAGTGATTGTTTCTTCATAACTATCCTATTAGTTCTTTACTACTGAGACAATACATCATCTATGCTCTAGTCATTCACAAGTTATCACCTTTTAGACAACTCATTGACTAGCCTTGATGGTTTATTCAAATATACATTTTTATTCTCTAACTTCTATTATCTTTCTCAATGAGAATTGATGTGGTAATAAAAATATTTATACTTTTGGTTTCGTTTAGCACAACACTCACACAATTTTAATATATTTTTCTTTGTATTTCATAGGTGGCAGTCATATGATCGGATATAACTCATAGAACTATCATCAACATATTAATTAGATCCATATATGTTTTTCACATGACTTACCTATCACTATCCCTTACTATGATATGTGACTCAGACACTAAAGTTGAAACCATTTGGAAAATGTGCTATTTACTACCTAATATTAATTGAATATCAATTCTTCTAAGTCATGCATAATGGAGCAGTCTATATAAGTATTTATACTTTCACCTTCATAAACACTATACTCACATCGATTAGACCTACTTCAATTTACGTTTTTGGTGTATGATAGTGTCTCTCACATCAAGATTAAAAGTGATGTCACTTCTTTCATATTATATGGATAAGTGTGTTTCATAACTTATTTGTCACCAGCAACTATTATAATCATCCTTAAACTCACCCATAGTGAAAACCCTAGTCTTAGTTCTATTTAATTACTAAGCTATCAATAACCAAATAATATTAGAACAAAACATCATATTAAAATATAAAAATATAGCATATTGTACAATAAAGATATTACAATATACCTAGATTCTCCTTTTTTCCTGAAATTATGAAGAATAATACATGAGACAAGTAAAAATTCATGTAGTATAAATCCATGTTACCAATTATATCTCTTTAGAGAATCTTGGCTTTAAAATATAAATCACTCAAAACTTACTGAATTCCACTATGATTTGACCATAAGAGGGACTGAGGGAGTCAAAATGTATCTTTGATTCCTAATATTTATTCTTGTGCCTTGTATTGCACTTGTTTCTTGTGGATTGCCTTGAAAATTGAGTTGTGGATACCTTTGGGTCATCTTCTTAATATCTCTCATGGATTTCTTTGACCCCCTAGGGGTTTCCTTATATACTAAAGCATTTAGTATGAGTTAGTTTAATTGGAAGTCACATTTCTAAATAAAAGTTGTGGCTTTAGTCTTTAGGTTCTATATTATAAAGTTATGGTACTTAGTATGAGCCATGACCCTAATCTATTTTTTCTGCTTGATGGTCATGATGATGGGAAAAATCATAATGGTATATTTAGTCTCTATAACATAAAGTTATTGTACTAGATATGAGTCATGACCCTAGTCTCTTTCCTCTTCTTGTTGGTTGTGATGCTAGGAAAAATTATTATGACCCTTTATCCTTGTCAACACAAAGTCATGGTGCTATGTGTGACTGTAGTTTGTACATTTCACTTGTGTACCCCAAATTTATGTTGTTTGAAGAATGACTACAACTTTGGTTTCTTTCTTGAGATAATAGTCACATCACTTGTGGTGGCCGCAACTCAAGTTTGACTCTCTATAATTTTATATAGCCAAAAGGTCAATGCTAGATTAGTGTCATGACTTTGGCATGAGTATTCTATAGTTTGGTAAAAGAAAAGTTGTGGGATCTAAAGGTTGCTAAGATTGCTAACACCAATGGGGTACTTGGTTGCTATGACATTCAATTATTGTTATAGCTATGAAGTTGTTTCAAGTTAGTTCTACTATGAATCTAAAAAAGATTTGCAACCAAAATAATACATTGCACAATAAAATAATTATGTCAACAAGATAGTAGAGTCAAGCCATACATATATTTTCATGAGTAAGTTTATAGAGTTTTGGTCAAGAATGAATGATGACACTAATCTATAAGTATTTAAAAGTATAATCAAGTAATGACATGTCAATTGTAATGAATTGCATGAATTTTTCCTCTCATTCTATTCACCAACTCCACCAATTTATAAATTTCATACTAAAAACACTTGATTTCATAACAAAGTAAATTTTTATAAAATTATTATAAATATAACCTTCTTTTAGGTTAACTATATAATGAAAATTATACCAAATGATCAATATTATATAGTTTGTGACATACCAAACAAACTCACATATTAAAATCATTGCATATCCTCAAGTAATACATCTTTCAATTACAATATATATATATATATATATGTGCTTCTCTCCTTCGTTAAATAAGTATTTTCTATTATTTAATTACCATGCCATAATATACCAATATGGTGAGGTACTTTTTGTGGTTAGTCAAAAAGTCATGGAAGGGCTTTAGTCCTATGATTAACTTTTAGGATTGATGAATGGTATATTATATTTTGTGTGACAACCTATATATGCATATATATTATTATTACATCACACATTGTAAAAGAACAATTCATGGGTTGCCTTCTAAGTAGCATCATATTTAACATTTATAGTTAGACTATCGATGAGTTCTTATCTCTATTAGTGATCTAGACTATCCAACTTGCCCTTTAGTACTTTTCATCACTTCCTCTTTTCTTTTTAGTTTTTCTATCAAAATTAGATCATTCCAAAGGTTTGCTTCTTTTGATTTTCTATCATTAGGTTTTTGATATATGGAAGTTGTGAATTTTTTGAGTGTCATGACACTGTGTTGGGCTATAGGTTGAGCATTTACTTTCTATAACATAATTACTATGATGTTGTGTGGAGTTATGACTTTTGCCTTTAACTTTTAGAACTCCAAAGTTGTAGTACTATTGGAAGGCATGACCTTTATCATAGCTTCATCTTTTTTTTCTACTTTCTTAGGAATCTCCAAATCTTTCATATCTATCTTGTTCTCATCTTTTATTTTATCAGCCACCAATTAGGATTCTACCACAATCTTTATTTCATATGTAATCTCTAATTTCTCCTCTTCATTTTCGCCATAATTGTGCATCTAGAAATTAGGCACATTGCTTCCTTTTCTTCATTTGCATAGTATTCTATATAATTGTTTAAAGTTTCATCTTTGAAGATTGCTATGCCTTCATTACAAGCATCTTCATTACATTCTACTCTATTTTTCCATTAAATCGATACTCACCAATAAAACTTCTAAAGTAGTATTTATCCTAGTTGTACTCAAGTTAGTATCTCCCCCATCATGTCATGGGCATATTCATTCCTCTTCCCTTTTATTTTCTTTTCTAATCTCAAATAAAAGCTCTAAATAAAGTCTTAAAGTGATGAGCTAGTTTTCAAATATTAATTATCAAGTCTTATATTATTAAATTCTTCAATATCATTGTTTTATTTCATCTACACAATCAACATAATCAACATATCATCCTTTTTTGAAAGTATTATTTTAGGGAATTGATTTTGGTGAGACCTTTTTCCATTTTTCTCATACTCAAAATCTCAATAACAAATAACCATTTGAAAAGAAGTGTGTCCAACATCATAATTAGGCATAAAATAAAAGTCATCATAGGAGTATGAATGTGCTCTATCATAGTAAAATTTGACTCATACATGGTGCTCACATTTCATTGAGTTGTGAGGTGCTAGCTAAGGGGTTGTTTGATAATGCACTTAAAAATCTTCAAACCATGGAAAATTAAAATTTTACATGGTTTGAAAATTTAAATGTGTTTAATAAAAAAATTTTGGGAGCTAAAAATTTAAAATTTTAAGTGAAAATTCATTGAAAATTTTAAGTAGGTAGAGGCCTACTTAGGGGATGTTTGATAATACACTTAAATGTATAAACCATTAAAAATTAAAATTTTCAATAATTTGAAATTTTAAATGCGTTTGATAAAAAAATATTGGGAGCTAAAAATTTAAATTTTTAAGTGAAAATACATTGAACATATTAAGTAGATAGAGACCTACTTATTGTTGAAGCTAAAAATTTTCAATGATTTTTTTTAAAATAACCATTTTATCCTTTTTTTCATTTCTTTTTTGTTTCTCATTCATGCTAGAGTTTAATTTGTGAATCTGTCTTCTACTCTTCCTTTCTTTGTCACCACAAACCCTAATCCTAACCCTCTATCATGATTTATTTAAGAGAGGAAATATTAAATCAACTAGTTGTTCATTAATTTTTGTTTTTATATTAAAAATTTAGATTTTTTAAAAAGTTTAGATTTTATTGATTATTTTTTTAATATTTTTATTTCTTAAATGGATTTATGATTTATTTATGAATATGGTTTTATTAATTTTATTTTTTGTAATAATTAATAATTGTAGTGAAAAAAAATTTCATTACAAATTTTATTTATGTTGGATAATATGTTATATAATAATAATAAGGGTAAATATATAAATTACATTATTTTTAGCATTTATCATTTACAGTTATCAAATAATATATTTATCTTTAGCATTCAATTAACAGTAATTTATCAAATAATTTTTCAATACAAATTCAATACTTATAAAATTCAGCACTTAATTTTGCAGCACTTATTTTTCATGACTTAATTTTTCAATTTTATCGAACGGGCCCTTAATGTTGAAGGCTGAAATTTTTTTAGAAAAATTACCATTTTATCCTTTTTTAATTTCTTTTTCATTTTCTCATTCATGCTACAGTTCAGTTTGTGACTATCTTCTCCTCCTCCTTTCTCTGCCACCACAAACCCTAACCCCAACCCTCTTTCAGTTCTAAACATTTTTATTTCTTTTTTGGATTTATAATTTATTTATGATATATTTTTAGGGATTTTATTTTTTTAATAATTAATATAAAAAAATTCATTAGAAATTCTATTTATGTTGGATAATATGTATTATAATGATAATAAGGGTAAATATGTAAAATAAATCATTTCTAGCATTCAACATTTATAGTTTTCAAACAATTATTTATATTCAGCATTTAATTAATAATAATTTATCAAATAATTTTTTAATACAAATTAAATACTTATAAAATTCAGTTTTAATTTTTCAGGACTTATTTTTTAGCACTTAAATTGTTTTCAGTTTTATCAAACGGGCCCTAAGTCTCAAAATTTTGATCATGAAAATGTGGTGAACGAAAAAAAGAAAAAGAAGAACATAAAAGATAAAATCATCACAATTATAAGATAAATACAAGATACGCAATACAAATCTCAAGAAAAAAAAATAATATAATGTTATCAAAACTACTAAAACAAAACTAATCATTTCCAAGGGTAGTTATATAAATTAAATAAAATCAACCAAATTAGAAAAAATAATTTTAGATAATTGCTTCAAAAACTTATTGTGACTTCAATGCAACATTTAATTTTATTATTAGGTGTGTCCAAAAAACTAGATGGGCAAGAATCCATTCTCTACATTATTCTACTAGTATATGGGTTATATATATAATAAAGTAATATTTAGTCTAAATATCAATCTCATAGGAATTACACATGTATTTTTAGATTAGTCAATAATAATTAATAGTTTCTCTATTAGGCATGATTCATATGATTCAAGTAGTAGATATTAGTTTATAGAAATTATTTATATCTTTATTTGTGATGAAATTCATAAATATCCTTATTATAATTATGCTTAGTCATAAAATGAAGGCTTGATAGTTGTGAAATAACCTATTCTCATAATATTATATTGGATAGTTATCAACTATTGAGTTCTTCATATAATGTTTCACTCATAGCTATCTCCCAGATACTTTATGTTCAATGTTCAAATTATTGTATATTTTTTAGTATTTTTATATTTTTAGATGTTGTGTAAGCATGATAATGATGCATAAATAGATTTATTTCATGACTTAGTAAATTTCATTTTTTTTGATGAATAATCATTAAATTGATATGTTTTGGAGGCTTTTGGTTATTTGGTTGATTATAGAGCATCATATAGTTTTGGTATCCATTATTGGCCAAAATTTTATCTAATTGATTGTAACAATATTTATATTCTATGACTTCACCATCTCATTAGCACAATTCTTCAATTGTACAACATATTATTTATGGTTATAAAATTATCAATGAGTCAAAACTATACTTATCTCATAATAATTAAAAGGCAATAAAATAAATTTTATTTCAGAGCTACTATATACCCCACGAGTACTAAAGGTTATAGTTACGTCCTAATGTCATGACTTTATCTTTAATAAGACTTTGTAGTCTCAAGTCAGAGCTAGAGCCTTTTGATAAAGTCATGACTTTAGAGCTATATAAAGTTATAAATAAAAAAAACTAATCAGGCTAAAGTAGTGGTAATTGTTCAGCACCATGACTTTTGGACACAAAATATTATAGAATTATTTTCTTGAGTATGGTTATTTCCTAAAGCCATAACTCATCTTCAAGAAAAGGAAAATCCATGAGTTTTATATTCAAGCTAATTTCTAGTGCCATGACCTTATTGTAATGACATATTTGTATGACATATTAGAAAAGTCATTGTGAGTGCCTATATAACTCCTAGCACCATGGCCACTTGAGACACAAAAAAGAACATTTTCATGTCTTGGACATTTCCAGTACCTTGATCATATAATGCATATGAGAGGTGATTTCCACTGTCATTACTATTTCTAGCACCATGATTAAATGATCATTACGTTCGATCAATATCAAAAATGTAGCCCCTCCTAGTGCCATGACCATATGATGTACATGAGAGGTTATTTCCAATATCATGACCATTCCAAGCACCATGGCTATATGGTGAATTAGAGAAACAAATGCAAAATCTATGATCATTACTAGTATTATGACTTTATGTTGTAGAGACATTATGCCCACGTTACTAATATTTTCTACACCTCATCTTTGTGTAATTGAAATAGTTGGACACATTCTAGAGATGTGACTAATACTTAGAGTCATAACCTTGAGCTCAAGAGATGAAAGCCAAAGTTGTGGCCTTCTTATGAAAGCCTTGACTTCCTACATAAAGTAATGTAGAAACATTCAAGTATAAAAGAGGAGAAAAAGAGAGAGAGAGGAGAGAGACAGAGAGAGAGAGAGAGACAAAGATCTTAATCTTCTTATTTTCATGCACTAAGTAGAGTCCAAAGAATATCAACCAAATCTTATTAGAAATTTTTATACTCCCTAGAAGCTCCATAAGTAAGCAAGGGGTGCAAGACAAGCTAAACTCTAAATTTGAGGAGTATGACTTTCAAACCCCCTTTCTAGGGTAGTTTAAAAAAATATATCAAAATAATATGTAGTCTAGGGTTTGTGTAATTTAGTTTGTATGATGTATAAATATTTTTTATATTAATGAATCTATTTTGATTTATTTTATATTATAAAAATTAATAGATGCATGATTAAATAAAACTTGAATTGGGAATTTGACTATTGGTAGGATTGCTAGAGTTTTTATGGTGGAAGGTGACAAGTAAACTAAGCAACTCACTGACACATATTGTAGAAATGAAATACCAACCATTTTGATCTTGATACATGAGATAAACCTATATGTTAAAATGATATGTTAATTATTGTAAGTATGGTGCTTATGAAGTTGAAAATATGAATGACTTTATATGCTAATCTATTGCATATATCTTAGAAGAACTAGTTTTAAAATGAGGTGGGTGTTTATAAAGTATTCTCTTGAGAGTTACACTTTGGTATGTGAGTTACATCATTACTGAAAAAGATAGTGGTATGTGATATATATAACATGCGAAATATATTATGACTCACAAGGTGATGATAGCACCTTAGTTATTTTTACTCATATGGTTCTTACATGTAAAACTTGATTGAAGTGTATGTTAATTATTCATGTATGGTACTTATGAAGTTGAAAGTACAACTACTTATAAACTATGTTAGTTTATTGTCTTTATGACACATGAGACGAGAGAAAATACATGTATATATAAAGTAACAATCAAGAGTAGTTGACAAGTTATCATAAAAGATATGGACTTATGAATGACTATCAGTAGAAATGATATATTTTTTTAGTGATAAAGTAATTAGGGGATATTTACAAGGGGACCACCATTAACACAAGCTTAAAGGTGATAACTACCTTGTATGCCAATAGCATAAAAAGTCATTACACAACAACCCAACTATCATTTTATATCTAAACCTAATATAATTTGAACTATTTGAATATACATCATATATATATTAAATGAATAAATCTATGGATCTAAGATTGATACCAAATTTCAAAATACATATTATACTAGAATTGTGTTGTCTTAGAGTTGATTAGCCAAACTACTGATACAATCTTTGTGGTATAGATATATAGACGAATGTCCTTATTAATACTTGTATAACATATATTCTTGTAGATCTTTATTGATGAGATACTATTAGAAATGATCTTTTGGGTAATATATAATCAATAAAATTAGATATCATAACATAGTCAAATTATTTTATCATCGAGACAACACATCATCTTTGCTCAGAAGTCATTCACTAGTCCTCATCTTTTAGACAACTTATTAACTATACATAATTATTATCTTATATATGCATTCTTATTACATAACATCTAATATCTTTCTCGATATAAATTGATATGATAATATAATTCTTTGCACTCTCAGATTCATTACTATGATATTTTCATAATTAACATATACTTTCTTTTATGTTTTACTAGTGGCATCCATAAAATCTAATATAACTCATAGGATGGTCACCACCATATGAATCACATTAATATCCACCTATCATATGGCTTTCCTATCACTATCCCCCACTTTGACACATGACTTCCATACTAAAGGTGAAACCCTTTAGAGAATATTATATTTATTGTCCAACATCAATTAAGGGTTAGTTATTCTAAGTCATGCATAATGGATTAACATATAAAAGTGTTCAAACATTTTACTTCATATGGATCATACTCATAACAATTAAATATATCTCAATTTCAAATTTTGGTATATGGATTTGTATCATGCATCATGGTTGAAAAAGCTCTCACTTCCTTCTTACCATATGTGTGAGTGTGTTTCATGATTTTTCTATCACCATCCACAAATCCAATTATATATAAACTAACCAATAGCTAAAACTATATTCTTAGTTTTATTTTATTACTAAACTATCTATAATCAAATACTATTACAACAAAATATTATTTCAATGCATTAAACTTAGCATCAATCACAATAAACATATTACATCATATATAGATTATTTTGTATCCCAAAATCATGGAGAATAACACACAAGAAAAGTGATAATTCATCTCATATGAATTTGGGTGCTTAATTTCATCCCTCAAATGAACATAAGCTTCAAAATCTATATCTTTCAAAACTCACTCAATTCAACTTTGATTTTTCCTTAGTAGGAGGTTGAAATATGCTTTCACTTCCTAGGAGATATGCTTGTGCCTTGTATTACCATAAGTACTCATGAATCACCCTAAAAATAGAATTTTTGAACTATGGAGAAATCTTCCTCACACTCCTCATGAATTTTGACTTTTTAGGATTTTTCTTATATGCATGAGTATCTAACATGTGATTCTTTAATTGGAAATTACACGCTAATTAAAAGTTGTGGCTTTGATCTTTTAGTTATATAACACAAAGTCATAACATTGGGTATGAGTGGCTTTGGTCTCTTTTCTTTACTTAATGGTCATGATATTGGGAAAAGTTATAATAGCTCATTTAACCTCTATAACATAATGTTATGGTGCAAAACACAAGGCATTACTTTGGTCACTTTCCTCTATTTGATGGTCATGATGTTGAGAAAAGTCATGATGAATCATTTATCCTTTATAACACAAAGTCACAACAATTAGTGTAGTTAAAGCTTATTCATTTCACTTATGTACCCCATAGTTGTAGTATTTAAGAATGATCATAACTTTGGTTTCTATTTTGAGCTAAGAGTCATAGCACCTTTATTGGCCACTACTCTAGTTTGACTCTATAATATTATGTAGCCAAAGGTTGAGGCACAATATCTTTATCATGACATTGGCTTGAAGTATTCAATTATTTGGTAAAGAAAAAGGCATGACATTTAGAGATTGCAATGACTTTTAGTACCAGTGAAATTTACTATAACATGAAATTAATGTTATATCTATGAAATTATTTTAAGCTAGTTTGACAATAACTCCAAGAAATATTCACAAGCAAAAGAAAATATTACATAGTAAATGGATTGTATCAAAAAGGTAATAGAGTCATGACATATGATGATTATCATGACTATGTGTAAATAGTTTTGGTCAAATGCTATGTGTAAATGACTATGTGTCAAGAATAGAACCAAAACCAATCTACAACTATTCAAAGGGATAATCAAGTCATAACATGTCAAATGCTATGATTTCCATGGCTTTTGTATCTATTTATAGTCACCAACTCAAACAAGCTGCATATTCCAAACTAAAAACTTTTGATTTCACAAATCATTACAAATAAAACTCTCTTTTGAACAAAATACATCATAAAAATCATACCAAATAAACAATATTATTTGGTATTTGGCATACTAAACAAGGGGCATGAATTTAAACTCCCACATAAGATCAAATTTGAGGTGCATGAATAAGAATTATGAGTTTAGGATTAGATTCCTAGATACTCCTGAGGATTGTCAATATGAACCTAAAATTTCACACGTTGTATTTTGAATCATCTCATATGAATTTATCTTCAATATCATGTTAATTTAAGATCTAGGGTTGGTATATATTATTTTGTGTCATCGATGCATAATTAATGGATTTTTATGTTTAAAATATATTTTGATTTTTTTAGTAATGAATGTAGTATTTATATAGAACTAAAATTAGAATTTAATATAGGTGAGTTTGTGTGTGTTATCATAGTGGACAGTGATAGGTAAGCCATGATATACCTCATATTTAATGGTAGGAAGGATATGATAGGCCTTTCAATTGTGATGTGAGACAAACTTATAATTCAAAACTCGATATTAAGGTAAGTTTTAATCATACAGGTATGATGCTTATGAAGTTGAAAGTATGAATACTTATATAAGCTAATCCACGATACATATCTTAGACAAATTAACCTTTAATTGATAGGTGAATTTTATAAAATACCATCTTAAAGATTTTACCTAATTTAGTGTGTGAGTCACATGTCTTCATGGTAGATAATGATAGGTAAGCCACAAGACATGAGCTACTAGAGATGACTCATAAGGTGGTGATGGTTATATAAGTTACTTTATATGGTATGACTCATACCAATAAGATTTAAATGAAAGTATAAGTTAATTGTGTGAGTATGATACTTACAAAGTAGAAAATGAAAATACTTTTAATACCACATTAGTTCATATTTTATGAAACATGAGGTTGGAGAATTTGAATGTGTGGATTTGTATTTGACCCTTGAGTAAGGATGATTTATTATTTGGTAGGAAAGTAATGAGGGTATAACACTGATATGACCATCATTGAGGAGTACTTAATTGTTGATAATCACCTTGAAAACTAGTAGGGCTTTAAGGTATTTTATAATAGTCTAACCTCCATTCTATAACCAAACACAATAAAAACCATGCATTTTAGATAGATCATCATATATAATGAAATGGACCAATCGTAGAATCTAAGAGTCTTACCAAAAATATAGTTTTATCCTTTTAACTAGAGTAGTAGTTGACTCATCATCAATTGTTTGAATGTTCTACAGTCCATGTAGGATTGATATCTAAATGAGAGTTTAATTTACTACTTATATAACTGATATGTTTTTCAGACTAGTTGGATGAAAGACCCTCACCAATCATGCTTTTGGGATATTATATAATTCTAAAAATTAGGCATTAAAACAAAATCAAAATAAGTTTTTGGAATCGTTAACAAAGATTAATTAGTTTGATTAATCAACTTTAGTTGATGTAACTATCCTTGAAAAAAGGATAGTTCAATTTTTAGTAGTTCATATATTATTATTTTCTTTTTGCGTTTTGATTTACTTTGCTTATATCATGTTTCTTTTTGTATATTTGTGTTACTATTTTATTTCTTTTGTTGCCACCACATTTATTAGCAAAAACTTTAGGATGAATCTAATACTTCTAGACCTAGAGATTGAAAGAACTAGAAAATCTATAATGAGATACATAGCTGAGAAAGAGTAGATAGAAGAAATTATTAGCAATTAGAAAAATAAGGAGGTGAAAGGAAAGCCATCCAATAGTCCAACTATCACTGCACCTTAGAAGACTATTGGCATCTCACTATAATGAAAAACTTTTTTAGGATTCAAGCACAACTAGTTGAAGCTAGTTATTTTGAGTTGAATCCGACTCTAATAGTGATGGTTAAATAATATCAGTATAGTGAAAGGATATCAAGGATTTAAATGGACATGTCATTATGTTTATGAAGTTATGTGATACAATTAAGATGAATTGAGTTAGTTTAGATGTCATCACATCACGTCCATTTCTCTTTTCTTTGAGAAACAATGCATAGAGGTATGTTCTAGAGCTTATCTCGAGGCTTGATTAAGAGTCAAAATGAACTTTAGCAAGATTTCCTCATAAAATTCTTCACACCTTAATCATCTCATAGTAAGAGTGAGAAAAGTCAATTCCATTAGGAGCTGGAAACTTTTTATTGTGCTTAGGATCATTTTAATAAGTTATTGGGGAGATGCCCTCAACATATGTGTGAGTTGTGGTTCAAAGCCTAAAAATTTTATAATAGACTCAATTACATGATAAGGTATACCATTAGTGCAATCTTGGGTGGGTTGATTATGAACAAGTCACTTGAAGAAGTGTCTTATTTATTTGAAGAGTTAGCAAAGAATAATTATCAATATTTGAACAACTATATCATTGAGAGAAAACAAGCCTAAGTTTTTAATTGGATATATTTATTATGATAGAGATAAAAATGAGAGTATTTCTTAAAATGTTGAAAGTACAAGAGTAGAAATGAAAAGGAATGAGTGAAATTAATATTTTGCAATCACAAGAAATGATAAATTTTAACCTCGTTTATCAAATGGAACATTGAGCTTGTATTGCTAATATTTAAATGATGAAGAAAAGTCTTTCAATAATATAAATTGACAGGATTACTAATCGAGATAAAAAGAAGAAATTATCTTCAAGAGGACTAGAGGCTTGTGATGAAGTTGAAACATACAACTGTGATAATGAGGAGGATAAATATTTGAATAAGATAATTGGTACTATTGAAGTAGAACCACATTAATGAACTATCAAGTGATGTTGAGATAAACCCAAAAAAAATGTTTGTCAATTATACTTAGAAGTGGCAAATAGCTTGAAATACAATAAATGGAAGAAATTGAAAAAGAGCAAGAAAGAACTAATAGAACCATGTCTTTTCTAAAGGTTGTGGTTCCCACCACAATATTTTTAAAAGCCACAACTCACAATGCCTCAACATTTTTCAAAGTTATGATGATATGAACAAAATGCCCTGTTTAACCCCCAAATAGTGACAAAAGAAGAAGTAATGGAGGAGTCAATGAAGATTACATAATGTACTTGGAAGATGTGATGGATAATGATGTTAAATATAATTTTCCCCTAAACCTTCATTTTTTATAATATTTTAGAAAGGAGAAATTGGATCTACATATTGAGTAATTTTTTCAATATTTTTTGTATGCTGGAAGTGAATATCTCATTTGCCAGAGTATTATCTCAAATGTCAAACTATATCAAATTCATGAAGGACAACATGAGTAATAAAAGAATGTTAGAAACATGTAACTATAAATATGATAAGAAATATAGTATAATTATTTAATGAAAACTCTTGAGGAAGTTGAAGGATCCATGAAGATTTATGATATTATGCATAATTGAGCAGCATGCTTTTCAGAAGGTGTTATGTGATATAAGATTTGGAATCAACTTGATACCTTTGTCATTGGAACAAAAGATTGAACCTCAACATGATCACTCCAACCTCTCTATAATTGTAAATGGCCAATCAATCAACCAAGTGCCTAACATAGAACATTAAAGTTGTATTTGTTAAAATTTGTGTATTTATTTTTTCTAGTTGATTTTGTTATGTTGGATATAGAGAAAGCCCAATACACTCCATTGATTTTTGGATAACCATTTTTAGTCACTTTACAAGCCCTCATTGATGTAAAGAAAAAAAAGTTTACATTTTGCATAGATAAAGATTAAGTGAAATTCAACCTTTACAAAGATATGCATAATTCATATGATAATGAGAAAGAATCTTAAAGGATAGATAAACTTCACCATACAACAAGACATTAAAATATGAACCTTAAGTTGAAAGATTTTTTAGAAGAATACCAACTCAAAAAAGATGAGGAAGATGATGTGGAAGAGAAAATATGAAGCTATGAAAGTGAAGTTGTTATTGAAGAGAATGATTGCTATGAATTTGTAGTATTTTTCAAAGTAACAACTTTAGAAGACTCCAAAAAGAATACTATGAAGAGATAGAAAATAAAAGTGAAATTCATAAATTCTTTTTACAGTTGCATAAAGAATATGATGTAGACAATTGGGAAAATATACTTATAGCAAAGGTAGAGGAAGAACCCCAACTAGTGGATGATGAAATAATAGAGGAAAACATGACTTTAATAATAAATCAAAAAGATATGAAGAAAGGAGAAAAAGAAATAGTTATAACAAGAAAAGTAACAATTTTGAAGAGTGTCAAAAATTTGGAGAAACATAAGCTCAAGAAAAAAGTTTCATCAAACCCCAATGTTGCTACTTTGGAGATCCAGAAAATAAAAGCTCAAAACATAGCCTATCAAAAGCCATGGAAATCCATAAAGTAATGAAATTCAAATATGATGAAGTTATGGTGATCCAAAAAGACATGACATCCTAGGAAAAAGAAAGAAAATATGAAAGCTTCAAAATAGAAAGGATAGAATAAGATTCAATGTTGAAAAAAAGTTCATGAAGAATAGAGGAAATGAGAGATTATACAATGAAGCTAACCTAGATTGATGTGATCATTGATGAAGGTAGAAACTATTTGATGACCTAGCTATAGACATTAAATGCAATACTACTTGAGATGCAACCTAGGATTTTTGATCTACATGGTGTAATGAAATAAATGTACTCACTCACAGAAATCATTTTGCATAATTTTTACACCTACAAATTTAGTCGTAGAAGTGGAAGTGAAACTCAAACTAAATCATGATTCATTTATATATCCACAAAAATAAGTAGACATGCCATCTAGACACACCATGATAGTCAAACTTAGTTGTAGCAAACACTCGTGTATGTTAAAAAGAAAGTTATGTTTTTATATAGGGGGAGTAATTACTTGGGGACTATAAATTAATTTAGTGTATGTGTTTGTTCAATATACCAAATATTGAATAATACTAGACATTTTTGTTATTATGTATGATGTATTTGTGTAGAAAAGAGCTTTAAATATAACTATTTTACTAGATTATAGTTTTGATAGATCATGATGAATACTAGTAAAATTGAGTGACTTATGTGTAAAATATAAAACTCAGTGGATTTGTTACATAGGAGGGGAGCGATTAGTAATGTAAAATTATATCATTTCTTATGTTATGACTTTATTACATATCATTGAGCTTATAGGTTGGTTTCACCATTCATACTTCGATGAAGCTCTGCATAATTAGTTGTGATAATCTTTATATATAATGACTCTATGACTCATTAATAGAATCAATTTACTATACAATATATTTTTTAGGCTATAAGACTTTTTTGGAGTTATAGCCATACTAGCTCATAATGTTTTTATGGCTATAACATTAATTTTATGTCACAATAATAATATACTCTACTAGTACTAAAAACTTCAGCATCTTCTAGTATTGAGCCACTAAGACTAAGGGAAAAGCCATGACACTTCTCCATCATTGCAACTTTTAGATATAAAGAGGTACATAGAGCATTTACTTGAGCCACAACTATTTCTAGGATTTTGACTTTTTGCTCTTGAGAAATAACCTAAGATGTGACTTATTCCTATTATCACAACTTCAGATTACAAATACAAAATACATGAGTCATCACCATTCACAGTACCATGACTCTATATTATAAAGATAAAATGCACAAAAATGATTATTCCCAAAACCATGACAATCTAATACAAGTGAGAAACCAAATTTACAGCTCATTCATGTTGTTATAAAATGCATAAGGCATGATAATTCCCAATGCCATGACAATCTAAAGTAAGATAGAAAACCAATGCTACATCTTTTTTACAATACCATAACTTTGTATTTTAGAGATAAAAAATCAAAGTCATGTCATTTTCAAGTGCAATTACTTTCTACTTAAAAATAATATCAAGTCATTCGAGTATAAAAGCACAAAATGATGAAAAAACAAAAGATTATAGGGCATGAGAAAATGATAAAATGCTAGGGTTTGCAGAGCATAAATTCACCCAAACCTAGATGAGTTCCCATGAGCAAAGAGGTGATATATGGCACAAGCATAAATCCTAAGGGGTGGTGATAAAAAATTTGACTCATAAATAGGAAAAATTTGAGGCACACGAATGAGAATTTTGAGTTTAGCGTTTGATCACTAAACACTCTTGAGAGCTATTATTGGAAACCCAAAATTTCACGAGATATATTTTAAATTATTTCATTTGAATTCCCCTCCAATATTAGGCTAAATTGAGATATAGGATTGATATATTTATTTTGAGTGATGGTTGCATAACTAATAGAATTTTATGTTTAGATTGAATTAAAATTTGGTTATTAATGGATGTAATATTTATATTGAACTTAAATTAGGGTTTTATTATTAGTGGGTTTATGCATATTATCATGGTATATAGTGATAGATAATCTATAAAGCACACTCATGCATAATTGTAGGAAGGAAGTGAAAACTATTTTGATTATTATGTGTAAGACAAAACTATATCATCAAAACCTATTGTTTGAGGTAAGTTTAATAGTTGGGCAATTATGCTTCCGCGGTAGTGATATTAAGATACAGAAGACAACACGAACAACAGAAAAATAAGCAATATATATATCTAATCCAACAATCCAACCACAGTAGAATCAAAAAAAGAGAAATAAAATGTCAGAAATAACATGGTTTGCTAGTTGCTCAGTATGACTAGCTACATCCACCAGAAAATATTTATTTGTTATAGATTGAACCAACAAAAAACCATCTTACAGTATGTAGTGCAGAGCAGTCATGATAAAATTGCACAGAGAGAGAGAGGAAGAAGGCGATGAATAGTTCCCAGGTCCAAAAACAACAACTCAAAATAAAAAATTACAAAATTTTTTATAACAAAAAATTCTCTCGGTTCATTTAACCGGAGCGGGTTGGATCATGGGACGGGTCAGGTTCTACTCCAAAAATTTTGGCCCACTGACCGGACAGTGAGAACTCTATTATTGTGCTACTGCTGCATCTCCGCCCTCTTAATATTTCCTTTCTTGTACTTACATGAAAATATTAAAACAGAAACAGAGATATTTGGTTATACAAATAGATTATCAAAAAACAAATTATATATACAGCATTAATCATGTAGGTATGATACTTATGAAGCCAAAAGCACAAAAACCCCTATAGGTTTATTCATTATGCAATCTTAAAGGAATTGACCCTCAATTGATGTGCATGTATTTTAGAAAGCTATTATATGAGTTTCACCTTTAGTGTGAGAGTCATGTATCATCATGATAGATGTTTACATGTAATACATGAGATAAAAGTTAGTGGATGTGACTCATAAGGTAGTCATAGTCTAGTGAGTTACTTTATGACTCATATCAATGATATTTAAAAAAATATATATGCTAATTGTGCATGTTTAATATTAATGAAACTAAAAGTATAATTACTTTTAATATTATATTAGTTTATATTTTATGACACGTAAGGTTAGAGAATAAGAATGCAAATATGAAGTAGTTGACAATTTTCTAAAATATATGGACTTATGTGTGAGTCTCAAGCAGAGATGATTTATCATTTTTATGATAAAATATTAAGTAGATAGCCATGAATAGACTATCAAATATTCTTTATATAATTAAGCACAATAATAACTAGACAATTTAGATAGATTATCGTGAATAATGAAATGGACCAACTATAAAATCTAAGAGTCTTACGAAAAACTTAATTTTATCCTTTAAACTGTAGTAACAAATGAATCATTTTTGGTTGATCAAATTTCTTATACAATCTTTGTATAAGAATCATAATATGACACATATTATGAGATTAAATTTCCTTTAAACTATGAGAACAATAACTAGATGAAAGCTCAATTTACTACTTATATGACACATATTTGTAGGACTAATTAGATGAGAGACTCTCACCCAACAAACTTTTACGTCATTATCTAATCCTAAAAATTAAGTATCATAATAAAGTAGTAACAATAAAAAAAAGTAATAAAAAAATGCATCCAACTCTAGCTTCATCTCCATGAGTTTATTCAACTTCAATACTTTACATTGCTTCCATCTACTTGCTCTTTCATTCAAATATTGATAGTTGTTCTTTGTTTTTTCTTCAAATAGAGAATAAGCCTTCTCTTGTGTCTTGTTCATTATAGAGTCACATGAGATCGTATCAATTATGCACTCATCATTTAATTCATACCATTATAGAATGTATAGGCTTGTAACTATAATTCAAATTTATGTTTTGAGCATCTCCATAGTAGATCATTGATTCAGTCTCAAGGAATGCACAAGGTCTCATTCTCCTTTTGTCTAAATTGATTGATTTCTACTTTAACTTATAATGTAATTTGAGGTGAAAGAAACTTGGTTAGAAAAGCTTACACAAGTTCTTAATAGGTCCTCTATATAGGCATTGCAACAAGCTCCTTACATTGTCTCTTAAAGAAAATGGAAATACTCATAATTTTATTATATTTAAGTAGCATTAGTGTGGTAAATAATGTGGCAACTAAAAAAACCTCCTAGGAACATGTCCTAGCTTCAAGAGGTTCCATGAATTAGATAATTCTTTTATGGTAGCAAATTTCACATCAAATAATGCCATGATAGAAAATCACTTGGTACTTTGTAATCTTGGTTAAGTAAAAAATGTCATGATGCTGGAAAATATCATGACTTAGCACATCAATTTATTATTTGGTTTCCATGATATTAAAATAATATCATGACTAAAATTGTATTTAAAACTAATGTGACTGTGACTTCAAGATAATATCATGGCTACAAAGAATATGTTGCATAGTTAAAGATTGTGACAACCATGTGGTAAAGTCATGTCAATAATGAAAACATGACTTGCCCACAAAGCCATGACATACAATGAAAGTTGTGGCATGTGTTGGGTCCGGCCCATCTTCGGGCCCAACTACAAAAGAATAAAACAGAAAACGTGAAAACAAAAAAAAATATTTACTGCAGCGAAGAACAATCTTCCATGTCGGTGAGGTGATTTTTTTTCATATTCTGTTCAAGGCGGCGCAAAGCAAACGCAAATATAAAAATCTTGGGTTCCTGATTCTACGCCGTCGAGTATCCCGATCCATGTTTGGGCGTCGGTTGCTCATTTCACTCTTACTGGCACCCGCTGGTTGTGACCCAGAGAGTTGACTCCAAGAACTCAAGCTTCTATATATTAAGCACCCAGCAGTGCTCCCAGAAAAGATGCGTCGGGCTCAAAGGGCATGTTGTTCATGAACTCCTCTGCTTCTCTCAGCAATCCTGCCTTGCCCAGAAGATCAACCACGCACCCATAATGCTCCATCTTCGTCACCACTCCACACTCGCTCCGCATCGACCGAAACACCTGCAACCCAGTTGTTATCAGCCTTTTTCGAGCGCACGCAGCAAGGACGGAGACGAATGTCACAGCGTTTGGACGAACGTTTTCCTTTCTCAGCTCACGAAACATGCCCAGCGCCTCCATCTCTTTTCCATTGTTGCCCAGCAATGAAATCAACGCGTTCCATGTGCAGACCTGCTTCTTCGCCATCGACTTGAAAACATTCATGGCAGCATCCACGCAGCCCACTTTCCCGTAGAAATCAATCACGCAGCTACACGATCTTAACAGTATCGATTCATTTGCATTAACCTGTTTCTCGTTTCACGAATGGCTAACAGAACATGGCTTTCCCCATTGATTTGAACTTGGTGCTAAATTTCAGAAAAGCCATATTCTGCATTATTTATTTAGGTGGTTTTTCCTAACAAATTGGTATCAGAGGGATTTGGTCCGTGTGCCTCGTTTAAGTCATGGAGAGTAACACAAGCCGGATGGTTACTTTGAACGGGTCCAATTACCATGTTTGGAAGGGGAAGATGGAAGATCTCATGTATGTGAAAGATTATTATTTGCCAGTGTTTGCCAAAGAGAAGCCATCGGGTAAAACCGATGAAGAGTGGGAGCTATGTCACCGTCAGGTATGCGGCTACATCAGGCAGTGGGTAGATGATAACGTACTCAACCACGTTAGTGAAGAAAAGCATGCGCGGACCTTGTGGAGTAAACTTGAGGAGTTGTACGCGCGGAAGACCGGCAACAACAAGTTGTTTTTGATCAAGCAAATGATGGCCTTGAAGTATCAAGATGGAAAAGCCATGTCAGACCACTTGAACACATTCCAGGGAATTATCAATCAGCTGGCTGGAATGAACATCAAGTTTGATGATGAAATACAAGGGCTGTGGCTTCTCGGTACGTTACCGGACTCATGGGAGACGTTCAGGACGTCTTTGTCTAACTCGTCCCCGAACGGCGTTTGCTCTATGGACTTGGTGAAAAGTGGTGTCCTAAACGAAGAGATGAGAAGAAAATCACAGGGTTCTTCTTCGCATTCGGATGTCCTATTTGCTGAAAAGCGGGGGAGAAGTCAGAGTAGGGGTCCGAATGATAGAAACCGAAGTAAAAGCAAGTCGGGAAAGCATGCCAACTTTGAGTGTCATCATTGTGGCAAAAAGGGACACATCAAGAGGTTTTGTAGAAAGTTCCTAAGGGAGAATTCGAATGCTAGAGGAAAGGATAAGAAGACCGAAGAGGGTGCAAATGGTGAGAAGGTAGCGGCGGCCACCGATGATTTTCTTATTGTATATGATGGCGATGTCGTCAATCTCGCCTGTCAAGAGACGAGTTGGGTGATCGATAGTGGTGCCTCGATACATGCTACATCGCGGATGGATTTCTTTGCATCTTATACTTCCGGTGACTTTGGAAGTGTTAGGATGGGTAACGATGGTATTGCTAAGGCCATTGGTATGGGAGACGTGCACTTAGAGACCGACAATGGAAACACCTTGGTTTTGAAGGGTGTGAAGCATATTCCCGATGTCCGCATGAATTTGATCTCCACAGGCAAGCTCGATGACGAAGGGTTTTGCAGCACCTTTCGTGATGGAAAATGGAAGCTCACCAAAGGTTCCTTGATCGTGGCGAGGGGACAAAAGTGTTTTTCATTGTATGTGACGCAAGCGAAGATTGCAAATTCCATGATGAATGCGGTGGATGGTGATGGTGTTGTGGAGCTTTGGCACAACCGGCTCGGCCACATGAGCGAGAAGGGGTTGATGATGTTGGCCAAGAAGAACCTTCTCTCATGTATGAAAAAGGGTTTTCTAAAACGGTGTGTTCACTGTTTAGCAGGTAAACAGACACGAGTTGCTTTCAAGAAAGCTTGTCATTTACGGAAGCCCGGTGTACTCGATCTGGTACACTCTGATGTGTGTGGTCCTATGAAGACGAGAACACTTGGTGGAGCTTCGTATTTTGTGACTTTTATCGATGATCACTCGAGGAAGACTTGGGTGTATACACTGAAGTCAAAGGATCAAGTGTTGGATGTCTTCAAGCAGTTTCATGCTCTTGTAGAGAGACAGACTGGCGCAAAACTGAAGAGCATCCGGACAGATAATGGGGGTGAGTACTGTGGTCCTTTTGATGAGTATTGCAGACAACAGGGTATTCGGCATCAAAAGACACCTCCGAAGACTCCTCAGTTGAATGGCTTAGCTGAGAGGATGAACAGGACACTTGTGGAAAGGGTGAGATGTTTACTTTCGCAGCTACCGAGATCCTTCTGGGGTGAGGCCTTGAGTACGGTGGTACATGTTTTGAATCTCACGCCGTGTGTTCCGTTGGGTTTTGAGGTTCCGGACAGGATGTGGTCAGGAAAGGAAGTCTCTTATGATCATCTTCGTGTCTTTGGGTGCAAGGCGTTTGTCCATATTTCGAAAGATGAGAGGTCTAAGCTCGATGCGAAGACAAGATCGTGCGTGTTCCTCGGTTATGGTCTTGATGAGTTTGGTTACAGGTTCTATGACCCGGTGATGAAGAAACTTATTAGAAGCCAAGATGCAGTGTTTGTGGAAGACCAGGGCATTAAAGACATCGACAAGGCAGAGATGACAGAGAGGTACAGTGATGATTTGATCGATTTGGATCCAGTTCCTGCACATGCAGCGCATACTGATCACGGAGGAGTGGTGCCGGATTATGCCAATGGCACCGCCGATGATGAAACTCCCACCATTGGTGATTCTGAGCCGACTGAACAAGTCGAGGAAGAGGTTCAAGAGCAGCTAGTTGAACCTCAGTTGAGAAGATCTACTAGAGACCGGCGTCCGTCTACGAGATACACTCAGGATGAGTATGTGATGCTCACGGATGTGGGAGAGCCAGAAACTTACCAACAGGCAATCTCTGCTGATAACAAGAAGGAGTGGTTGAAAGCTATGGATGAAGAGATGCAATCTCTTCACGAGAACCACACTTATGACTTGGTGAAGTTACCACAAGGCAAGAAGGCTCTCAAGAACAGATGGACTTACAGATTAAAGACCGAAAATGCTAGCTCATAGCCAAGGTACAAGGCGCGGTTGGTTGTGAAGGGATTTGGTTAGAAGCAAGGTATCGACTTTGAAGAGATATTCTCACTGGTGGTGAAGATGTCCTCGATCCGAGTTGCTCTTGGTTTAGCAGCACGCTTGAACCTGGAGATCGAGCAACTTGATGTGAAAACTGCATTTCTTCATGGAGACATGGAAGAAGAAATTTACATGGAGCAGCTCGAGGGATTTAAAGTCAGGGGCAAAGAGCACCTTGTGTGCAAGTTGAAGAAGAGCCTGTACGGCCTCAAACAAGCTCCAAGGCAGTGGTACAAAAAGTTTGACTCTTTTATGGTGAGTCAAGGGTATAGCAGGACGTCGTCAGATCACTGTGTGTTTGTCAAGAGATATTCCGATGATGACTTCATCATTCTCCTCTTGTATGTTGACGATATGTTGATCATAGGCCATGATACAAACAAGATTGCTATGTTAAAGAGAGAGTTGAGCAAGTCCTTCGCCATGAAAGACTTGGGATCGGCAAAGAGGATACTCGCATGCCGATTTCTCGTGATAGGAAGAACGGGAAGCTGTGGTTATCTCAGGAAGACTACATTGAGAAGGTGCTTGAGAAGTTCAACATGAGTAAGGCCAAGGCGGTTTGTTCTCCACTTGCAGGTCACTTCAAGCTAAATTCGGAGCAATGTCCTACAAGTGAGAAAGATAAGGTGGACATGAGTCGAATTCCTTATGCCTCCGTAGTTGGCAGCTTGATGTATGCCATGGTCTGCACTAGGCCCGACATTGCTCATTCGAAGCTGCAAAAGTGCATGGTGCTATCTACCACAGAAGCTGAGTACATTGCAATCACTGAGGGTTACAAGGAGGCTTTGTGGATGAAGAGATTCCTTGAGGAATTGGGTTTGCGCCAAGAGAAGTATGTCGTATTCAGCGATAGCCAGAGTGCTATTCACCTCTCCAAGAACTCGTCATTTCATTCGAGGTCCAAGCACATTGAAGTGAGGTATCATTAGATTCGAGACGTTCTCGAGTCAAAGCAGTTGCACTTGGCGAAAGTGCACACCAGTGAGAATGGTTCGGACATGTTGACGAAGACTTTGCCGAAAGAGAAGCTTGAGGCTTGTCGGCGAAGAGCGGGCTTGTTGGAGCCCACCGGATGAGCCAGAGGGGGAGTTTGTTGGGTCCGGTCCATCTTCGGGCCCAACTACAAAAGAATAAAATAGAAAACGTGAAAACAAAAAAAAAATATTTACTGCAGCGAAGAACAATCTTCCATGTCGGTGAGGTGATTTTTTTTTCATATTCTGTTCAAGGCGGCGCAAAGCAAACGCAAATATAAAAATCTTGGGTTCCTGATTCTGCGGCGTCGAGTATCCCGATCCATGTTTGGGCGTCGGTTGCTCATTTCACTCTTACTGGCACCCGCTGGTTGTGACCCAGAGAGTTGACTCCAAGAACTCGAGCTTCTATATATTAAGCACCCAGCAGTGCTCCCAGAAAAGATGCGTCGGGCTCAAAGGGCATGTTGTTCATGAACTCCTCTGCTTCTCTCAGCAATCCTGCCTTGCCCAGAAGATCAACCACGCACCCATAATGCTCCATCTTCGGCACCACTCCACACTCGCTCCGCATCGACCGAAACACCTGCAACCCAGTTGTTATCAGCCTTTTTCGAGCACACGCAGCAAGGACGGAGACGAATGTCACAGCGTTTGGACGAACGTTTTCCTTTCTCAGCTCACGAAACATGCCCAGCGCCTCCATCTCTTTTCCGTTGTTGCCCAGCAATGAAATCAACGCGTTCCATGTGCAGACCTGCTTCTTCGCCATCGACTTGAAAACTTTCATGGCAGCATCCACGCAGCCCACTTTCCCGTAGAAATCAATCACGCAGCTACACGATCTTAACAGTATCGATTCATTTGCATTAACCTGTTTCTCGTTTCACGAATGGCTAACAACACATGGCTTTCCCCATTGATTTGAACTTGGTGCTAAATTTCGGAAAAGCCATATTCCGCATTATTTGTTTAGGTGGTTTTTCCTAACAGCATGTTTGTAGAGTCATGGACATAAAATGTTGTCGCAACTTCACAAAAGACAAACTGCTAATCTAAAAATATCATGGTATTTGAAAATATCATGACTTCTTCCTTTACCTTCTACCCTCTATTTCATATTTCCACCAAGTCAATCTTGATATCCTAAATTATGTTTGATCGCACTATTATTCATTGAATTCCATCAAAAATCCACTCATCGGGAATTGAAGGATGCTTAGTAATTCACCAAATCAAAAGACATCAATAATGGCTTTCTATCACTAAGAAATGATAATTGTTGACCCATATGTCAGGCTCATAAAGAGGAGGAAACTTACAATTTCACGGAAAGTGCATGGGAAATATTTAAACAACTAGTAATTAAATGAAATGTTTTTTTCTAAAGAGTGTTTTAAGTATACTATATTATGAAAATATCCAAAAAAAAATACCACAAAACTAAGTATATTGAGTACCTAACAGAGGGGTGAGATTTTATTATGATATTAAGTCTTGCAAGATGATAAGAGGAGCTGTGTTAATTGTTCAAGGAACAAGGTGAGTGACCTTGTACAAGCTAATAGTAAGCACCATCAAGACTCTAGGTATAGGATCCTTACTTTTTGAGAAAAAGGAAGGCATGGAAAAGAAAAAAGGCATAGCGAGCAAGTTATCCTTGAAGAAGGAAAGATACTATAGGGCTAGAGTTGTGTAGGGTTTGGAGTTATGGCATGGAAATTCGGAGCCATGGCACGGAAATTTGGAGCCATGACATGGAAATATGAAGTCGTGACATGAAAATAAGTTCTCTCAATAATTAGAGTCATGACATGAAAACTTGGAGTCGTGATGTGAGAACATAATTTCATGACTAGAAATTATGTTGTAACATTAGTGGCTTGGGCATATGATTGAAAAGAGTGTCATGAGTATATTATCAAATATGATGGTGGAAAGTGAAATAGAGTATTCGTAATGGTTGAACTTTTGCCAGGATTGCCCATATGAAAAGAAAGAGAGTGGGTGGAGCTCAATTCTATAATTACCATATCAAAGGTATTGCTTGATTTGATATAGAATAACCTATTTAGAGAGACACTAGATGAATCAATTTAGAGATTATAGTTTGTTCAACTCTTATTGTACTAACTTTTTTAGGTCATTTGATATTGTTTATAATGAAAGGATATATTAATAAATTTTGATGGTAATACTTTTTTCATGACCTTGATATTTTTTTGGAGTCATAATTCATATAATTTTACCTACAACTTTATTTTCACATTGCAACAACTAGTAGTTGAAGTCGCGACTCTAAGTGATTTTTAATCATGATACACTATTTCTACTATGATTTTTTACTCGAGTGAAGAATTGTCTCAATCATGACCATTCTTGCCACTATGATTTTATGTTTCAGAGAGAAAATATATCAATCATGATATTCTTATCATTATGACTTTATGCTCTAGAGAGTATATATTAGTCACAATATTTTTGCTACCACAACTATTAATTCTAAAAAATAATTACCTTAGTCATGATATTCTTGTTGCCTCAACTTTAAGTTTCAGAAAAGAATTACTATCGTCATGATAGTTATTTCAATTGCAACATTTGTACTTCACCTGATATTCAAAGAAATGGTAGAATTATGATTTCAACTTAATATCATGACTTCTAGCTTAAAAAGCTATATGATAACTCAGTGGGATCACAAAGTATAAAAGGGGGACTTAGAGTTTTTTCCAAGTGAGGAGTAAGATTCAAAATTCAAAGCTAAGAGCATACAAAACCCTAAGTGGTGCAAATTCCAATTCATACTTAGGAACAAATCCAAGGCAAATGCAAGTAAGGATTGATTTTGAATAGGATTTAAGACTTAGATCCTCATGTCAGTGGTCATTGAAATTATCAATTCAAAGAAGTGAACCATAAAGCATCTAATATGATTTCTTCTCCAATGTGAGGCTAAACATAAATCTAGTGTTAACTTATTATATTTGTGTATGTTGATTATAGTTATATAATGGTTTATTTGTGATAATGATATATTTGGAATATTGATGAATGTAAATGTTATTTTAGAATAAAAATTTAGAATTCCAAATCTAAAATAGATTTATGCATATTGGTCATGATATATAGTGACAGGTAAGTATTATAACTTTGTTATAATATCAAAACTTATCACTTATGATATAATTCTAATAGCTCTTTAGGCAATTGATTCTTCTGGCAAAGTTTCACAAGTATATGTGTAGCTATCATTCTAGAGGTGTCAAATGGGTCGTGTCATGCTAGCATGACCTATTTTTGGTGGCCAAGTCAGGCCACCACGTAGTGTTGTGCTCGTCACGGCACAACTTGATTCATGTTGTTCTAGCATTGCCCGAGTATGGATAGAATCAGGTAGACTAGTTTATGATTTTAAATTTTTATTATATAAATTTAAGATATCCATTATGAGCTATAACATAATTATATATATATATATATATATCATAATAAAATAATATCATAATAAAATAATATCATTAACAAAAATTTTAATAATGAAAAATAACAAAAAAAAAATCTATCATCCAATCCCACCAAAAATAAAATAACACAGCATAATAATTATCAATCTAAATGTGTTAAGTGAGCCGAGCAGCCCATGCATGGAATGACTGAGCTATGCCTAGCCTGACACGACACAATCTAGAAACATGCTTGGGCTCGTACTAGGCTAGCTCTTGACATGGTCCGTGCCATGCCGAGCTCATTCGGGCCTCATGACGGGTGAGACATGACCTAGTTGCATGGGCCAAAGGCATGGTTCATCGGCATGACCCGAACCATGCCTCGGATGGCTAGATCTTGAGCTAATGTTTAGTCATGGTCCGAACCCGATTGCCCAAATGTGGGGCTCAAATCGAGCCCGAGCCTAGAAGCCAAAGCTTCTGGAACCATTGGAGTAGAATCGACCCAATGGTCAAAAAAATCAAATAAAATGCATTTTAAGCCGTTGGATTAAGCTCCAATTGCTAGGGGCAAAAATTTGATGACTGTCGAGATTATGCCCAAAATTTAATTAAAAAAATTCAAAAAATATTAAAAATTGATCTAAAAAATTACCTTTTTGAAATATATATATATACTCTCATTCTCGAATATATATTTTATTTCTAATCTATTTTATCATTCTCTCTCTCTCTCTCATTGTCTTTCTTTCTCTCTCCTTTCAAGACTCAAGTGTAGATTATGGTGCAGACATCGGTTATCAAACTATGCACATCATCAAGCAAATGGAATTTTTTGGTTTATGGATATTATTTTTTTATTTTTATTTTAGTCAATAGTTTAATATAAATTAATATTTAATTTTAAAAACATAATTTAGAATATAATTAATAAACTAATAAAAATTAAAAATGACAAATAGTAATTTTAATGACAATAATAAATTTAACATTAATGTAAACATAGAAAATTTTAATATGGATAATGATAACCCTATGGAATGGTTTGAGGCTATCAAAATATTATTTTCTCTAGTTGTCTTAACACAAACATCTAAAAAACAAAATACAAGAAGAAAATCAAGTTTGGACTCACTTTAATATTATAGAAAATAAAAATATTAAGGAGTGATGAAGAATTAGTACAATACAAATATTGTATAAAATATTAACTTGTAAGAGTTAATGTAGGACTGGACACCTTAAGAGGCATGTCGAACAATACACCAAAAAACATGATGCATTAGTCCTAGGCAAACCTAACTTAGCAGTGGGGTCTTTGAGGTTATATCCAATTCAGCCACTATGTTGACCCCCTTCATATACCACAAACGAGTTAGGAAGAAAAAACATTCTCAAACTGATTACCATGATGGGTCTTCTAATTAGATTTTAGAATGATCCAAAGATAGTTAGTATCATGTAGACATATGTTCAGCCTAAATATCATATGATTTCTTGATTCACATCTAGGAATGATATGCTAAAATATTATAAGTTAGAAAAAAAATTATAATTAATGAATTTAGGGAATATAGTGGGGTGGTGTCCATGACATCCGATATCTAGACTAGTCACGATGATACATCTTATGCATGCCTCACAACTCACTATGTAGATTCTAAATGGATAATAAATAAAAAAAATATTAGGATTCTCAGTGATTCTCCATCCTTATGATGGCTCGACTATTTATGAGTGCATGATGAGAATATTTAGAGAATATAATATTCAAAATAAAACATATAATATCACATTCAATAAATCATATAACAATGGAGTAGCCATTAATATGTTTCTTATGACTATTAGAGACATGCCATTAGAAGTAATTTTTCACTTTAGATATATGTGTCACTTCATTAATCTCATAGTACAAGCAGGGATAATGGTTGTTTCCCCTACTTTAGAAAACATACTCAACTCACTAAAGTTTATTTGTATGCCTCTTAGAGAATAGAAGTTTGGTAATCTTTATTTGTCTATAGGATAAGAGACACCATTGGAATCACACATACCTTATGTTGGAGTCATGTATTGGATATGAATATGTGATATCCAATTACATCAATAGTAAGAGTGACGAACTTATTATTGATGAAACTAACTAGGCTATAAGAATTTTATTTTGAAATTGCTAAAGATTTTTTACGACATGATGAACATGTATTCATCAATTTATACTCCCACGACTTACATTACACTCAGGTGCATATGTAAAATTATTAGCATGTTTAAGAAGTTTAGAGATTACTTGATATTTTGTGTCATGACTCTTGAGATGAAAATCAAGTACTTAAAGTACTGGTTCATCATTCCATCTCTTTATTTTCTGGTTGCCTTTATGGACCCTAGAGTTAAGGTAGAAAGGGTTAAGAATATTTTGACATACATATCCTCGTGTATAAACCAAGAACACTAACATGAAGGATTTATTCATGAGAAATTGACTAAGTTATTTATATACTATGATACTAGGTATAGAGGTAGTAGTAGCCATGCACTGAGTATGGATATGGATACCATATTCAGAGATAATGACTTCTCCATTCAGTTAGTGAGATGGGAAAAAGATCGGGTGGACCATCAAATAGGAGCGAGCTATCTTAGTAGTTTGATATTAATTTTTGCTCATTCCTATCACATACCGATAATAATAACCTTGATATTATATGCTGGTGGAAATCATATGAGTCCACCTATCCCATGCTATCTAAGATGGCACAAAATCTAATGACTCCTCTATTATTGAGCATAACATCGAAGTCTACTTTTTCTATTGTAGTGAATATCATTTCAGATAGAAGATCAAAATTGTGGCCATATATTGTTGAGGCATTAGCAAACATGAAGAATTGGAAAGATTCAAGCTTGGGCATCTAGGATCATGTTGCAACTACAGCAAGAGCAGAGGAGTTGGTGGTTGATGATGATTCATGAGACTTTGATGATGGTTGAGATATAGGATACTACCAATGGCCTACCACTTTTGATACCATCACACCTTTATGAGATTGATCATTTTTGGATTATCTTTGTCTATTGATTTTTGTCATTTGAGCTTGCTACTTTTAGTTTTATTGTTGTTTTGTTCTTTGTTTATTCAAATGCTTATGGGATTTATTTTGATCTTTGATATATTGATTTTTTTCTTTTAAGCTTACTTTGTTATTTTGGTAATTTGTTTTAAATTACATTAACATTACCAATATGAAATGCTTAAAATTTATAATATTTATATTATATTATTTTTTGAGTTGTGAGTTATGACTTGTGATTTTAATTTTGTTTTTTTATAGAATTAATTTAATTAATTAATTATTTATTTAATTTAGTATTATAATTTAACATTTAAAATATATTTGAAGTTGGGGATGACTCGATTCCAAATGGGCCAAAAAAGCACATCCCAACATGTCTTAGCATGTCCTAACACCACATGCAACAACCTGACATGAAACCCACAAGACCAGGCACAACCCGACAAGAATCCTACTAGGCTCAACATGAAATGGCCTAAATCTAGCAAACTTAGGCCAGTCGAGCTGTGCTGGTAGAAGTGTCAAATGGGCCAGGTTGAGCCGGGCTGACCCATTTTTAGGCCCATACGGGCTCATGTGCCATGCTAGGCATGGCATGTTATAGTATTAAGTCGGGTCTATTTTAGGGAAATTAGGGTTAGCACTGCCATGTGCCTAATGCCCATTAGGCATTGATGTGTAGGCCATCATGCATCGCTCCGTGCATCATCGCTCGTGGCATGCCTATGTGCCAAGCATGACACATGGGTCGAGACCCTCGGCACATCACAACACGATTTGTGCTAAGGGTTTGCTCAACATGGACACGAACACGGTCCTAGACCATGTCGTGCCAAGTCGGGCATGCCTGAACCATGTTGGGCTTCAGGCTGGGCTTGAGTCACCCTACCTATTTGACACCTCTACATGTTGGGCTTGCCCATTTTGGGTCAAGTCGTGACATAATGACATGACTCTTTTACTGTGTCGTGTCTGGCACGACATGGTGGCCTGAGTGGGCCACCAAAAAATAGGCTATGCTAGCCCAGCATGGCTCGTTTGACACCTCTTCATCATTCAAGCTCAATTCCAATATCAATTGGTATTAGTATGCAAATGATTATCATCGTGTAAGCATCTGATTATATCACTAGTGGTGGGCTCAATATTCTCAAAGTTATAAAAGTCTTTATCTGCCAGCTACTCCTCTACTCTTGTTCCAACCTGATTTTGGATGCCCAACAGCAAATCCTCCCAATCTTTGATGCATGTAGGTGTCACAATAATATATTGTCATAGTCTCAATCTTCTATCCAAAACAATATTAACTCCAATATAAAAAATAGACTTCGATACTATGCTAGACACTAGAAGAGTTAGTATATCATGTGTCATCTTAGATAGTAGAGGATAGGTGGACACATATGATTCCACCACTATAAAATATCAAGGTTCTTATTATCATTGTATGATAAGATTGAGCAATAATTATAATCTAAATACCGAGACATCTAGCCTCTATTCAACAGACCGCCCCATCATTTCTCCCTCACTAATTGAATGGAGTAGACATCATCTCTAAATATGGTGTCTATGTCCATAGTTAAAGCTTGGATATAACTACCATCATAACTAGTATCATAATATGTAAATAACTCGATCAATTTTTCATGAATAAATATTTTAGGTTGGTGTTCCTAGTTCATGAACATGGATATGTATGTCAAAATATTTTCTCTCTTTCACCTTAACCCTAGGATCCATACAAGTAACTAGACAATAAAGAGATAAAATTATAAACTAATATTTTAAGTACTTAATTTCTATCTCAATAGCCATATCACTAAATATATAATCATATATAAACTTCCTAGACATGCTACTAATATTGTTTATGTACCTGAGTACAATGCAAGTAGTGAGAGTATTAATATACAAATACATGTTCGCCGTGTCATAAAAAATCTTTAGGAATTTCATAAAAGAAATTCATGTATCCCAGTTAGTGTCATTGATAATAAGTTCGTCACTATTACTATTGATATAGTCAAATATCACTTATTCATATCCAAAACATGTCTTCAATATCAGGTAAGTGCAATTCCACTAGTGTCTCACACCCATTGGGAATTTCTCTTTCTTCAAATCTACAACCAAACAGAGACTACCAAACTCTTATAATCTACTAGATGTCCAAAGATATTTTAGTGAGTTTCATAATTTTTTAATGCAGAAGAAATTTTTTTTATCCATGCTTGTCCTATTAGGTTAATAATATAACACATACATCTAACATAAAAAATCTCACCAAATGGTCCATCTCTAATGGTCCTAAAAATCATATTAATAACAACTTATTTGATAGATGCATTATCAAATGTGATACAAATTATTTTATTTTAAATATGATAATCTCTAAAATTCTTATCATGTACTTATATATGATAGGGCTATCACGAGGATGAAAAATCTTTAAAAATCATAAAATCTTTTTATTAAGTGTCCATTTAGAATCTACATAGTGGGTAGTGAGACATAAACAAGATACATCATTGTGACTAGTCCATATATCGGATGTCATGGACACCAAGCAACTATATTATCTAAATTCATTAATTATTATTTGTTTTTCTAACCTATAATATTTTAGTATGTCATTTCTACATGTGGACCTAGAAATCTTATGATATGTAAGCTAAAAATAGGTCTGCATGATACTGACTATCCTATGATCCTCAAAATATCTAATTAGAAGACTCATCATGGTGTTTAGTTTGGTCATGTCTTTTCTTCCTAACTCATTGTGGTATATGAAGGGAGTCAACAAAGAAGCTGTACTAGATCTAGCCTCAAAGACACCATTCCTGAATTGGGATTGCCTAGAATATAATACACCATATTTTTTGGTGTATTGATTGGCATGCCACTTTAGGTGGCATGTGCCATCCATATTCCTATATGTATATATATTTTTTACAATATATACATTATGTAAATTTTTTATTGATACCCTTAGTATTTTTATTTTCTTAATATGTTAAAGTGAGTCTAAACTACAAATGTTCTTCTAATTTTTTTAGACATTTGAGTTTGAGTTGAGGCTATAGGAGAAAACATGGTTTAAGCCTTAGACATTTTTGTAGGCTTCATTATTAATTTTATCTAGTATATGCCAATATTAATTTCATTATTATTAAATTCACTTTTAGTCATTTATATATTCTTTAGTTTATGTTCTAACTTCTAAGTTAATAAATAAATTATATTAACAAAACAAATTAAAAAAAATACCTAGTTTATGGAGATGGAGAGGAGAGAGAAAGTCATAGCCCACACTTAGTAGGTTAGGTAAACGTAATAAAATTGAAATAGCAACATCAAATCTTCACTCCACCCCATGTTCTTTAAGCTTTATTAAAAACATCTAAATCTAAAAGCTTTATTTTTAGAGAGAGAGAGAGAGAGAGAATCGAGAGGAGCGAGAGAGAATGATTGAATCGAGCTTGAGAATTGAGAATGAAAAACTCAACTCTCTAACACCATTCATATAGATTTTTTTATTATAAAAATATATATTTTTAAATTTTTTATCTTTTTTTTTTAATATTAAAAAGGGTAGAAACCTGATAGCCATTGGATTTCTGCCTTAGCCATTGGAAAAAATTCCAAGGGCTGGGATCTTATTATTTTTTATTTTTTTTTCCATTATCATCAGTCATTAGGTGGGGCCAGGCCCCTTATAGCTGAAAAGGTTGTTTGACTCAGGTTGGGGGGGGTGCATTTGTGTGCATCAACGTCATGCCACATTGACACACACAACCAACTACGTGGTAAGTTTTATCTGAATTATATATATATATATATCATGATTATGCTGAACATAACATCAATGGATTGTATAAAACATAGCACATCACAATAAACAAGAAAAGCATAATACAATCAAAATAAACACTAATTTTAATGTGGTTCACTAGTTATTCAAAATGATTATCTATGTCCATCAGAAAAGTGGGTAGCACTTGCATATTTATTAACCCAAAATTTTTAAGCATATAATTCAGAGAGAAAGAAGAAGAATAGAGTATGCACTTGTAATTACAAATACAACATATATATATAACCATTAGGGTTCTACATAAAATAAAGATGAGCAGATATTCAGAGAAGACTAGGTCATGCTTCAAAAAAAATTTTCAGCCCACTAACCAAGTAGTGAGACCCCATTATTATCCCAATTCCACATATCTAATCTTTCAATATATTAGTACCTATACCTATAAATAAAATAAAGAAACAAAATATAGGTTTAAGGAAACAGATAACAATACAAATTATATACCATAATCTTCACCCTAAGTTATTTTGTATACAGATAGAGAGATGCTCTCTATAAATGATTATTCCTAATAAGATTACAACTAATTTGATATGTTTAATAAGTCAAGATAGTGTCTTAACTTATTCAGTTTGACAGGTTTGGTAAACATGTCAGCTGGATTATCAAAGGTTCCCATCGTTTCACTTGCACCTCTTCTCAGATTGAAAGATATTATACTTCACATTAATGTGCTTTGTCCTTTCAAGACCTACTTGGTCTTTTGCTAAATAAATAGCATTGAGATTGTCATAGAACACTAATTCAACCTTTTTGTAAAGACTAGGTTTCTTGAAAAAACCTTTCATCTTGACCTCTTCCTTTGTTGCTTCAATTATAACCATATACTTAGCTTAAGTGGAGGATATAGTGATAGAAGATTGAAAAGTTGTTTCCAGCTAACCTACAGAGCCAAATACAATGAAGACATAGCCAGTCATAGATCATCTACTATGAACATCTTCTGCATAGTCAGAAATAGAATATTTAGTTATTATAAGTTTACCAAATATCAAATATACATTGGATGTCCACTTGAGGTATTTAAGCATCCTCTTTGTAGCTTTCAAGTACTCTTAACCAGGGTTTAGGATAAACTTGCTCATTGCACTCATGTCATGAATAATATTAGGTTGGATACACACCATAAGATATATGAGACTCCCGATAACACTAGAATAAGGAAGTCCTAGATATTTGTTCATTATCAAATTCAAATTGAGGACATAACTCTAATGACAAATAAAAGTTAAAAGCATATGGCATAAACATAGGTTTACAAGAAGCCTTCCAAAATTTAGATAGAATTTTGTAAATATATTGTTTTTGTAATAAAAAAATTTTTTTTTAGTTCTATCTCTGAATATTTTTATACTTAGAATTCTTATTGCTCCTCTTAGATTTTTCATATCAAATTCAAAATTGAAGAGATTTTTTAGTTCCTGATTGACATATTTATTTTTAGGAGCCATAAGAATATAATCTACATAAAATTAGTAAGTAGATATATGACTCATCCTTTATCCTTAAAAAATAAATTTAGCAGTCATGGTCACACCTACTATATTCATGACTAGTCATGAAATAGCCAAATTTCTCAAAACCCTCAGGCTGGCTCATTTAAATTTATTCATCTAGATCTTCATGAAAGAAATTAGTTTTGATATCTAGTTGCTCAAGTTCAAGATCATGATGTGCCACTAATTGAGGTATGCCTGACTACAAGTGATAATATCTCACAATAATCAACATCCACTTTTTGACTAAACCTTTTTGCAACTAGACCTGCCTTAAATTTTACACCACCAACAACTAAGGTATTTTCTTTCTTTTTTAGAACCCATCTGTAAGAAACTATCTTTTTCACCTTTGGTTTAGGTATAAAACATAGGTATCATTCTTATGAAGGGATTCAATCTTTTCATTCATGGCAACTAGCCATGACATGGATTTACTATAATTAACATTTACGAAGGAGGATGGTTCATGAATGTCGATTTCTTCGACAACTTGTAAGACAAACCCTACAACATCATTAAAGTTGAATCTTAGAGGAGGACCTACATTTACTATAATCACTTTAGTTACAAGTTCAAGATCAAGTTCAAAAATAGACTCGAGTTCATATTCATGATCAGCTATTGATTTTCTAGAGACAAATTTAGATATTCTTCCTAAAGCCATATAATCAAATTTTAGCTCTGCTACCTTAAGTTTAAATTAAGGAACTTTAGATGATTGGAAAGGACTAGGTACTTATTTTAGGATGTTACTTTTATCAAAGGTAACACTCCTAGAGAGGATCACACTCCTTTTAGATTGTGACCAAATACAAAATCTCTTGACTCCATCATTATATCCTACAAATATTTCTTTTCTTGCTAGTGATTCAAGCTTACCATTATCTCCATGATAGTAGGAAACACAACTAAATACTTTTAGACTAGAATAATCTATAGGTTTACTAGACGATACCCCAAATAGAATTTTAAAATCAATTCTACTATGTAGTGATCTATTTAATAAATGACTTGTTGTATTAATAGTTTTAGCCTAAAACTTTATGCTTAAGCTTGATTGAGAGAGCATATACCTAGTTCTCTCCAAAGAGGGTTTATTTTTATAGTAAAACCATTTTGCCGAGGAATGCCCCTTAACTATTTTATATCTAGCTATACCTATTGTCATTGTAGAATTCTACAAATTTAGATGAATAAAATTCTAGACTATTATCTATTCGTAGTAATTTAATCTTCTCAAGTGTTTGGTTTTCTACTAAGCTAACTCACTACTTAAATTTTTCAAAAGTTTTTGGTTTATGTTTCATCATAAATACCCAAAATTATCTTGGAGTAGTCATCTACCATACATTAATAGATTTGAACACCACCAAGATATGAGACCCTAGAAGGGCCCTAATAGTTACCATATATATAATCCAAATGACCTTTTTTGTAGTGTATAGCTTTACCAAACTGAGTTTTATATTTTTTACTGAAAACACAATGGACACACAAATTTAGTTTGCTAATTTTATGACCAACAAAAATGTTAAGATTAGAAAAAATTTTCATACTTTTTTCACCCATATGTGCGAGCCACATGTGTCATAATCTAGTAAGATCAGCTTTAGATATAAGCTCTCTGTATGTAAAAATAGTAGTCCCCATCACTATGAAACCCATCAGTGTGTATAGAATTCTACTTTTTTCCCCTTCAATATGATGTAGTCTCCTTGATGAATATTTAGTATTTCCTTTCCACAACTAATTATACAATCTTTATCATCCAGAACACCAAGAAAGATCATATTCATAGTTATCTTTAGAATGTTCTATACATCTAATAGAGAGACGAACCAACCATCATATATCTTCAACCTAACTATGCCAACTCCAACAACTTTTCATGGTTGGCTATGTTCCATAATAGCATGACTTACCTCCTTCATATCATATTTACTAAATCATTCCAAATGTGTACTAATGTAAAAGGAAGCACCACTATCTATGAGCTAGGAGCCAAACTTTATAATAGTAGTAGAGATGACCAGCACGAGGCTATCTTCAACCATGGAATCTCATGTTACAACAATAGTAAGTGGAAGAATAAGCTGACCCGACTGATTAGGTCTCATCTTTTTTCTTGGGCATTTTATTTTCTACTACCCATTTTATTTGTAATAGTGTTAGGTATCACCCTCCTTAGATCTTTTTCTGAAATATATTCCCTTTTTTCTTGAATGAAGCACAATGGGGCCTTCTATTCATTACCACCAATTTAGTAGCTTGCTTCTCATACCATTTAATAGCTACCTTCTACCTCATCTCTCTAGAGTATAGAGTAGACTGAACATCCTCCATAGTAATTTTATCATTCCCCACTATCAATGCCATTTACCTGCTTCAGGTCCATAAAAATGCTATTCAAATCATCCAAGTACTTCTTTATTGGAGTCCCTTCTTGCATCATTAATATGAAAAGTCACATTTTTAATAGAAGCTTATTCATGAGTGATTTTGTCATATACATCGACTCCAGCTTGAGCCACAAACCTATAGTAGTCTCCTCATCTGGTACCTAAACTATCACCTCATTAGTTAGACTCATAAGAATCATAATGTGAACCTTCTCTTCACTCCTTCATACCTCAGTCTCTGTTATCCCAACAACAGTAGCAACAACACCATAACCATTGACTAGAGGGCTCCATATATCAAAGTTCTTCTAGTGATCAATAGTAGCTATTAATACAAGAAAACTAATATGACATGAATCTGAGTTTATTAGCCATCATGCAACAACATTAGTATGATAGATGATTTTTAGAAAAACCAAATAGCTATGTCAGAAATTTTTTTGGAATTGTGCAACATAGTCAAGATGTACAAAGTTAGCTATATACTATAAGGTTAGGACATTTTCCATTTTCTTTGAGTGATAATTTTCATAGTTAGTTACAATGCTTATCTAGAGAATTGATTGAAAATTAGAATGAACTTATGTAAACTTCCCTCAAATTCTTTCCACCTCAAATCACTTTTCAACTAAATAAAAAGATAAGTAAACTTCGACAAGAGGAGCAAAATATTTTGTATGATACTTGGTATCAATTCAAATAGCTATTGAGGAGGTCCCCACAACTTGGATTTGAATTGTGGTTCCAAATTTAAACCACCTATAATATATTGAATTACATGATGAGGTATATAGTTGATACAATATTTACTGATTATATCATAATGAGTTATCTAAGAAAGTACATTTCTTATTTGAATAGCTAGTGAAAAATAACTACAAAACAATGAATGACCAAGCATTTAGAAGGTTGTAAACTAGAATATTAGAGTTGGATAGATTGAAAGTAATGGAAATGAAAATGGACATATTTTTAAACAAATTTAGAGCCCAAAATAACAAATGACCTAGTGTGAGAAAAATTGCTATTTTGCAACAACAAAAATACTAATGTTTTGTATAATAGAGGGTATATATTCTAACCAAATAACAATGACCCACACACAATCATTAGAACATGAAAAATCATGAAAGTATAGTGCATGGAAGTCATGAGAATATACTATAGAATATGTGGCAAGTCTAGAAATATTTTGGGAATAACTCAATGAGAAACCAAATGTATGAAGCTTTGAGCTCCAATTTTCAACCACTCAAAGGGAGTAGAAAAGCTATTTCTAGAATATAATATTTGTTTCCTACTCACAAAGACAAAGAAAATGAACAGTGTGTAGTATAACCAGATGGAATGGACTAAAAAGAGCCTATAACATATGAATGTGAAATTGAATCTCTATGAGAATCAACTTAGGAAACTAGCATTATTGATGAAATAGAAGAGCATAAATGGATTACCAAGTGATACTTGAGCAAATCCAAAGAGTTTCATATCCATCACAATCAAAAGTGAAAGAGTTAGAGGGAAAAAAAGGATGAGAGAAAGACAAGGTAGAGACAAAAATTATTGAATATCCAAAAGCACATGAGATGATAATTGTTATAGCAAATAAAAGTTAACTTCTAAATAAGTCATGAGTTTACTTGCTGATCAAAGAAATAAGTCATAGTAGAAGATTGATCTTCAATATTAGAGGAATAAAAGCTCAAAGAAAAAATCATGACTTTTTCCAAAGCCATGATAAATGGGATATAAAAAGAAGTTTTTCTTCCTACAACTTTACAACAAGTCATAGTCTTATCAAAGGTGATCATAAGTAATGATGCCATGAATTTTCACATAGTCACAACATTCATCCAAGGATATCTCAAAGGAAAGACTCTAATAGATGACTCAATACTGAAGGATAATTCAAGAAAATGACTAGATGATAAAAATTATACTGAGAAGCTTGCCTAGACTATTAAAATTATCAACTAAATTGGATATCAGATGATGGTATAGCTATGGAGATTAAACATAATACTACTTGAGAGGTAACTCAAGAATTTATCTTTTGTACTATGTGATGTAATACACATTTTTTTACATATACATATGCTCAAACACTTGTACATTATATACACCAAAAGGAAATCATAACATTCAAATATACTCATGACTTTCTCAAATGACAAAGGAAGTTGTGGAACTAAAACTCAACCATGACTTAATTACAAGATAAATAAAGTCTGGCTCTCAAACCCAATCGAGACTTTTTTTTTAAGGAAAGTCCTGGCCACATGAAAATTTACTACAAGTTTTTCATTAGCTATGATGAAGCCCTAACCCTAGATAAACACTAACCCTAATTTTTTCATGAGACATTTCTTCTTTTTCTTCTCAATTCTAACAAAACTCATTATGAATCCATATTTTATAGATCTAAGCTACCATAGAGTAGAAGATATTACTTTTGAAAATAAAAGTGAGAAGAGAAAAACTGAGGTGAGTGACAAGGGTAAAGGTAAGTGATAGAAGAAATCCTCTATTACTTCTTCTAAAGTCATGGAACCCAAATAGTTTTTCTTTCAGAAGGAGAGAGAAGTTGAATAGTTTATATTCAAGCTAAGAAGAGATTCATGGGAGATCTTGGATTTGGTGAGTTTATCCCACCTTTCTATCCAATTATAGAGATAAGAAAATGAAACTAACTTCGCATATACATGGAATGAGGGAGTTAAACTATCATATGAAAGTTGTATTCCAACCTAGAAGAGATGTAAAACAAGAGATGCTATGTATGAGAAGTTTGAGTGAACTTGAATATAGAATTAATAAATGAAGTATTTATATTACAATAGACTGTGGTTTGTATGAACTTTAATTATTTAAATATGTAACTAATCTATAAGGCAATCACCAAGATATTTATGGTTGAAAGAGGGACATGAAGAGTTTTGTCAAAAAGGGTATATGGACACTTAGTATAAAGATAACTTATAAATAGAGCAAAATTTGGTTATACTTTTTTACTATATTTTGCTATTGATTATTCATCTCTCTACCATCATGCAAGATAGAAAGATCTTGCTCTTTGCCCTAGTGAGAGGATATAAAATCCATGTGGGGAAGATGTTGGAAGAATCCATATTTGATTTTTAAGAGGAAGAATTCCCAAACCAAATAGTTTACCCCTCTTTGATTACAATATTAAGTTAAGTTTAAGTCATGATGAATTAATATGTAGATGAATGGCGCCCACAGATAGCCTCCATGATATTGGAGGGTGTGAAAAGTGGGCTTGAAGGAGAAAAGAAGGAGAAAATGATTTTTGAAGAAGATTCAATTGACATTGGGAAAGAAGTACCACCCTTTCTCGACACCAACATAGAAGTGATGATAAAAAGTAAGACAGGTTTAATGAAGAATCACCACTTTGATTTGATTTTTTTTTGAGTAGACAAAAAGGAGACTTGGGAGAGGTCTTCAACCTTTTGAAAAATATGAAGTTGGAGACCGACTATAAGGAGATGCTCTTGAGGGTAGAGTTAAAGTCTATGTACTATTTGTACAAATCCATGGAAATGGATTTGGATGGAGAGGTGATACCGGGAACAGGGGAACCGTATCCTGTACAGAAAGCTTCTATTTTTATTATCTGATATTTACAACTTTTTATCCCCCTCCAAATACTTATATACATATATATATATATATAACACTGGAATATTCTAGAAGAGTGTTATATGCTAACAACCTAACCAAGATAATTTACAGTAAAGTATATCTGGATAGTTCTGGATAGTTCTACAGCTAGATATTCCACACTATTAAATTGGAGAGAAGAGACATGAAGTGGAAAGAGCATGTGAGAAGTAATGAAAAGAAAAATTAAGCTAACATAGAGCAATAAGATATATTGTGAGAGATGCATCTCATAAAAAAAGGAATGTTTATTTATGTCTGCCCAAAAAATTTGAAGATTGTATTTTAAAGATCTTAGAAGATGTGATGAAATGATTGGTGATCATAGTGAAGGGATGTGTCAAATCATTTGGGAAGCTCTATGAGTCCATCGCAAGTGAGTGGAAGAAAATGATATAAGGTTGAGATCAATAAATTGAGTCTAATGTGCATTATAAAAAGAAATAGTAGATTGAAGATTTGAGAAAGTACAAGGAGAACTAGAAGAACATGTACATTGCATCATGCTTCTTTGAGCATTTTTTGAACTCTATTGAAAGATGATAAGATATATTATGTAGTGTAATTGTAGAGATATTGGAATGAGCAACAAAAACTAAAAAAGATTCCAAGAGACCTTCCACATCCATGCTCCTATTAGAGTCCTATAGAGTGAAGTTCACATCGAAAGATTTTGATCCTCAAGGCCAATCATATCATCTACCTTCTTCTCTACATTGATGTATTTGTTTTCTTTTTTGATATTGTACTAAATTCTTCTTCTTGTTATTGATGATGAATTTGAAAAAGAGAGAGTGTGATTGTTTACTCAATGATGAGCAATATTTTGAGTGTGTGAGTTTATTCGAAACATCACATATTGAATATTTTGGGTTATTTGGAATATAATTCTCGAGGTATTTGGTACTTATTTGAGCTTTAAAAAAATTGATTTTACTAAATGATAAATTTGATGGAATTTCATGATTAGTTGTGAAATTGAAGGTAATATTGGTGAAATTAGTGAACTTGATGATGCAGTAACTTGGAGGAGGAAAAAAATAATGGAAAGTCAATATATTTCTCATGTCACAACTTGGTTACACTTTTTACAAGTCTATCAAGTAGTTACAATATATTTTCTTGATAGTGACTCCAAAAAATGAGTCATGATAATCTTTATACACTAAGACTCCACCATTAAGTTATTACAATCTTTTTACTATGCAATATGTTCTTTATGACACTGATATTTTCTTATAGTCATATCTCTACTATCTTTAATACATAAAAATGGTCATGACATTATTTTCATGTAACAATAGTACCACACTAGTATAAGAAATGATATTTTCCAATACTATGAATTAATCAATATAGAACCAAAAATCACATTACACCAATTGATTCTTTTTCATAGTTGTTAGAGTATGTCCTAAAAGTCAACCATTAGATGATTTTTTTGGGACTTTTGTATCATATCTTATTTGTAAAAAAGAATTATTTTATGATTATGATATTTATTCAGATCTGTGCAAATATTATATGAATATAATAATGCCCTAGATTGATATATTTTATGGAAAACTACTCTAAATTCTTCCTAGTCAAGTATTAATATTCAAGGGCAATATTAATACATTAAAGACTAGCATGTAGGTTAAATAATATGAGATATTAAGTTAACACATGAGTATATATTGGAGAACATATACTAAACTGATCCACTATGAGAATATTGCATGGATTATTATATACGTGTCATACACATTCTCATAGTGACTATTAGTATAAATTATCCTTTGACCTAAAATTACTATGATTCCCTACATAATGAGTTGTATACTTTAGATTCAACAAAAATTACTTGTAACAAGGATAGTTATAAAGTTGTTTACTAGGAATATAATAAATTATGTAGAGGGATATGAATGATCTAGATAGAATTTGTTCCTTTTATATAAAGGAAGCAATATCAATTGTCCATTTGATTGAGTATGACTACTAAAATGCACGACCATGCTTTAATAAGTCAATATAAGATATTGAGCTTATTTGTTTAAATTAGTATACTCAAAGATCAAGAAACATAAATTAATGTGAGGATGAGATTATCTATGCCACAAATTAATCTAGATATCATGGACAAAAGGACTAAGTCGTACAATACAATAAGTCACAAAAATTAGTTAAGTCAAATCTATTATATTTTCATTACTTGGGTAACAATAATGTATTGCTAAATGCCACTGATTATTTATTTCTTTAAAATGATATTTAAAGTCACTACCAACATCATGAAAACCTATTAGGTAGACACATAAGACAGATATATTTGAAGTTCATTTTATTTTAAGTTAGACTTAAATAAACTAGGCCTAATCTTAAGTCTGAAATTCATTTCAATTCGTAAGCTATTTAGATTAAAGAGTTTGGTTCAATTAGTAGATGTTTGGACATTGAAAATGGGCCCAAACTTAAAGCTCATATTTTTCTCATTTAGTTAATGATAAATCCTTTTAGAAAAGTGCGTAATTAATAACACATCATTTTAGTTAATGACGTATCCTTTTAGAAAGGTGTGTGAAAAATCAAAAGGTTTTAAAAAAATGAGAGAGATAGAAAATGAATTTTACAACGAAGATACATTTGTGTGGATATTACTAGAGGCACGGACACTTGACTATGCTAGGATTCAACTGAACCATTTAGAATCAAAAAAATCTATGCTACATGAGGTAACATCATTGTCTAATGTTTAATTGTATTTGCTTGGATCACTGATGGGTTCCTAATCAACTACAAAATTCTGATCTTAATTTTACCGGAACCCAACAATAGTAATATTTTACACAATGACTACATGGTCCAGAAAGTAAATATTTAAGTTGTGATATCATTATTACTATGAATTTGTGTTATAGAAATTAAATATCTCAGCATTGGTCATACTTGCCATTGTGACTTTGTGTTCTAGAAAATATTTACATTGGTCATAGTATTCTTGTTGTTGAACTTTATATTTAAAAGAAAAACTCTCAGGAGCTGTTTGATAAACAACTTAATTTTTTCAAACAATTAAAAATAAAAATTTTCAATAGTTTGAAAAAATTAATATATTTGATAAAAAATATTTGGGAGGTATTAATTAAAAATTTTAAGTAAAATAGTGTTGAAAATGTTAAGTAAGTAGAAACCTACTTAATATTGAATGGATAAAATTTTTAACAATTTTTTATTAAAATGTACCATTTTGTTTTTTTTTTCCTTTCTTTTTTTGTTTTCTCATTTGCGCTACAGTTGAATTTGTGATTTCGTCTTCTCATTCTCCTTTCTTTGCCACTACAAACCCTAACCTTTACTCTCTTTCATGACTAACTTAAGAAAAGAAATAGTAAATCAACTAGTTATTCATTAATTTTTATTTTTATATTAAAATTCTGGTTAGTTTTAAAGAGTTTAGATTTTATTGGTTATTATTTAAATATTTTTATTTTTTTTTTGGATTTATGATTTTTTTATGGATATGTTTTTAGTGATTTTATTTTTTATATTAAATTAATAATTATAGTGAAAAAAAATTCATTAGAAATTCTATTTATGCTGGATAATATATAATACAGTGATAATAATGATAAAAATGTAAAATATATCATTTTCAGCATTCAGCATTCAACATTTATATTTAGCAAATAATATATTTAATTTTAGCATTTAATTAACAATAATTTATTAAACAGTTTTTTAATACAAATTTAACACTTATTAAATTCAGTACTTAATTTTTCAGCACTTATTTTTTAACACTTACTTTTTTTAGTTTTATCAAACGGGCCCTAAGTTTTATCGAATTCAATTTTTTTTTTGATTTTTTTATAAAAAACTAAATGGTTTCATATTTGATAAATTGATTTATGAATTGGAAAACATAATTTTAATTTTTTTTAAATAAACAAGGAATAAAATTAATTATTTTCGAAACTGATATATATATATATTTTTTAATTATTTAGGTTATTGTTAAAAACACTTAATTATCTTAGCCTTAGGGATTGTTTGACAAACTACTTAATTTTTAAAAACCATTTAAAATGAAAATTTTTAATGATTTGAAAAAATCAATATGTTTGATAAAAAATATTCGGAGTTGTTAATCGAAAATATTAAGTAGGTAGATACCTACTTAATGTTGAATGGAGAAAATTTTCAATAATTTTTTTTATATTACCATTTTATCTTATTTTTTTTCATTTCTTTTTTCATTTTCTCATCCACACTAATTTAGTTTATGAATTTATCTTCTCCTCCTACTTTTTTCATCACCACAAACACTAACATTAACTCTCTTTCATGAATAATTTGAGAGAGGAAATAACAAATCAATTAGTTGTTTATTGATTTTTATTTTTATATTAAAAATTTTGATAGTCTTAAAGAGTCTAGATTTTATTGGTTATTTTTTAAATATTTTTATTTTTTTTTTGGATTTATGATTTATTTATTGATATGTTTTTAGTGATTTTATTTTTTATAATAATTAATAATTGTAGTGAAAAAAAAATTTATTAAAAATTCTATTTATGTTATATAATATGTAATATAATGATAATAAGTATAGATATGTAAAATAATCATTTTAATCAAACAGGTATCAAATAAAAAATAAATAATTTGTATAATAATCATTTTTAGTATTTAACATTTATAGTTATCAAATAATATATTTATTTTCAACATTCAATTAACATTAATTTTATTAAATAGTTTTTCAATATAAATTCAACACTTATATAATTCAACACTTAATTTTTCAGTATTAATTTTTCCGTATTAATTTTTCCGTATTAATTTTTTCCGTATTAAATTTTCCGTATTAAATTTTCCGTATTAAATTTTCCGTATTAAATTTTCCGTATTAAATTTTCCGTATTAATTTTTCCGTATTAAATTTTCCATATTAAATTTTCCGTATTAATTTTTCCGTATTAATTTTTCCGTATTAATTTTTCCGTATTAATTTTTCCGTATTAAATTTTCCGTATTAAATTTTCCGTATTAATTTTTCCGTATTAATTTTTCCGTATTAAATTTTTCCGTATTAATTTTTCCGTATTAATTTTTCCGTATTAATTTTTCCGTATTAATTTTTCCGTATTAATTTTTCCGTATTAATTTTTCCGTATTAATTTTTCCGTATTAATTTTTCCGTATTAAATTTTCCGTATTAAATTTTTCCGTATTAATTTTTCCGTATTAATTTTCCCGTATTAATTTTCCCGTATTAATTTTCCCGTATTAATTTTCACGTATTAATTTTCCTGTATTAATTTTCACGTATTAATTTTCCTGTATTAATTTTCCCGTATTAATTTTCCCGTATTAATTTTCCCGTATTAATTTTCCCGTATTAATTTTCCCATATTAATTTTCCCGTATTAATTTTCCCGTATTAATTTTCCCGTATTAATTTTCCCGTATTAATTTTTCAATATTAATTTTTAAGTATTAATTTTCAGAACTTAATTTTCCTGTACTTACTTTTTTCAGTTTTATAATGGGACACTAGTCTCTTAAATTCCAAAATCATGCTAATAGATAATTAGGCATTGAGCTCATCTTGATCTTATGCTGTACATAATTTAGCCAACGGTGACGCCTTACTGAGATTGTAATCAATGGCTTCCGAACCAAAAGAATTACCGGAAAACAATCCGGGTCTCAACACGACCTACGATGAAGCCACCAGGGGATATTTCATCCAACAAACTGTAAGCTTTCCTTGCAGATTATCTATTGCACATAGGCCAGCGTGATAGTGCCCGTGATGGTACTTTGTTTATCTGTATTACCACTGACTTGGTAGTATTGATTTCCAGATGTATAGAATCAAGAATCCCAAAGTTAGCTTGGACTTCTATTCTCGTGTCCTGGGCATGTCGTAAGCTAAAATTTATCATCCATTTCTGATCTTCATGGGTTGTTTTTCTCATCTCTGTTTTAGAAATTGATCATCCTATCATTTGCTTTTTTTCTTCTGGAGCAGTTTCTCATCTTCATGTCTTATATCGGCTTAGCCGAGTCGGCTAATTTATTTCATTGCCTCGCAACTTAAGATTTACTGGAAGTGTATTCATTTTTTAAAAAGAGCCGCTCCTTGTTCATCTACTTTATTTTTTTTTTTATAAAATGTGTGGCTTTTTTGAAAAATTAATTGATTATTTGATTCAATGCTATTTTAGGATAATGCGAAATAGATTTACCATGAGTTAAATATCACTCTAGTAATCATAGTAAAATTAGCTGTCTTTCCATGTCCTTTTTTATAATCTGGGAAGGTAACTTTCTGGGTGGATATTTGTCTAAATTGTAGGTTGCTAAAGAGGCTTGATTTTCCAGACATGAAATTCAGCTTGTACTTTCTGGGTTATGAAGTGAGTAGTTGCTTTACCTGCTAGGTATCAGTTTGCTAGAGTTCAGTTTTATATTTTCTTCTGCTATTATGGACCATGATTTTACGTCCACTATGAAAAATTAAAACTATGAATCCTATGAAAGCATTCTGTTGTGTTATGAGGACATTTTTCAACTTCAATCTTACTACCGGCTGATCATTTTTTAGCATAATTTAAAAATTAACTCTGTTTGCAATGTCTTTTAGTTTGATGGATAATTATCTTGTACACCAAACTCTCTAGAAAAGAGAGTTTGTTGAGATACTTTTGAGGACTTCAAAAAGATATTTAGAATTTGATGTCATGTTAGCATATGCAATACAAAAGTATCTTGATTTGTTGTCATAAAATAATTGTTAGTTTTAATAAATTTTATTTATTCATGAAAGACTATGCAAGAAAGTACACATTATTATTGTCATGTAACCATAATGATAAAAGTATTATTGGTCATGTCTTTGTTCTGAAAGCACAAGTCACTAAGGTGCAAAGCTTGGGTGGTGCTCAAGCATGCTTTTCTTGATATTTTTTTATTTGATATTTTTTATTTGTATGTACTTTAATTATATTTAATAATTAACTATCAGCCTTAGGTATGTTTATTTTGATGTATTAAAAAATATTTATTTTTAATTAATTAGTTATTTAATTTTTTTAAATAATTCTTATCAAATTTCTCTTAGATCTATTTCTACTTTTATTTCTATTTATTTGAATAGATCTATATTGGACATGATCAAATTATTACATGTAACTTTTTCTTATTTTATTATTTGTTTGAGTTATTCTAATATTATTTTTAATATTTCAAAAACTCATCTTTACTATGACATCTTAAATATCGTAGACGAATGATTTCCAATTTGATTTCATATATTAGTATTATTGTTGTTCAAATATTTTTAATATATTATTAAATTTCAATTAAATTTGCATAAAATATTAATTATTTCAAAAGTATCAATACATCATGATAAATATAAAAGTTAAATATAATAAAAAATATATCATATTCAATTATACACAATAATAATGAATTATAATTATATATTTTATAATTCTAAATAATCTCTTTTATTATTTAAATTTGATATTATAACATATGAGGAACACCGAACACTTGATGATATTGAAATGTGATTCTAATAAGAGTTAAATGATTTTTTTTATTAAGAGAGAGAATACAATCTACACATACTCATGATTATGAATTATTTGATTAATTAAATATTTTCAGCATTTCTCTCAGACTTGGTTTCTCACTAGAATATTTTTGTTATTGCCAAGTTGTTTCAAAGTGCAACTCATTTCATCAATATCCTAGAATTATCAATTTAATCATCAATATGTAATAAAATTTGTCGGGTTAAGTGTAACTCATTTCATCATGAATTCGAAGGAACCAACATAACTAGTGGTTGAACTTGTGAACGCTTAGGATTGAGAGGTTTGTAATGAACTGATCATTTGTTGATTTAATTTTTTTTAAATTCAAAGTGACATTATTTTGATGCATTTTGCACTAAAATGATGTTGTTTTGTCTTGGTACATAACCACGTAGGAAAATGTTCCTAAGTGTTTGTGGTTGATGGCTAACACGTCTAACAAAAAGCACTGGCATGAACACTTTGCGTGCTCACCGAAGTTCTTCATCTTAGAAATTCCATTTAGCATCATTATTCATTGTTTACATAACTATCCTTCAATCCTCTTTGCTACTACTTTACCTTTCCACACTCCTTTGGCCTCCCATCTAGCTTCGTTGGCACCAACAAGTAACATCCTTGCAATCTCAATAAACCTACATTGTTGTTGACACCAACAATCTCATTGTTTGTAAGTCCCATTCCATCCATTGCTAAGTTTTTATTTAAATAATAAATTTATAAATTATTTAATATCTACTAATTGTTTGTTATCATTATTTTTGTTGTGATTTTTATTTATTATATTTTACTTTTTATGTTTTTTGGTAGAATTTCTGGACATTTGGATAATCTCGATCATATTCGCCTATTATATAAATGAGTGAGCTGTACATTATTTTATTGAGTGTTTATTTTTATTTTTTGCATTTTAATTGGTAATATGGTATCATAGCAATAAATTTGTATCTGAGTAAGGATTTACATACCCTAGAATAAGTACAAAGGCACCTAACTATAAAAAAAATTATTTATATTATACATCAGTAAGGGTTTACAAACCTCATTATGCTAGGCACGCCACGAAATGGGAAGAGTCATGTTTGCACTGTGCTTTGATTGTCATGTGGCATAGCTTGTGCAATGCCATGCCTACACAAATTGGTCGTGTTTTGAAGCATAATTCAGCCCTAAGCCTTTAACACGACTAGCATTAATAGGCACTATGAATGGGCTTCACATGCTTGTCTGTGTTGGAAATTAAAAAAATAGCACGTGAAATTTAGACTCTTATTTTTTTAATATATTTTTTTAAATTCATGTCTTATTTAAAAAAATATGCTATTTCCTTTGTAATGGCCTTCGATATATGTGACAACTACGGTGATTTATGTCATTGTCGGATTAACATTATAGTATACTGAAAAATAACTTTTTTAATGTTCAATGAATTTCATCCATTTGATTTCTATCTAATATCTTGGATAAAAATTGAATGGATATTGGGTTTTTATCCAAAAAAAAATTAATATTAAAAAAATCTTTTATAAATTAGAAATTAATATTTATAATTTTAATATTCATATTGTAATATATATATATATATATATATATATATATACATATATATATATATATATTATTCTCAGTTCTCTCAAATTCTTAAATCAGTGAAACTATAATTTGTTTTAAATTTTATTTTAATATTATATTATAATATAATCATGTAAATTAATATTGATAGGCAAGCCTTGTGTATGTAGACTTGTGATTTCTCAATTTTATATTTGCATCTGAATTTTTATTAGATATTTGGTTTCTTATTCTGACAATTATTTTTTTCTAGATACATTTTAGAATTAAATATATTTTCTATTTTCAAAAATTTTTAAAATTTTAAAATTTTAAAATTTTAAAATTAAAAATAATGAGTATTAAGAAATTGATGTTGACATTGATTTATATAATAATAACTTGATCAAAAGATTTGAGATTAATTTATCTCTTAGTCATAAGTTGGCTTTGATCATTGCATCAAAATGATGTAAGAAAAAATTAATATTTTTAATATGTTATTATTTCAAGATTATTTAAAATAAAAATTGTATAAGTGTTAAAGAAGTTTTGACTAATATATATATTATAAAAAAATATCTATTTATAAGAAAAATGATGAGATAGAACATCATATGAGACATGTTAAATAATACATCAAAAAATATGATATATTATATATCAGATAAATCCAACTTAGTCATGAAGTCATTGAATTTATATTAACTTTAGGTATAGTGATTCTTTTTATTTATGACTATCAGTTTTTTTGGTTCATAGTTAGCATGAGTCTTTTGCTTAATTTTATAGAAAATTCTAGATTAGTTTATTGTATACAAAAATATTTTTAGTATGTATATTATAGGATTCCTGAGATAAATGATAAGAATGTCATAATAAAAAATTATTAAATAGAAAATGAATTAGTAATTAATGAACTAAGCAAACAAAGTGGCTGATGTAGGTAAAGTTTAATATTTAGATTAGTTATGATGATAAAGTATTTACATGTGTTATCATTCATTTTATTGATTTTAAGTGGATATTAAATAAAAAAAATATTAGAATTTCATGAAGTTTTTCATACTCATTAGTCATTATGATCATGTTATATATGAGTGTTCGTCGATAATCTTTAGGAAATATGAGATAAATAATAAAATATTTAGTATAATATTTGATAAAGTTTCAAATTATGATGTTTGTTAATTTTGTAAAAATCATTAGAGATAATTTATAAATTGTGATTTTCATGATAAACTTAATAGTCCAACTTGATTTAAAAATAATTTTTTTTTGTTAGAACAAATATATAATACATTAAAATATATTATGATATGTTGTAAACTAAAAGATTTTATATTCTATATAAGTCTGTAGATCTAAAATAGAAGAATTACAATTGAATGTCAGTGTAATTAGAATTTAATATACTTGATAAAAAATTTATGTGTTGACTAATAATATATGTTAATAATAAAATCAGTAGAATAGTAATTAATAAATCATATTGTGAATTAAGATTTTTCTATTTAAAATTTATATAAATATTTTATGATATGATTAGGTTGTATGGGTTGGTATATACTCTTGTAATATGTGTTGTATTTATGTGTATATATAATATGAATAATATTTATAATTAGTGTAAAAAATATTCATGTTTTAGTATCATGATTATTGAGATGAAAATAAAATATTTAAAATATTAGTTTTTCATTTTATTTTTTTATTGTTTAGCTGCCTTTATAAATTTTATGGTTAATGTTGATGGGGTAGAAAATACTATCAAACTTATGTTAACTTAAATGAATTAACAATAAGAATTATATAGTATGTTTTATGAATGATTAGATAATTTATTTTAAGTAAGTTTGAAAGTTTAGCAAATCTTCGAGCAATTAATTTCGGAGGTAATCATTTTTTCAATTAGTTAGCTAGGGAAAATGATAGGGAAAATTATCAAATAGGAGTGAGTTATCAATATATTTAATATTAGTTACTATTTTATTTTATCTTATAATGACATGATGAATTTTGATAAATTGAGTTGATAAAAATTATATGAATTTATTTTTTTGTGTTATTTAAAATAATATGTAATCTATTGATTCCTTTAGTATCTTGCATAACATCTGAATTTTTTTTTGTGTTTGTGATTTTAGATATGAGAATTATATTATAATCAAATATTATTAAAATTTTATTATATTTAAAAGATTGTGAGAATGTATGGATGAGTCTTTAAGATACAATCAAAATATTACAAGTGAATGATGACACATAAAAATGTGGATATTGAGACTTGAAACAGTCACGATCCAAACTAGATAGAGTAACATTATGTTACCATGCTACCTAATGGGGGTTGTGCAGTTGTGGCTTATGATGGCTAACCCAGCCTGGCTTATGCCTAACCTAGTTGTGTTGATTATAATGTTGGTCAAACCTCACTCCGACATGACTCAACATGCTTGGTTATGTAGTTGGGCTGTGTTGGGCTTCTCATTTTTGCTATTGTGTTGGAATGACATGACTTAATGACTCACCGTTCCTAAAAAAAAAGAATTGTGCCGGTTCAACATGACTTGTTTGACACATCTGTATGTGAGTAAAAATTTACAAATCCTACAAGAGGTGCAAAGTTATATAATTTGTAAAAAAATCATTTTCTATTCTAGCAGTATTGGCACATGGTGGTGACAATAGTTGAGGTGGTTGTGGTAGGCATGTGTGGTGGTTTTGGTAGGTGCTAGTGATGCAAAGGTTGTGGTAAACCTGTGTGGTGGTTGCTACAATAGGCATTCTCGACAATAGGCATGTGGTGATGTTGCATGATGTAATGTAGTAAACCATAGGTCATTGGTGGAGCATGGTGGTGCATGATAGAAATAATGATAAGCTTTTGGGTAGAAACTCTAACTAGTGTTCCTATAGATTTCTAAAAAATTTTAATCGAAAAAAATTGAGTGTAGTTTTTTAATTTGTAGAAACTATAATTTTGTGGTAAATTATGAATTATTAAATTAGAAATAAATAGAAAAAAGTCTCAATTCAATGTATTCATTACATGAGGATAATTTATGCTATAAATTATTGTTAGATGTTTTTTTTTAGAGAAGAGATTGAGAGGGTTACATAGTAGTAAGGTCATTTTATTATTGCACAATGATACTTATTAGAGAGGAGTATACATAATTTCTCTCTAAATCAACAACATGTCTTTCTCTTCTTTAAGTTAATATTGGTTGTTTCATTCATATTTTTATTTTAGATTATTAGATTATTGACACTTGAGTAAATATCATATTACTGATGATCATATCATTAATGAAAACTATTTGAAAGTTATTGAATATTATATTATTTAATTTGAATCTTTATTATTTTTTGTGTCATGTTTATTTTTGGTTATTCTATTAGTTTATTCTTTGTAAATTATTCATTGATATTTATTTTCAGGATTGAAAAATTCTGAAGAATACTTTTTGAAATTGCGCAGGTTAGATTGTATGTTATTTCTTAAACGATAAGATTTTTTTTAGATTTATGAGTATTTTATACTAATTACTTGTATATTATTTGCTTAGGTATTCATCATTGGCTATGTTGAGAATATTTCATCACAGTATAAAAAATATAAGACAAGTCAACTAGGAAAACCTTTAGAGCTCTTTATCCTAAATGCTAGTATAGTTTGAGTAAGAATCTATTCATTCAAATATATTTATATATATGAGGACTTAGTTATGTGATTAAAGAAAGATTTAATAACTGCTTGAGATATACATGATTATATTTTTTTCATGACAAATCATATGTTTTTTTATTTTTTAGATTCTTTATAAAAAAATTCAATTGGATAAAATTATTAAAAAATCAAGAAATTAAAATGTATTAGAATGTTATTTATTATATTAATCATAAGATTATATATTATATTTTCTGCACTGATATACCTCAACAGAATGAGGTTGATGAAAGAAAAAATTGAAATCTCATTGAGATGACTAGAACATTTTTACTTGAAAAGAATGTGTTAAAATATTTGAGAAATTTTAATTACAATCTAACTTATCAATTATTTGTTTTTCTCTGTTCTTTTTAAGTGCATGTTTTTTCGGATCCTACATTCTCGAAAAGACTATATATGTTTTTGGATATTTTTATTTCAATCTCGATCATTTTTTAGGATAAAATAAGTTAATATCTAGGATCTTGAGATATGTTTTTTGTGGATATTCTAATACCTAAGAGTCTCTATCATAAACTGCAAGCTAGGATATCTCATCATGTTCTATAAAATCATAATTTCATACATTTATTTGCTACTTAATATACATATTTTATTTTTTGTTTTCTTTTATTTGTTTTATTTTTTATTATTTATTTTGATTTGTTTCTGGATTAGAGATAGAAAATAATGTAGTTTTTAATTTAACTTACGTGTAGATGATATCATAGTACTATTTTTTGATTAATAGCTATGCTAGTTTTTTGTTGCATTCATTTTATTATTAATTTTAGTATCACTTTTTATTTTTATATTCAAATACATATTTATTAAAATATTATTGTTTCATATTTATGTTTTTAAAATTTTTTAATTTAAATAATCAATTATATTTCTTTCTAATATGTTAAGAATATTTAAGATAATTCCTAGCATTCATTAGTTCTCAACCATGTGTTGTGTCTTGTAGTTGTATTTTATGGTACTTTTTTTTATAGAAAATGCACTAAAATAAACTAATGTCATGTAAGTTATGTTAAATATATTTCTATTATGCATTTTTTATTTCACTTGACTCATGTTATGCCTGACTAATTGCAAAAAAATTATTTTTTAAATGGAAACATACTAATGTATTTTTCTAAAACAATATTGTTTTTTTTCTTTTATTTTTTTTAAAATTTTGAATATTAAAAATAAATTAGAGAATAAGAGGATTATAAAAATGAATAATTTAAAACAAATGAGTTATCTTTTATTATGCTAATAAATTTGGATTATGTTATTTTATAAAAATACATTAATATGATCGTCTTTATAGTTGACTCAAAACATTTTATAATATTTTTTTTAAAATATTTTTTAAAAAGTTGTGTTATTATTTGGTGAGATATACCTTGCCCTACTTGTTCCTTAATGATGGTGCATTGTTTGGTAGTTAGTGAGATGCTATTTCATGCCTATGCGTATATATGCCTATTGCATTTATTGTCTTTTTTTTTTTTGGGAACTCTGATAGAAAGCATAAAATAAAAAAATTACTTAGAAAAATGAAATTCTGATGGGTGTGACCCCTTGTGCATAAAATCACTATCTATTCTATAATGCATGATATTTTAGGTTTCAAATCCACTCATATTAGTTTAGTAGTGATACTAATAGTCTCAAATTCAAAAAAAAAATTACTTTGAAAGCTGAGAAACATAAACTAACGCTAGCCCAAAAAAATTTGTAAAATCAACTCGACTCAACTTGATTGGGATCACTGATAAATTCTTTCATATAGGATCATTTCTTGGGTTCATACAATAATATTTTTTTACCGAAGTGATTTTGATGTTTGCTCTAATCTAGTTTTTTAAAGAATAAAAGATGTAAATAATATTGTAAATAAATGTCAAAATGATATATTGCGCCATTATCCCGTTGGTTGAAGAGTGGTGGTGTGGTGATCGACTTTCGCATCTTGTTAATTCTAGGATATCTCTAATATCATGTAAAATAAAAATGTTTAGGGTGGTGGAAACTATGAAGATAATATCTAGTATATAAAATTCTCACTTAAGTATGATGTTTGAGAAATTAATATCTCGACAGTCATATTTCTAAAATTTGGAGAGATTGTATTTGATGAATCTCAAACCTGAGATCTATCACTTTTGAATAAAACTACTTATCACTTTATCAAGGTATATCCTCCAATATGTGTATCATGCATTCAATATAAAGATTTTTTTAGGTGACCACTCATTATAATATTATTCTTTGTTAGACATATTTAATTTTGAAATTCTTATTTGGTTGAGTGTATTAGTAATTATGTGTAATTGAATATAGTGATGAAAATTATATTATACTAAAATTGTACAATATATGATATGTTATTGGTATTTATTGGCGAACAAATTAGTCATAAAAAATTTAGCCAACAAAAGGTGTATTATAAAACAAATAGACTAAGAATTAAAAAAAAGGAAAGTTATCTCAACAATTTCTAAGCTTAATGCACATAATATATATGTACTAGCTTGGAGGGTTTCGAGTTGTATTTTATGAGTTGTATATATTTTCATGAGCGTTGCTATAGTTTAAGTAAAAGTAGGTCCACATTAGAATTAAGTGTTTCTATTTTTCAATTTTGTATTTATTATTTTTTATTAAACCTAGTACTAGCTTTTCCCTTCAGGACAATAATTTGCTATTCTCTATTGAAAAATGGTCTGAGCAAACTTAGGCACCTAGAACTCCACTATATTTCATACTTTCCTTTTTTGCATATCATGTTTGTGGACCTGGATACTCAGCTGATCCTACTTCATGAATAACTTGGCTTGGAGTGCTGATTGTTTAGTTTTGCCCTAATATACTCATAACTATTGATTGAATGGTTTCGTCCCTTGAATAAGATTCTGCATGTGAAGTTCTGGTGTTATTTTCTCCAACAAAAATTTATCCATGGTACTTCAGAATTCTTTTTGGTTAAGTTATTGATGTCTAATGCATAATATCTCCATGGTGTAGGATTCTGCAAAAGCGCCAACTGATCCAGTTGAAAGAACAATCTGGACATTCAGTCAAAAATCTACCATTGAACTTACACAGTGCGAGATTGTTTTTGTGGAGTCTTTTCTAAAGTCATTTGCTGAAGATTTTTCTTTTTATTTTTTTTTTTTTTTTTTTTGAAAAAATAGAGGTCATGCCTTTGTGCGATGGTAAGTGCCTTTGTTCAAGGTTGCTAGGTCTCAATTTTGAGACCGATTAGATGTAGCCTCTGATTCTTGAGGGATAGGGCTCTCGAGATATTAATCTCTCCTAGACCCCCCCGCTCTATGTTTTTTAAAAATATTTTTTTAAAAAAAATATTTTTTTATGACATGCTTCTCTTTTGATTCAGCAATTGGGATACTGAAAGTGATTTTGACTTCAAAGGATATCATAATGGAAATTCCGAACCTCGTGGATTTGGTACGCAAATCTGAAAAATTATCTTATTGATGTACTAGTCTTCAAAATTTATAATATTTATTGTAGAATAGTTATGATAAAAGTCAACTATTAACTTTAAGTTTTCAATCTTTAAAATGTAGTTTTATTTTTTTGCAATTTATCATAGTTTTAGATTAAAACTGATTGTTCTACAATTTATGTAATGATTGTATTTTTATAGAGAATTAAATTTCACATTTTTTATTCTGGACCAAATTGAGAAAAAGTTTTGATAATCATGATGATAGTGATTCAAAACAAAATAGTAAATTATTTCTTGAAAGATTTTAAAAGTAATTTTAGTTAATGGCTACATTATGTTTTCTATCCAATCCAAGACCGAGACTAAAGATATCAATTCCATTTTGATGATGGTCATTTCTTATAATATCTTAAAATTGTTTTCTAGATTTTTTTTTCAGGAAAAAAAATGTTCTTAGAATCAATTCTTTTTAATTGTTCTTAAGATATCTGAAAATTTTGATTTTTAAAAAATACTTTTTTTTTGCCTAAAATGCATATCCTAGAAAAATTTATAAATTGGTCTATGTTTTTTTGTTTTGCTGATGCTTTCAAGCTTTCTTGAGACAAAAAAAATAATTAATATTTCATTTCTCTTTAGAAGTTTTTTTTAAATTAAGTTTTTTTTTTTCCAAAAATACTTAATTTTATCTATAAAGTTCTATGATTTCAAATTTTTTTTATAGATGTAAAAATCTACTTTTTAAAATCTTACTTTGAAATCAATGATAATAATGAATGATATACAAAAAAGTATACATTTTCTTTCAATATATCCGAGACCAGTCATCTTGTCATCCCCGACTTCTTTCATTTCTCTAACTAGAATTTCTTGCAAAATGCAATTTTGTTGCTCACATCTATGAAACTCAACAGAAATGTACCCTGAATAGGCAGAATTTGCAAAATTAGCAAATGATGCTGCCGGGGGTTTTATTGGACACTTATCAATTCGGAAACTCTTTTTTATGATAGGGCTTATAAATTCAATAGAACTAATTCTCAAAAATCATCTTTATTTCTTTATAATGTACGAGAAGCATGATAAAATATTCGTGATATCTTTTGATACCTTAAAAATTCTTTTAAATATTAAAGTTAACTGTCAATACAACTTTGACATTCCAAAGATATTGACATGGCTTATAGTTTGGACTTTGCACAATGCTTTGTTCATAGTAGAAAACTTATACCTTCCTCTTGGTGAATGTTTTTTGAAATTAGATGCGAAGGACCAAATAGAAATATCATATTTTTCAACATTGAAATAGGATCTTACATGGAGAATAAAAGCTTGATCATTGTATTTTGAAATATTTGTTACAGTTTTAACTTTAGTTGTATTACTTTTTTTATCTACTTGTGTTTCATTATATATAAGAGCACCCAACATATGGATATCTTATTTCACTTTGCTCATTATATAAAGGTACATCCTTGTGCATTTATATTATTCATCACAAAAACATAAAAAATCACAAAATGTTATGAGTGACATATAAAAAAATAATTAAAGTATATGTGTAATCTTTTCTAATTCTCAAAATTATTATTCTTTGATTAAGAAAGATACAACTATTATATTTGCATATTTTACTATGATTGTTAATTTAGATTTTCTTGGAGAATTAATTTAGAATGATTAGTTGTTATAAAATTTTCTTATCCTCCATTCATTGTAAAGTTAAATTCCTTATCATGGGGAGCTATTTATTGTAAATTATCAAGAATTGATCTAGGGAATGATGATTGATAGTGTTAATAAAAAAGATGTACTTTATTATTTAAATGATCCAAGTTATGTATATTATTTTATAGTGCTTGTTTAAATTATGTGCACTTTTCTTAGAATAATGTTATGTTATGACATTATCTTCTAGGTTCTCACAACTCTCAATATTCAAGATATTTATCTCCAAAATAAAAGTTCATTATTTCTTAATGTGAGATGTGAGTTTGTCAAATATCTTTGTATGTTTTTTTGTCTACTTCATAATTTATATTGATATTTATTTTAATATGCATAGCATAATATATTATGCTAAGCATATTTGTTTAAAAAATATTACATGTCAAAAATATATTTGAGTCATGTTTTAGTATGATAACAAGCATTTTTATTCAAAGGTGATATATCGTATGTTTAATACTCATAAGATGTAGTTTTTTTTGATTTTTGGTGGTTAATATTATTGAGTTATTAATCTCTCTTAGATCATATGCGTAAATGAGAGTTTTGTGCATTGGATACGACATTTTTTTTTATTTATGTCGACAAAAAATCTTAAGTCAAATTTTAATGTTTTTTCACTTAAGTATAAACCCATTAAAAAAAACAATCATATTTTTTAGAATTGATGATGGTATGGAGTATGCAAAATTATTTTGAGTTTTTTTTTTAATTATTGTTTCGTTAAACTTTTTGTGTTTATGCTCCATAAAATAATTTGGTTGAAAGAAAAAAATAAAAATAACGTACATAGTGCATAAAGCTCTTGCTTAACACATGGTGTAAGAGAGGTTAATATGCTGACAATATTATTTATAAAAATCAAAGAGATTACGTATGTTGTGTCTCGAAATTGAACCCAAGATTTATTACTTTTGAACAAATATACTTGTCATCACTCTTAAGTAATTTCTAAAAGAAAAAATGAATATTTTTTAAAAATATTTTATATTTTACTTTTTGCTAATGAAATACTGAGATATCTTTAGTGGGAAGTTGTTGTCATTACTACATATCTATAAATTAGTTTTTTATTATAATTTTAAAACATAAAATATCTTTTAATATATTTCAAAAGTTTTACCGAATATATAAGTTATTTGTTTTTTTTTATAGAAATATTTGATTATAAGGAAGTTATCATTATTGATATCTATGCACTAACCATTGCATCCCTTTCATATATGTAACTTATATTTATTAGTTTGTAAAGATATTGATGTACCCAATCCTAGTTACTTGTTTGACTTTTGGGGTTGCCAGATTATCGAGATATTAAAATCATTTTGACCTTGTATTAAAATGAGAGCCTTGTGTATTGAGAGTCAATTTTTCTTCTTTATATTTGTTGAAACAAAATCTTAAGTATACAATTTTAATATTTTTTTACTATAGTATATGTTCAAAATTTTAAAAAGCATTCATTTTTTTAGAATTGATGATGATAAGGAGTATGGGGGTAACATTGGGTGTTTTCTTTTTTTTAGATTATAGTTTTATCAAACTTTTGGTGTTAATTCTTTATCATAAAATGATTTTGCTAAAATAAACAATAAAATAAAAAGATCATATTCAGTGTATAATGCTTTTGCTTATCATATGATATAAGATAGGTTAATATGTTGATAGTCATATTTCTAAAAGTCAGAGATTGAGTCTGATATATCTTGAAATCGAATTTGAGACTTATCACTTTTTGACAAAGATACTTGCTATCGCTTTAGCCTTTAAAACATGATATTTGAAAGAAAAAATAAATACTTTTTAAAAATATTTTATATTTTATTATTTTACTAATGAAATATCTAAATATCATTGGAAATAGCTATTGTCACTACTACATATCAATAAATTAGTTGTCTATTATAATTTCGAAACATAATATCTTTTTATGTATTTTAAAAGTTTTATCCATTATATAAATTATTTACTTTTTTTTTTATTTTTACAAATTATTTATTTGCAAGGAAGTTATAATTATTGATATCTATGCCATGCATCAACCATATTATTCCTTCTATATACTTAACTTGTATTCATTAGTTTGTAAAGTTGTTGATATATGCATGACCCACTTTAGCTATTGGTGTTCTCTCAAATAACATCTAACTCACGATTGAGATTATGTTCAATTTTCATTTTTGTTTGTATTGTTATTATTGTTTTGAAAACCCAACAAGTAAATATAGTTTTGTATTTTTGTGATTAAGTTATTCATATCAAATTTAGAGTCGAATGAAAGCTTGACAGTAGAATTTCTTTTGTCTGTTTTTTAGCACCACTGGAATACTGTTGATGAAATTTGATGTTTCATTTCTTTAAAAACTTATGCACAAACTTTGTGAATGTGTACCTTTGAAGTTAATTAAAAATTTTTGAAAATGAGTTATGTTATCAAGTTCATTTGGAGACATATTCTGTCTTGTAAAAACATGTACTTGCAGTTGAAAATCAGTGTGAAATTAGATTATCAATCTTTCAGTGTGAGGGAAATACCAGCTAGAAACATTTGCATCATCAATGGAAGTTTTTTTAATAATAAAAAAAAGTTACATTAATTATTTCATATATTGACAAGTGTGCGATCTCAGAAACAAATGGTTCTTTCTAATTTTCAAATGTCATTAATTATATTTTCATTAGCAAAGATTTCTGAAGCTTGTCTACTGTGAAAATCTGGATTACAATGTTTGATTTTAAAACTGACAGAATATTCTGAAAATTTAACATAATTATAGACTCTATCAACTAGCTTCTAGAACCTTCCAGGCCAAAATATCATTTTATACAATTTTCTCTTGCATAACTAATATGCGGATGCTGATTCCAATTTAACATCACTGGATATGATCAAAATTCCATTTTCGCTGTGGTATTATGTTTTGTGAGTGTCTTTCGTGAAAATATTTATTTTTATTATTTGTTTTCAGGGCATATTGGAATTACTGTTGATGACACATATGAGGCATGTGAGAGATTTGAACGTCTAGGGGTGGAGTTTGTGAAAAAACCCAACGATGGTAAGTAACTTGTGGGTGATAATGTTGATTATCTCATTCCATTCATCTAGTTATAAATGGTAGTTGTAGAAAATCACACCAATAAAATTCAAATGAAAACTCAATAGGTAAAATGTACAAGTAAAATTCTTTTATAATTGGATAACATGATTATAGTAATTCACATATTAGATGTTTTTATTCATACAAAGTTTTTTATACTTTATAAGTTAAATTTAATTATACTGCTAAAAACTCAAGTGGTTGCTTTATATATAACTTCTTCTCAAGGTCATTATAAAAAAATATTCTTTATGTCTAGTTGGTTTATTCTCTATTTGTGAGATATTGTCAGTAATGATGTAATAATAATTCTTATAAAGATTATCTTGATTATAAAGAGAAACTATAATGAAAAGCAACTCAAAATATCTGAGTAAATGTACTTGAAATAAGTTTTGCTTTAAGCTGATTTATGTTCTCAAGAAGTTATCAAATTTAAAGTATCTCAAATATGTCTATAATTATTGTTATGGATTATGCTTATATTAGATCACGAAACATTTGGCAGTCACTTATTTTTTTTATGAAATAAAATTATCTCTTATAAAAGTAAAAAACTTATAGTTAACATTAACTTGATATAAGTTAGTGTCGACTTGATAATTTGAATATATGGCTAACCGTAAGTCTTCGTGGCTGCCAAACAAAATTCCATGCTCAAAGTACTCTATAAACCTTAATATGCGCAGAATCACATCTAGGTGAAATTGTCTTGGAAAAGCTAAGAAATAATTAATAATGCTAATCACATTATTTTTACTTGATTCGATAATAATATGATAATTCATATTTTTTATGATTCTTCAACAAGTAGTAAAGTCAATTAGAAGAGTTATCAAATAAGAAAATAATATATTAGTCAATCAGAGTATCTATTAAAGAATGATCCAAAAGTTTTATTTTTGTGAGAGTATTAATTATATATCTTCTTTTTGATGATACAATTCATATTATGAAATATCTTACTTTTATTTTAAGAAAGTATTTATCAGGACTAATTCGTACTTTTAAAGCTCGAACAAGGATTCATTCCCACAACTTAATTTGTGAAGTTATGGCATGAACAAGTTGCAACATGTCTTATATTGTTGCAGCTGGAAATATATATTTGAGTTGCAATCCTATTTTGTGGTGTAGCGACATGAATAAAGTTGCAATATGATTTTTTTTTGTAACTACTGTAAGTAAGAAAGATTTGAGTAGTGATGATGTTTTCTAGAGTTACAATATGATTTATGTTGTGATTAATAACTTACGGATTTAAGCCACAACTTATTCTTTGGGATCATGATATGAATGAAATTATGACATATTATGTATTGTCGTTATGCAATACTTAAGATAAATATTTTTTAGGTTACTATATAAAGATTTATAAATATAATTAGAGTGATGGAACGATGAGATGAAAGGAAAATATTGAGAAATATTTTTTAATTCTCTGCCGCAGTATAATAGTAGAAGAGTTTTTTTCATTTCATTTTTTTTTCTCTTCATTTTTTTTCTACTCTCTTCTACTCTTGTGAGTTTGTGTTTCATTTATAAGATTTTTGATGTGTGATGTGTGCTTTATCTATGAGAATTTTCTCTTCTCTATCTCAAAATCTTAAATCATTATCGAGAAATCATTGTATTGATTTTTAGCTTACTATTAGTGGGAGATCTTGTTGAAAATCCCAAGATTTCCTTTTGTATTGTAGGCTATTGTGTTGTAGTACAATTTGACTTCTTGTTTTTCAAAAGCAGTAAGGTATTAAAGTATATTGCTAAAATACCAAAAATCCCAACATTTAGTATTAGATCATAGGGATTTCTATCATTTGAGTTCTAACATTTGGCATCAGATCCTAGTTTGGGATTGTTGGATTCTAACATTTGCTATCAAAGTGAGATTTCATACCTGTGAGGTTTGATTAAAGAGCTTGATTTGATATTACATCTTTGAAAGGTAAATATGAGAATGACGAGTTTGACATATAAGATTGAGATCGAGAAGTTCATGGGAAGAGTTTTGAATTTTGAAAATAGAAGATGAATAACTTGCTTTTTGATTGAAATTACTATTTTGTAATCGATAAACGTAAGTTGATGGTTGGTTACCAGAAATCAAATATCTCTTTTGTGGTTTATTTGTACAAATTGGATCGTAAAGATTGAGACTTGATCATATTGTATTTTGTTGACAAGGCATTGGTAAACATTTTTGATAAGAAGTTCATGAAGGATTCGTGAAAAAATTAAATTTGAGGTGCTAGAAATGTGCTGAATGAAGGAAAATCAAAGGCAAGAGGAAGATTGAAGACTGAATAAATTAAATTTGAGGTGCTAGAAATATAGTTTAGCGAGACACTTCAAGAGAGATTGCCGGAGAAGCCAATAGGTCATGACATGAAAATTTGGAGTTGTGATTTAGGGCAAGTGTTGGTTTGATAGGCGGGGAGCCAATCATTGGTGGTGGCTTATATTAATAAGAACATTTGGCTTATTGATATTGGTACATCATATTACATGATTCATCTTCGAGACTCATTTAGCCATATGAGTCTTTGATTGAATAAACATAATTATGAGAAATATTTTAATTGCGAAAATAATTGTTCGTGGAAATATGAAGATGAAGTTGTATGATGTGACCTTTAAGGTTATACAGGGTGTGATGCATGTTTTAGATCTAAGCAGAAACTTAATTTTTATTAGTGTCATGACGAATGATTGTGACTAGGAAACACGAAGTCATGATATGAGAAAAAATAACTTATAGGGAATTTGGAGTCGCAAAAGGTAAATTTGAGGTTGTGATAGGAATCCAGACAGATCATTAGGGGTTTGGGTTTGCTACATATAAATTTGAAGTCACAACATAAGAACATGCAACCCATGAGAGATTTGGGGTCACAATAGGTAATTTGAGATTGTGACAAGAGAACACACTATCTAAATTTGAAAGCATATTGTGATACTAGAGATTTAAGCATATGAGTGAGAAAATCTAACAAATTTTGTCATTGAAGAATATGGTGTAAGGAGAACCAAATTTTTTTTATAAGAGTCTTTTTTTGTCATTGAAGTTCAAATTGATACTCACCAGTTTAATATTGGTGTAGGATTTTAATTCACAACGACATGCTCATACAAACATCAAAGGCATTACCTGGGAGATAAATATATTATTTATTGATGATTTTTCAAATATACTTGGTTGTACTTTATTCAAAAGAAATTTGTAGTGATGGACAAGTTCAAATAATTCAAAGTATTAGTGGAGAATCAATTTAATAAAATGATAAAAATTCTCTACACGAACAATGATATAAAATATATGTTAGTTGATGAGTTTGTGTTGAGCAAGGGATTGCCCGACAAAATACAATTTCGATCAGAATGACATTTCAGTAAAACAGAGTTGCTGAAAGGCTGAACAGAATATATTGATCTTGAATTGTCGTTCTCCCACTGTGGTAGTGAAGGATGTGAGGTGCATGAGAAGCTAAGCAAGATTGTAGATGAAATTCTTTGTTGAAATAGTTGTCACAATGTGCTACTTGAAGAGTTTTTCTCCCACATCGGTAGTGAAAGATCATACATATTTTGAGATATTGTATGGAAGGAAGCTAAGTCTAACTCACCATCAAGTCTTTAGGTATGACTCCAATGATCATATGTTAAAAAAATGAGGAACTAACTAGACTTTAAGTCTGAAAAGAGAAAGTTCATTGACTACAAAGAAGACGTTAGGGGCTGCAAGCTTTGGAATCCATAGATGAGAACAATCATCTATAGTAGAGATGTGTTCATGGAGTGCAAGGGTAGGGAAGAATTAACATGTGACATGAGTGACCTTCTTGAAGATAGTGAGTTGTGACACTTTTTAGTCATCACATCACAAGATAAATTGTAACTTTATTTCACTGGAGACACATAGATAGTGACTAGTGTAAACAAAAGTTGATAATTTTGTGGAGGAAAAAGTAGTAGAAGCAACACTTGGATTGAGGAGGTCTACATGGTTTAGAAATATGCATATAAGGTATGAAAGCTTAAATCATTTTTTTCATGTTATAGAGGACGAGCCTAATAATATTCTAGAGGTAAGGATATTTGAGAAGTCAATTTCTTGGGAGCAAGTGGAAGTGGAGTTTCTCATTGGAGAAGAATAGATGGATTCTTGCTTAAGTTTCCCTTAGATTAGAAGGAAATAGAATGATTGTGGATACTGAAAAGTTTCAGTGGTGCAAAGCTGAGATTAGGATGAAGAAAAAATATTAGTCAAGTAAGAAAATATTATGATTGACTCATACATCTAAAACTGAAATAAAAGTTCATTGTCTCAACTTGATATGTAAAGTTGTGACATAATAAAGTTGCAAAATGTCTCATGTTGTGGCTAGAAATATTATATATTTTATGACCTTGTTCTGTGATACGATATAAATGGAGTCGCAATAGAGTTTGTGTATTTTTATGACCAGAAGTTAAAAAGATTTGAGTCATAACTTTGTTATATGATCTTGCGACATGAATGAAGTTTTGATTTAAGTTCATTGTCGCAACTTGATATGTGAAGTTGTAAAATGTCTCATGTTGTTGTGGCTAGAAAAATTATATATTTTATGACCCTATTATGTGATGCAATATGAATGGAATCGCAATAGAGTTTGTGTATTTTTATGACTTGATGTTAAAAGGATTTGAGTCATAACTTTGTTCTATGATTTTGCGACATAAATCAAGTTTTGATATGTTTTATAGTATCGTAATATGTTGACTTGAAATGAAGTTACAACATGATTTGTGTTGTTGTGACTGGTGCCTTATGAATTAATGTTACGACATATTTTTTGATGTTGTGATATTGATGAAGTCAATCCATGTTATGTATTGTTGTGAGTTTGAATTTAAGTTAAAAAGATTTTTTATGTTACTATATAATAGTAGAAGAATTTTCTTTGCTATTTTTTTTATCTCTCCTCCTCTTCTCTAGTTCAATTTGACTTCTTGTTTTTCTGCATCAGCAAGTTAGCAAAGTATATTATCGAGGTACTTTCAATTCTAATATTTGGTATAAGATCTTAGGAATCTTTGTTGCTTGAGATATAATATTTGGTATCATAGCCCAGTTTGGGATTGATGAATTCTAACAGTATCTCAGTCTTCTAATGTCCTTTGTTTGGAACTATGAATGAATATATTTTGTTGGGTGATTTTCACCTCATGATTTTACACATTACGGATAGATGTGTAAAATGGGACATGTCGGGCCGACCCATTTTTTTCAGGCTCGGCCTTGCTTTCGTGCCGGGCCAAGCACGGCACGGTTACTATACCGTGCCGTGCCTGGCCCGACATGGTTTTGTGGGGGTTCAGCCCGGTACGGGCCTGCAGCACGATCCGCCGGGCTCGGCCCGGTCAGGCCGTGCCCTAAATTAAAAAAAAAAATTAGGATTTCGGCGCACCCGTAACCCTAATTAAAAAAAATTGATTTCAGCACGGTACCGTGCTGGGCCAGGCACGGCTCGAGGCCCGGTTGGCCTCGGCACGGCACGAGCCCAGACATGGGAAATTTATGTGCCGGGCCGTCCCGGCCCGGTTGACGTCTCTAATTAAGGATATAATTTATGGGTACAATATATAAGATCAAGTTGTTATTTGAGCTCTTTAGAAAAAATTAATAGAAATTTATAATACACGTCTCGGTAGAGGTGTCGAATGACCCATTATTGGGTGGCCCAGTCTAGCCACCATATTGTGTCGGACATGGTTTGACATGAAAGTCTTGTCATGCCTGATATGACACAACTGATTTTTACCTAGCTTAGCACGATATGATTGGCATGATTCTAGGCAGATTTGTTTCCAACATGCTGGGTCTTCTTGGGTTGTGCTGGATTTGTGGGTAGCGCCACCATAGGTGCCGTCAATTGGCTATCGTCACAACCACTATACACTGATCACTAGTCACCATAGAAACATAAAAATTAAAATATAAAAAAAAAACTAATTTTATGTATAACTCACATCAGACATAATATTAATGAAACATAAACACAAGACAAAATCTATAAACTATAACTATAAGCGCAATAAATAATAAAATAAAAATTTTATTTCAAACCAAGGTCTAAGAGATAGACATGAAATAAAAAAAATAAATAATAATTAACAATAATAGTAAAAAAATATAATCATAAATCTTATTTGTTGTATCGAGTATGAATAGTATTGAATGAAAATAATAATTATAAAATAAATTCAATATCAACAAATAACAAATCTTAATGTTAATCAATGTCTATATACAAATCGTCATTATCATGTAATCATTTGATGAAATTGTTAGTGACGACCTCAATATCATCTAACTTTTTTGAGTTATAATTCTTCTTGCTCTTTCCTGAATGCTAAATATCAAATTTTTCTAGTTCTTCATGCATTCAAGTAACTTAATGATATATAGTCGCAATTTTAATCTTTAATTTGAAATAATATTGGTTGTAATAAAAAAAGTAGATTCGAATGCTACATTCAATATCGGAAGAGTCTGTAGATTATGTGTCATCTTAGACAGCACGAGATAGGTAGATTCATATAATTTTTACTATAATAAAATATCAAGATTATTGTTATAATTATATGATAAGATTGAGTAGTAATTGGTATCTAAAAAATGATATAACTCGCTCCTATTTGATAGACTATCACATCATTTTTTTTGTGAACTAAATACAAAAGTCATTATCTTCAAATATGATCTCCATGTTGATTTATGAAGCTTGACTATAATTATTATCATACCTAGGATTATAATATATAAATAATTCAATTAAATTTGTGTGAATGAAATTTTTTGCTTGGTATCCTTGGTTCATGCACATGAATATATATGTAAAAATATTTTCTATCATTTTCATCTTAATCCTAGGATCCATGGATGCAGTCGGACAATAAAGAGATGAAATGATGGATTAGTAATTTAAATATTTGGTTTTTATCTTAGTGACCATGATACTAAACATAGGGTGATCTGTAAATTTATTAAACATATTATAAATATTGCGTATGTACATGAGGATAATGTAAGTAATGAGAGTATATATAAATGAATATATATTCGTCGTGTCATAATAAAATTTTAGGAAATTCATAAAAGATATTTTTGTATCATAGTCAGAGTTGTCAATAATAAGTTTATTATTTTTATTATTGATGTAGTCAGATATTATTCATTTGTATTTGACACATGGCTCTAATATCAGGTAAGTATAATTGTAATGATATTTTATATTTGTTTGGAATTTATTTTTTTTAGATCCGCAGACAAACAAAAATTATCAAACTAATATTATTTGATAGGTATTATAAGGTATTTTAGCAAGTTATTTATTTTTTTTTTTAATGCGAAAAAAATAATCTTTATTTTTGTTTATATTATCAGGTTAATAATATGATACATACATCTAAAATAAAAAATCTTACCTAATGATCTATCACTTATGGATCTAATAAACATACTAATAGTGATTTTGTTCTTAGATTCATTATCAAATGTAATACTAAGTATTTTATTATGAATATCATAATCTCTAAAGATTTTCGTCATACACTCATATATAGCAAAATTATCATGTAAATTAATAATCTCAAAAAAACTTATAATTTATTTAATAGTTTTCTTGTAGAATCTATATAGTGGGTTGTGAGATATATAAATTATATTTCATTTCAACTAATACAGATATTAGACATCATGAATATCATTCTATTATATTTTATAAATTTATTAATTATTAATTATTTTTTTAACTTATAATATTTTATTATATTGTTATTATATGTTGATAATAGAATCCTATGATAAGTATGGTGAAAGTAGGTAAGCATAATATTGATTATCTTAAAATTATTCAAAAATCTAATTTAAATACTCATAATAATAATTAGCCTGACCATGTCTTCTCAATTAAAATCATTGTGATATATGATCTGAGACAAAAAAGTTAAATCAGATCCAATTTTAAAAATTCCACACCTAAAGCTCAGTTAGATTTGTTTGAGATTTAATGTATCATGTTTTTTGATACATTGATCAATGTTTTTTTAGGTGGCTTATGCCACATGTACTCATGCTTATATATATATATATATTGATAATATATATAATGTGTTGATTTTTAATTGATATTCATAGAATTTTTATTTTTTATTAACTTAAAGTACGTTCAAATAATTATGCTTATTTTTTATTTTTTAGGTATTTGAGTTTGGGTCCAGATCTTGGAGAAAATATAATTTTGGCATCAGACTTTTTTTTAAGGTATAGGTGTCAACTATGCTGTGCCAAACTGGCATGTCTCATTTTTTCAAGGCATGACCGTGTCATCGTACCATGCCAGACATAACACTGTGGTGTGGTCCATCAACCCAACATGCCATGGTGGGCTCGACCAAGTGCACGGGCGTGCTTGACCATGTGGAATGACTAATGGTAGCATGACCCTCGAGGTGTCAAATGAGTCATGTTGGGTTGGCTTGACCCATTTTTTGATGGCCCACTTGGGCCACCATGTTGTTCCTGACACGACATGACTCAAAAAGGATATGCTTGATATAGCTTGAGTATGTCGAATTTGGGCTGGTTCATTTTGGGCCTTGAGGATTTCATGTTGGGTTATGCTGGGATGTGTCATTTTGGGCCCATCGGAATCAAGTCATCTCCAATTCTAAATATTATAAATTTTTAATACAAAATTAATTTATTAAATAAATAAATATAACAAAAAAATAAAATTATAATCACAACTCATAACTCACAAAAATAACATAAAATAAATATTATAAATTTAAATTATTTTGTAATGTAATACAAGTATAAAATAATAATGCAAGCTCAAAATTAATACATCAATGATCAAACTCGTAAGCGTCTGATGGTATCACTGGTGATAGGCTTAATCTTAGTACTCAGCAAATTCCTATGAATCATTATTTATCACCAACTTTTTCACTTTTGTTGTAGTTGTTGTATGATACAAAATGTCTAAGTTTGAATTCTTCTAATTATTCTTGTATGTTAATGTCTAAATAATATCTTTCTATAATTTTAATCTCTTATTTGAAATTATATTCACTGTAATAGAAAAAGTAGACTTTGATGCTATCCAAAACATTGGATGAGTTAATAGTTCTCGTGCTATCTTAGACAGTATGTGATGGGTGAATTCATATGAATTTCACTATTATAAATATTAAGGTTTTTGTTATCGGTATGTGATAAGATTTAATAGTAATCAGTATCTAGGTACTGAGATAACTCGTTCTTATTTGATGGCCTTTCATGTTATTTTTTCCTCGCTAATTGAATGAAGAAGTTATTATCTTTGAATATAATATTCATGTTCGAATTTGGAGTCTGATTACTACTATCACTATGCCTAGTATTGTAGTATGTAAAAAGCTCAGTTAACTTCTCGTGAACATAGTTTTAAAAATCCAAAGCATAAGGTAAGGCATAAGCCTCGGGGCGTTAAGGGGTAAATTTTTTGTTATGGCGTAAGATATAAATTTAATAAATTTAAAATTTATTAAAATTTTTATTTTTATTTTATTTTTAATTTAATACTATTTATTAATTAATATTATTTTTAAATTTTAATAAATTTTAATATATTTTATTATATTTTAATAATTTATTAAAATTTTAATAAGTTTTAAAAATCCATCGTGGAGCTTGTTGGAGCTGCATGAGCTCCATTGAGCTCAATGGAGTTCACGTGGAGCTCTGTCGAGCTCAACGAAGCTTCGTAGATGCTTTTTTATGCCTTGAGGCATTTTACGAATGCCTCGCCTTGAGGTCTAGATGTCAAACGGCCTGGTTGGCCCGGCCTGCCCGGCCCAATGCATGACATGGTTTGGCCGTGCCCGGCCCAGCCCAAGACATGACATGGTTTGGCCGTGCCCGACCCGAGGCATGGCATGGGAATGACTCATGTTCGTGCCCGTGCTGGGCATGTTCACGGCTCGTGTTGTGTCGTGCCGAGGCCAACCGGGCCTCGGCTGGGCTAGGCATGGCTCGGTATAGAGGCCCATGGGCACGATTACTTGACATGAGTTGAGAATGGCCCCGGGCCCTCAATGGATCCGAAAATTCTATCGGGGCGTCAGGCCCGAAACAAACCCGTGGTTTTTTAACCCGAGTTTGAGTCAACCTCCCCAACGATAAAATTAAAAAAAAAATTGAATGTAAGCCGTTGGATCTTGCCTCCAACGGTTATCGGGCATAATACGACGGCCCAGATGATTTTGCCCCAAATTAATTATTAAAAATAAAAAAAAAATAAAAAAAAACTTTTTTAAAAAAAATTCTTTGTATTAATGTATAAACCCTCCCCTAGGAATTATATTTTTTTTTAAACATAAAATCTCAAATTTCACACACACACACACTCTCTCTCTCCCCTAAATTTCTCTCTCGGGAATTGGGATTTGGCTTGGTTTTTTGGGACTCACAACTTGGGCTTAGCTTTAGTTGGTGTTTGGACTTTGGATTTGTGGTGCACGTGCTTTATGTTAATTTATGAGTATTTTATATTTTTTTAATAAGTTTACTCTTAACTATTAACTTTAAAAATTTAATTAGTTTTTATTTTTTCTCTCTTCTCTATTCTTTAGTCTAAAAAATGATAAATTGTAATTTAAATAATAAAAATGAAATTAATTTAAATTTAGAAAATAAAATTAATACCCTATAGTCTACTCTCTTTACTCTCTCTACTCATTAGGAGAGATTTTTCACGTTTGATGCATACATCACGTGATTAACCTGATTATACAAGTGGGGATGAATGTATGTTTTCTCACTTTAGAAAATATACATAACTCACTAAAATATATTTGCTCGTCTCACAGACAACAGAAGTTTGTCACTCTTTGTTTGTCTGTGAATCTTAAGAAGAAATTTCAATCAAATGTGAGATATCATTGAAATTATAATTACATGATATTGAAGTTATCTGTTGGATACGAACACATGATATTCGACTACGTCAATAGTAAGAGTGATTCACTTGTTATTGACGATACTAATTGGGCTACAAGAATTTTATTAATAAAATTCTTGAATATTTTTTATGACACAACAAATATGTGTTCATCGGTTTATACTCTCATGACTTACATTGCACTTAGGTGTATATACAATATTATTAGCATGTTTAGGAAATATCGAGCTGACCTGACACTTAGCCATATGGTTGTATAGATGAAAATCAAGTGATTAAAGTACCAGTCTATTATTCAATCTCTTTATTGTCTAGCTGCCTACATGAACCTTAGGGTTAATGTGGAAGAGGTAGATAATATTTTGACTTATATTTTCTCATGCATGAACCTGGAAGACCCACCTGAAAGGTTTATTCATGAGAAGTTGACTGAACTTTTTACTTACTATAATACTAAGTTTGATGGTGGTAGTAGTGAGGCTTCGAGTATGGACATGGATACAATATTCGGAGATGATGATTTTTTCATTTAGTTAGTGAGAGAAAAATGATGGGGTGGACCGTCGAATAGGAGCGAGCTGTCTCGGTACTTAAATATCAATTATTGCTCAATCTTATCATATTTAGATACTAAAAATTTTGATATATTATGGTAGTGAAAATTATACGAGTTCATCTTTCCTGTGCAATCTAAAATGAAACGGGATCTATTGACTCTTTTCGTATCGAGCATAACATCGAAGTCTATTTTTTATGTTATATTGAATATGATTTCAGATATGAGATTGATATTATGTCCATATATTATTAAGGCTTTAGTCTGCGTGAATGATTGAGATGATTCGAGATTGGACATCTAGGATCGTGTTGGGATTACAATAAAAGTAGATGAGTTGATTGCTGCTGATGATCCATATGATAGTAATTTTGATATTGAGGATAATAATGATATGATGATAGATGATTGATAATGTTGTCACTTGACGCCTGATAGTTAATGATTTCTGAATTGTGATACTCATGTTATGTTTATGTCTTATTTGGATTTTTGATTTTGATGCACTCAAAATTTTATTTATATTATATTTGTCATTTTGTTTAGTTCGGCTTTATCATTTGTGTTTTAAATTTGTTGTGTTTATTTAATTTTTGTTTGTGAATGATACTTGAAAGTTGAAACTTGAATATTTTTTTTATTTTTATTTTGCATTCAATTTAAAATTTTATTCATATTTAAGTTTTAATATTTTATTAATTCATATCTAAATTTAACTTCTAATTACTAAAAAGTAAAAATAATTAACTTAAAAGAAACTTTAACAATATTGAAAATTTACAATTTATAATTAAAAAATTGTTAAACATAAACTAAATAATTATTACATAAAAAATAACATAATTTAAAAAAAATTATAAAATTTTAAAAATTGGCCCATACGGCCAGATCAGCATGATACTTTAATCTGCTGGGCTTACGAGTTGCTTGCCGGCCTAGCCTAAAGAAATCATGTCGGGCCAAGCACGACACATATAATATACCTTACCATGTCTTGCCCAGCACGCTAGTTCTATTGGGCGGACTAAAATTAGGCCGAGTTGGGTCAGCCTAGCCCGTTCGATACCTCTACTGAGGCCCACGTCAAGGCATTAAAAAAATGCTTTTAAAAATATTGCTCGTGAATTAATTTTTTAGGTTGGTGTTTTTTGTTTATGCACAAGTATATATATATATATATCAATATATTCTATATCTCTTTCATCTTAATCTTATAGTCCATGCAGGCAGTCAGATAATAAAGAGATTGAATAATAGACCAATACTTTAATTACTTGGTTTTCATCTCAAAAATCATATCACTGAATATAGGGTCATTTCAAAACTTATTAAATATGCCATTAATGTTGCATGTGTATTTGATTGTTATGCAAGTTGTAAGAGTATAAATTGATGAACAAATATTTATTATGTCATATAAAATTTTTAAAAATTTTATAAATGAAATTCATGTATTTCAGTTAGTATCGTTAATAATAAGTTCGTCACTCTTATTATTGATATAGTTGAATATTATGTATTCATATCTAACACATTATTCCACCATAAGATATTTGTAATTTCAATGGTGTCTCAAATCAAATTAGAATTTTTATTCTTTAGACTCGTAGACAAACATAGACTACTAAACTCCTATTGTTTAGGTGGTGTACGAAAAAATTTTAATGAATTATGTATTTTTTTAAAGTGGAGAAAATAATATTTATTCTTGCTTGTACTTGGAGGCTAATGATGTGACATATTCATCTAACATGAAAATTCTTTCATAATGACTCGTCTTTAATAATATTAACAAATATGTTAATTATTACTTTATTTAGATGTATTATCAAATATAATACTATATATTTTATTTTGAATATTATATTTTCTAAAATTTTTTATTATGTACCCATAAATGGTTGGGTTATCATGATAATGGAGAATCTCTAGAAATCTTAATATTTTTTTTTATTTAGTGTCTATTTATAATCTACATAGTGAGAAGTGAGGTATATATAAGATGCATTATCACAACTAGTCCAATACCACACCACTATATTTTCTAAATTAATTAATTAATATTTCTTTTTCTAATTAATTATATTTTAGTATATCGTTCTTAAATTTGGACCTAAGAATTCTATGATATGCAGCTTGAAAATAGGTCTGCATGTTACTTATTATCCTTGAATCCTTTGAAAATTTAATCGGAACACCCATTGTGGTGGTTTGTTTGACTATGTATTTTCTCTCTAACTCGTAATATATGAAGGAGGTCAACATAGAAGCTAAACTAGATCTAACCTCAAAAATTTTATCACTTAAGTGAGTTTGCCTAGGATCTAATATATCATATTTTTTAATATATTATTTGGTATGCTTCTTAATATGCTAAGTTTCACATGCATTTTTAAAAGTTAAAATTTTTTTATAATATCTGTATTGTATTGATTCTTCTTTGATATCTCTAATATCTTTATTTTGTTTGATATTAAAGAAAGCTCAAATTATTGATTTTTTTTTCTAATTATATATTTTTTAGATGTTTATGTTGAGACAATTAGAGAAAATAATGTTTTAGCAAGGTTGGACATTTTCATAGAGTTATTTTTATTTATATTAAAATTATCTATGTTTACGTTGATATTAATTTTGTTATCATCATTAAAAGTACTATTTATTATTTTTAATTTTTATTAGTTTATTAACTATATTCTAAATTATATTTTTTAAATTAAATATTATTTTATATTAAATTATAAATAAAAATAAAAATAAAAAAACTAAATAAAATTTTAAAAATAATGCCCATAAAGCATAAACCTTTTTGTTTGTTGATGTGGGATGTCATATATTAAAATCTGATGTTCACACTGTAGTCCACAATTTGCCCTCGAGAGAAGAGAGATTGAGAGATGGGACAAGAGAGAGAGAGAGCGAGAGTGAGAGCGGAGAGAGGGGGAGCGAGAGCGGGAGCGAGAGTAAGAGATAGAGAGAGCAAGATAGCAGGAGCGAGTTAGAGAGAGAAAGAGAGAGAGAGAGAGTGTGTGTGTGTGAGTTAAAGTGAGAGAGAGAGAGGGATGGAGCGAGCACGAGTGCGAGAGCGAGAGGGTGAGATAGCAAGCGTGAGTGTGGGCGTGAGTGCAAGCGCTAGTGCAACTTGCAAGCGAGAGTCATAGTCATAGTGTGTGTGTGTGTGTGGATAGGAATTGGATAGGGAGAGGGTGAGCAAGCGTGAGTGCGAGTGAGAGTCAAAGTCATAGTGTGTGTGTGTGTGTGTGGATAGGAATATGATAGGGATTAAAGAATATGATAAGGATATTTATAGATATTAAATTTTTTTTTACTAAAAAAATTCATTTTTTTGAATTTTTATTCATTTTTTTAATTATATTTTTGGGCATAAACCTGACGGTTGTCAAAAATTTTCCCCTAGCATTTGTAGGTGCATCTAACAGCTAAAGGTGCGCGTGTCTATATTTTTTTTTTGACAATTGGCTTGGTTTTACTTGATTGTTCTAGAAGCTTCGACTTTTGGGCACATGGTCAAGCTAAGGCTTGACGGGTCATGGGAGTCAGGCATACAGGTATTGGGGTTAGTCCACTCTGGCCTCGCCCGAACTCAGCTTGAGTTTTGGAGTATAGTTCTGAGTAGAGGTGTCTAAGGGGCTTGGCCGGCCTAGCACAATTCAACCATGCACATGCTGGCATGGCACGCTACAGTGTCGTGCCCTGGCTCGTGCTCGCCACGACATGCTATAATGTATTGCCCGTGCTCGGCATGGCACGTTATAGTATCGTGCCCGTGCTCGACACGACACGTTATAACACCGTGCTCGTGCTAGGCACAACATGCTATAGTGCCGTGCCTGCCTGCCCTTCATGCAGTGCAGACATGTTGGCAAAGACACGCGGTGGTGCGGCGGTGTGTCGGAAAAACTCTAATTTTTTACAAAATTAGGGTTTGTCCAAACCGACTTGGGCCCAACCCGATTATTTTTGGGCCATGTACCCGTGCGGGGCCAAACCTCCATAGTAATCGTGCCTGGCCAGGCATGACATGAATACTGTTTCATGCTGGGCAGGCACGGCACGGTAGTAGAGGTGTCAAACGGGCCGGCCCAGCACGGCACGGCCCGTTTTTCACGTGCCCAGCCGTGCTTCCGTGCCGTGCCGGGCACGGCACGGCACGGTTTTTAAAATTCGGGCACGGCACGGCCCGTGGGCACGGCAAGGCCGTGCCGTGCCGTGCCGGCCCGCTCGGGCACGGGCGCACGGCAAGGCAGGGCAGGCGGGTCGGGGCGGGTCGGGTCTGTTTGGACCCGACCCGCGGTCTTTTTACCGGGGGCGGGGCCCGGTTGGGTCACGAGTCACGACTCAGTGAGTCGTGACCGTGAGTCGTGACTCGTGAGTCGCGACTCAGGCACGCGGGCCGACGTGCCGGGCCGGGCACGGCACGGCTCGTGCCGGGCCGGTTTGTGCGGCCGGGCCCGGCACGGGCCCGGGCACGTTTTTTTATCGTGCCGGGCCGGCCCAGGCACGGCCGAACCATGCCGTGCCTCGTGCCGGGCCGGGCCGGCCCGGCCCGTTTGACACCTCTACACGGTAGCATGGTTGGGTGCCTAAAATTGGGCCGGGCCAGCCGGGCTCGACCTGTTTACACCTTTAGTTCTGAGTCATGTCGAAGAATTGGGTTGTGCTTGGCCCAACACAAGGCTCGAGAGATCTCAGAGCGGAACGAACCATGCGTCGAATCAGCCCGATACGGTTTTAGATATGACTCAATCGAGCCATGCCTCGTGTGGGCTTGGGATGTTCGACCCACTTGACACCTCTACACGATACCGAGTGCATGGCCAACGGGTGACCGATTTACGAGCCGACCAATTATAATCATTCATGTGGCCAATTTTTTTTTAAATAATTGACTGCCCTATGACAAACTGGTCAAATTTATTTTTTTCAAAAAAAATCAACTCGTGATAGGGTGGCATTGCCTCGACTGCATGGCTGATGGGTGGTTGGCTTACAAATCGGCCAATTACAATCGGCCATATGGCTGATTATTTCTTTTTTTTTTAATTTATCATCCTGTGACAAAATCGTCAATTTATTATTTTTTTTTTAATTCAACTTGTGATGGGGTGGGTGGTCATCCATGTCGGTTAACCATGCTATCAGGATAGGCACACAAGTTGTGCCTAATCCGACATGAGGCACGACCCTATTTTCATCCCTGCTATTGGAATTAAATCAAACGACCAAGATCTAATTAGCTTTTTTTTTTTTTAGTGAACGTGGGTCTACATGCTTGATAGTGATAGTGACTTGTAGTCGTTGGTTGTGTGCGTGCTTTCTCCCAACAATCCTTAGCTTTAGCCATTTGGACTAGAGTTGTCAAAAAGGGCTGGGCGGGCCCTACCTGGCCCATTTTTTTTCGGAACTACCCAGGCTAGCATGCCGTGCCAAGCACGGAATAATTTTTTGAAGGGCAGGCCTGGCGCTACCCATGATTCAGATTTTGCCCATGTTTGGGTCGGATCTTTAAAAAAAAAAACTAGGATTTTGGGCTACGCGCTGCCATTTCCCATCGTGTATGCTGAGCCATCACTTGTCGGGCTTCGTCCCGTCGTCCCCCCATCGGCCATTATCTCTTCGTCCCCCAGTTGGGCATCGCTTGGTACAACGTCCTCCGTGCCGTGCCCACGTGTCAGGCATTCATGTCGTGCCTGACATGACACGGGGGCTATTAAACCCTCAGCACGACATGGCTCTACATGATTTGTGCCTAGGGGCCTTCTGGCATGGTCTCGGGCATGATATCGTAGCGTACCTTGCCGGGCCAGACACGGCTGAATTGTGCCGGGCTTTGCTCCAGGCCTGGGCTGCCTGACCCGTCTGACACATGTAATTTTGACTTATGTCCTAATGGCATCCACCACGTCAATGTGGCAGTACGAGTTTCATTAAAAAAACATGCTGCATTGACATGGCAGATACATTTAAATAATTTTTTTTTTAAAAAAAAGCAAGTTTGAGCAAAGGTAGGTCACAAAAATTCAAATTCTTATTATCCAATTTTCTGTGACTTGTTTTTGGTTTTGGGCCATGCTTATTGTGCAGGTGGACCATGCCAACGGGTCAGGCACGTGGGTCATGCTTGGCTTGTGTGTGAGTAAGATATATCACTCTACCCTTGTTAGCAGTTGATAGAGTACTAGTAGTAGCAAAGGAAGAGATAGGATAATGTCATTTTAGCGTACACATTACAGAAATATGAGTTACATTATAGAATGTTATTGGGAATTATTTTCAGATTGAAGGGTCAATAGAACTATAGATAGTTGATGGAGACATGTCTTATGCTAGTTATATCAAGGGGTCCTTGAAAAATCTTCCCATTTTAATCCATGTTGAAGGGGAATTATATTATCATACAGTGTGCCAGTATAATGCACATGCAAATTTGAAATAAATTTAAGGATTGTCACATATATGGTGTGCAAGGGAGTACATTGGGAGTAAAGTAATGCATGGCTGTTGCATGATGAATGTGTTGTTGTGTGGTGGTTGCATCCTAGTTGTGCGATGATGGCATGGTGGTTGCATCCTAGTTGTGCAATGATGGCATGGTGGTTGCATCCTGGTTGTGCAATGATGGTGTGGTGGTCACATGATGGTAGTTTGTCAAAGCTGTATGCGTTTTGTGAAGGTTGTATGCTTAAAAAACTTAGGGTTTTAGAGTAAATTTACCCAGTTTAAGGTTTATGGAAGAAAAATATAAATTAGGATTTATTATTCATTAAACCGTAATTTATTTAATTAGAGCAATTCAATTCTTTAGTATGTTGGATTAAATAAGTCTTAACTTCAATTTTAATTATAATTTACTTTATCGATTAGATTTTATCTTTTATTTTTTTAGTATATAGCTTTTCATATCTTAAATTATATGAAGAGAGGCTATTTTGTATTTGTTTTGATTTTAGTTGTTCTCTTGGATGAGACAATTAGACATTTAAGACATTGAGAATATCATTCTTAGATAGTCAAATACTCAACTATGGTACACGTATTTTTTACCAAAGATTACTAAAAATATAGTAAGTATGAATATTGTATTTTTTGATGTGAACTTATTTTTAAATGAACTTATAAAGAGAATGAATTTAGATATTGTACTTATATTTTTAATTCTTTTTCTTTTATTTATAGTTCTGAATGATCCATCGGTTAGTAAATAGATTTTTCTATTAGATAAAAGTATCATATCTACAAACAAAATTAAATTGTGCCGAGTATGAAGAGAGTGAAGAGTTTCTCAAATAAATGGATATTTTTCAGACCCATATGATGCAGTAGTCCATGATTTTTCACTAATATAGATTCATATTGAGTTGGTAACTAGAAGACTTGATCACAATGACTTAAAACTATACTAAAAGAAAAAGATATACTCGACATGCTCAGATAAGAGATACGTCTATCAATGAGCCACATGCTTTTGTAATTAATTTTTTTGATCTTGATTTTTTATCTTTCTTCAAAAATATTAGAGGAGCTATATTTAATACTTAATTTTATATGGTTTGTTATTATAGGAGCATATTTAAGTCTCTTGTTGAGATTCTCTTTAAAAATGACAATAGGTCATGATGTAAGAGAAACATGTTTTCTATTCTAATAAAACTTGAAAATTGATGTCACGACCTTCAAAAACTTTTGTTGTTAGCCACAGACGAGCATTCAATATGAAAAGATGGCTAGATAAGAAAATAGATTACTTTAAATGAGACATGTAGTGATGATATTAACTCAGATGTTTGGTGTTAACTATCATAAATTTTTTTTTTCAGTAGCCAATATATTCTTATTATGGATTCATATATCTATTGCAATATCTCATGATTGGATAATATATTATTTAAACGTGAAGATATATTTTTTCACGATAACCTTAATAATGTAGTATACATGGAGTAAATCTAAGGAAAGTCTAACTATTACCAAGAAGGAAAGTATCATCACTCTCCTTAAAATTACTTGTGCTAGTAGTATCACGTGCATGGGCATTAGTAAGAGTGGTTGCTACTCTAAGAGGAGTAATACTAGACAAGGAAATGATATTATATTATTGTTTCTTAAAGTGTATTCTTTTGGCTTGAGTCATTAAAGAAAGATTTATTCTAAATGAAAAATATTATATTCACATTAGTAATGATCTTGCTAGCCTCTGGTGAATAGTATTTGTACCCATTTTGAATATTGAAGTACTATGGGAAATATATTTTATGGTAAGAGTAATCATTTTTTCTCTAACTAAAAAAAATCCTAAACAAAATAATTATCTAAAAATTTTGGGTGGAAAATAATAAAATGTATTTCATAGATAAAAAGATGATATAAGGTATGACCTGAGATAATAAAAATATGATGTTTGGTTGATTATGAAGTTAATAATTATCACTGTTTCTCTCAAAAAATATAAATAAATACTCTTATAATGTAATATCATAATTATCTAAATCAAATATTATTTTGTCTCATTCTGTACAAGATTTTTAATATAATGTCTGGTGAATTATTTTATTATTCTTAAAAAAATAAAAAATTTATCATAAGTATATTCTAGAGCATTATTAATTCTTATAATTTTAATGAAACAACCAAATTGAGATTTTATTTTTTTCATAAAATTTCATATAGATACTATTTGAGGTTTTTTTTTTTAAAGTTGAATGAGTCTTTATAAATATTCTTTTGATGCGTCTATTAGGAAATTCTAATATAATTTTTTAACTGACTTGTTGTACAATCAATATAAATCATTCTCTCGATTCTTTGCTCAGTTTCTTCAATTATGAATATCTAAGCCTAAAGTATATAATAAAAGGATCAATGGTATTCAAGTACATAGAGGAGCTCATGTGGATAGGTAAATATAAGTATGGTATTCGAGCACATAGAAAGCAATATGTCCGGCCAATAATATTGCACAGAGATATCAAAAGAAAAAAAAAATAATATCACGATAAATAATTGATACAAATAAATTAAGATGAAATTCTAGTATAAATAACATATGTCAAAAAAAAATTTCAAAATTGACATTATCATATTCTTTAGCTCGTACAATGATCTAATTGGCCATAGAGATAACAAAAATTGTAGGCATCATTAAAAGGTAAAAAAGTGTTATCACCCGTGATATATGTATTTACTCCAATTTAGATCATTCTTTTTCTTTTATAAAAATCACAAGTAACTTTTCAAAACATCAGATGAACAAAATACCACTAGTCACACACACCTTCATGCTAAAGTTTATAAGACAGACTCAATACTATTATGCTAAGCACAACTAGGAAACTGTGAGATTTGTATCAACTCTATAACAATTCTGTCATAAGAATCATCGTGACGGTTGTCATCTGAATCACTAGGACCTTGCTGGACCACCATCTATTTGCCGTTGTGCACCTAACAATCATAATTACTCTATCAGATATTACAAAAAATCATAAAATATTGTCTTTTTTTTTTTCCTAAATTACAATGGCTCTGCCATAATTAGTGCCAAAAGATAGTGCACGATATCGTCGACCTCAGTAAGAGATGTGTCACTGGAAACACTATGCGTCACCCTTTATTCACCTCCAAATAACTCTTATACCATGTTATTGTTGTCGTGTAACTCATTAGGGTTTTGACAATATTCAGGAAGGGTGGGGAGAGAGAGTGAGGAGAAAAAATTTGAAAAATAATTTTTTTTCATTCATTTCTAAATTGAAAAATAAATAATATATATATATATATATATAGTTGGAGTAACTCACATATTGTGTGTTCTAATTAGTGAAAATTAAAAAAAAAAAAGAAATAAAAAATAAACATCAATACTCATCATTCATATGTAGTGATCTGGGAAGTCATATATGTCTTTTTTTTTTTCTTAAGAACTAGTTTCACCCCAGGATTCATTGGAGACTTTGCTGTTTTGGCATTTGGTATTCCAATTTTTGCAAACAATTCAAAAGCATTTTTCCTTGAAGAGTTAAAGATTTATTTCTTTTTTCTTATTACATCCAAACTCAACAAGTTTTATAGATGTCTAAGGTTTTCAATTTGAAACTAAAATTCATATGAATATTTTATTTCTGAGTTATCATGTGTCATAGCAATATCATCAACATATACTATAAGTAAAATATAACATGAAGGCGAATTTATGAAGAATATTATGTGATCATTTACTGATTGCTGCAATCCAAAATCTTATATCACAGTAATAAAGCTGACAAACTAAGCTAGTGGAGATTGCTTCTTCAAATTATATAAAGAATGACTAAGGTTGCACTTGCTAACTTCGACAAAAGAAGTGCCATCATATTGAGCATAGTGGTTGTGCGCCTCCACACTAAACATCATGTACTACTCTTTTGATTTGTATTTAAATAGCTTTTGATATCATGTTATTGTTGATGCGTACCCCATTAGGGTTTTTATGATGTTTGGGGAGAAAATAAAGAGAAATAGTAGAAAAAAAATAAAAATGTTCTTTTCATTTATTCAAAATTTTAAAAATAAGCATAAATATACATTCCTACCGAAAGGTTAGGGTTGTGAATATGGAGAGAGAGAGGAGAGAACGAGTAGTATGTGTCGACAATAAAGCTTAATTTATTATTGAAATGAAAAAAAAAAGTGTGTATACAACTTAAATCTTATATTTATAAATTGGTGTAGCCCACAATTTGGGTGCTCTAAAAAATGTAATAAAAATAAAAATTTGCAAACAAACTAAAAATGAAACATTTTCTTTTAAGTTAGGGCATACATATTACAAATTTTTAACTTGGAAGTGAGAAATAACTTGTGATCATCTGAGAATCTTTATGAAGACGTCTGCAATATAATCACTAGTCAGTATATAGGTTGTAGTGATTGAATAGTCATGAATCTTCTCTTGAATAAATTGATAGTAAATCTTAATGTATTTTGTTTATTTGTGAAATATTTAGCTGGTTGCAATATGGTGAGCTCCCTAGCTTTTATAGCAATTGTCATCAGTCTTTAAACTTGTAGGTAAAGCTCTTTTAAGAAGTGACTAGTTCACTAGGGCTCACAAGTAGTTAATATTATAATTTGTATTTTATCTCTGTACTGAATCTCAAAATATCTGTTTGACTATTATTCTTATAGAAAACAATGTTACTTATAAAAAATATAAAAATTATGATAGATATTCTTTTTGTAATTGTAGGAGTCCAATTAAAATTAGAATATATTTTTATTCGACTATGCCTATAATCTATAAATATAATATATTATCCTGAATTTTTTTTTACTTCTCTGAGAATCTTAAATAATGCATTCATATAAAATTAGATAAGAGTCTTAAAAATAATTAATCATATTGATATAATAGGTAATATTTGGTTTAGTTACTATTGGATAGTTTAATTTTTTTATGATTATTTTATATCTAGTAGAACTAAATCAATATCTGCAAACAAGTAATTATTTGGATCAAAATCAAGAAAATATAATCAATATCTATAAATGAGTAATTATCTATAAACATAATCTCTTGAGTCATGAGTATTCGATATTTATATCTAGAAAATATCTCAAATATTTCAAGTTTTTCATTTGAAATTTAATATACAAAAATGATTTAAGTTATGATATGCTCAGTTGATAATTTTACGTAATCAAAATATCATTGACATAAAATTAATTTTTCATGCTCACCTATAGATCCATGTCGAAAAAAAATAAGAATAGTATCCACTCATCTTCAAATATAAAATATAGTAAATACTAAAGAAAATTTACTAAATAATATTACAAGAGACTACTTTATGCCATAAACTATTTTTGGTAATCTACATATCATACTTATGTTTCTTGGAATAGTACATTCTAGTGGTTGATGCATTGATACTTTTTTTGTTCTAAATTATCATGAAAAAATATATTTATTACATGTAGTTGATATGCAGTTATTTATGTAATATTAAAATAGAAACTAAGGACCTAATAGTAATCATTTTGGCTACAAGTGAAAAAATATATTGATAGTCAATATCATATGCCTATATAAAATCTCTCGCTATCAACTTAGTTTGGAGCTTATCAACCATTTCTCAAGTTTAATCTTCATCATATATGCTCATCTGCACTCCACTATTGACTTACCAATGTGTTTTGGAATGATATCTCATATATAATTAGATATGATTGTACTTATTTTTTTCAACGTAGTCTATTCTCATCTTGGTTGACTAGGTAACTTAGAAATAATATTTGAGATCATGCAACTGTCAAGTGAGGTTAAGAAATTAGGATATGTAGTATGAAAACGAAAATAAACAAGTAATCAAGATCATGAATATTATATAAAACACATTCTTGGTTCTTCTGTAATACAATTGAAATGTTCAAGTCATTGCCTTGATCTAGATTTGCTGATACAATAGAATCTACATCTGTAATTGATTGTGGATTCATCTGGATGTAAATGTATTGGATCAAATGATACCTAATGAACAAATTCTAGAGTACTTCTCTTGTTAGAGCATGTGGTAGTAGAAAAACCCACTTGAATAAGTTAAGTGATCTATTGTACAACTTCAAAACCTTTAAAAGCTCATCATGGTTGTTGGTGTAACGTCTAATATCTTTCTCAAGAATATCCTAACCTCTCACAGAATAAATATGTCACTATTATCTTTCTGTCTTTCGATGCATCTCTATTAGGTCTCTTAACTCTCATCATTATTGTGCGACCATATTGCAACTAATTATACTAATTCCACTTGATCTAGATGTAACTATAGCCATTCGAGCTACTCTTTGATGAATTTTTGGGAGAGATAGAAGCGTGTTCTCTCTTTAAAAAATGTGTATGCAAACTGATATGTTACTTTCCTAATAAGTGCATCTAAAGAAAAATATAAACTTACTCGTCAAGTTTTCTTAATGCTGTATGATATGTTAATACTAGTATTACACCAATAATTCTTTTATAATTATGTTCAAGTCTTATAGTGAGTTATCTTGTCTTGATCAGTCAATTTATACATCTACGCCTGAGTAATAACATTATACAAATGAAATATTCTTAAAGAATATGTCCAAGTAGTCAAGTCCCTATTCATCTTGCAAATATCATAATATCCAAACAAACTCATATGTTATGATCAATTGATTGTCACATGTGCACTCGTAATTGTGCATCGATTTGTATCTAATAATTGATCTCATCTCAATTTGAGGTAAATCAAGCAATAAGTGATTCACGTATTTTTTGGGGACAAGCCAAATCACCACCTATGTAGCTCAAAAAGAAAAATTGTCAATCCTCAATATTCATTGGGTTATCTTTAGTGCTCCTACATAGGTTTTGATTGTTTTTTCTATCTTTGCAAGAGAATTAGAATCAAACTAAAATATGTACACAACATACTTCATTTTAAAAAAAAAAGCTCTAAATACAAAAATTAACTCAGAATTTTGTAATCTAAAAAAACTTAAATATTTAGATTTTATAACATTCCTGCTAATTTTTTAAAACAAACATCGGTAATGATTCTGTACAGTCATCACCACATTGGCTACTTCATCAGCTGGTGTGCTTTTGATCGTCATCAACAAAAAAAATTCTGTTCAGATCACATTGATGGACCTACAACAAACTAAAAATAACAATAAACAACAATAAAATTTCTTCTACGGTGAATATTACAGAGTACAATATGGTGGTGTTATGCCATTCATCAAAATATTTTGGTGACAACTATTGTCGGAGCTCCCAGAAGGTGCGTCATCACCCGTACACCCTAATGCCGATGCCCCTTTGTCGAAGAAGAAACTCTAATATCATGTTAATATCTACTTAATAAATATGATTGTGCTAATGAGGTGAAAGAGAGGAGAGGGACTGGAGCATGCATCAACAACACGAACAAAGAACTTAATTTTTTATTTATATGAAAAATAATTATTTGAATAGAATATGAATCCTATATATATGGTTTCAGGTAGTCCACGAGTTGCGTGCTCACAAACAATGAAAAAATAGATAACATAATTTAATATAAATAAAAAATAAAATAAAAGTATGGTTGAGATAGCTCACTCGTTGAGTGCTCCCATACTATGTTGCACGGATACGCCTAGGAACTGCCGTGTCCGACCCGTGTCGCCGTGTCCACGTGTCCGACACGTGGACATGGGTCGGACACGGGTCTGAAATGTGTCCGATATGCCATGTGGCGTATCGGATACGCGTCGGAGACATATCCGACGCGTTGTTCGGAAATAGTCGTCATTAACAACAGACGCGTTGTTTACCAACTGACGCATTTTTACGATTCTAACGCGTCGGAAATACACTATATATTAACTATTACTACTACATCTCCAATAAATTGAGGAGCACACCGCCGACAGTGAGTTGCCGACAAGCCGATTGCGAGAAATAGTTGTCAATTGTCATTGCGTCAAACGGGAAATGGAGAAGCACACCATCGAGGCGCTAAAAATACCTAAGGTAACCTAATTCTATAAAGGGAAGGGGGGTTTTGGAATTTGTATCGGGAGTGGAGAGAGTTTGAAAAGCGAAACTGTAAAGGGAGGGTGGTGGTGGGGGTGTTAGAGGGTTTAAATTTTTTTTACATTATTTTAAAATACAGAATTTTAAATTATTTTAAAATACATAATTTTAAATTATTTTAAAATACTTAATATTTATAATTAATAATTTTAATTTTTAATTTTATTTTTTTTATCATGACGTATCCTAATCGTATCCGTATCCTAGTTTTTTAGAATTTGCCGTGTCCCCGTATTCTGCCGTATCGTATCTCCGTGTTCGTATCCGTGTCCGTGCAACATAGCTCTCATACAATGTTATGGGAAATCAAATTTACGAAATAAGTATTTCTCAACGCCTATCATTCATTGGTAATGGTCTGGGAATTCATAGATCCCTCTTTTATTAGAAATCAACTTCACTCCAATTTTCATAGGAGACTGACTATATTGCCTTGATATTTGGTATTCAAAGTTTTTTGCCAATAATTCAAAAGCATATTTTTCCTGATTTCAAGATCTATTTCTTGCTTCTTGACATCCCAAAACTCAAAAAGTAATATAGATTTCTGAGATCTTCTTTTTGATATTGAAATCCCACGAATCTTTTCATGGCACCAATTTTCTCTGACTGTGGGGAAAATATGTAACCCAAAGATGCCTATTTTTCATTGCACCCATCTTTCTCAAATTGCCATTCTTTTCTTGATGCCGAGTGAAATATAACCCCAAGGCCAATACCTGAAGAATATTATGTGATCATTTACTGACTGTTGCAAGCTGAAACTATGTTGCTTCACGGTAATAAATTAGCCAAACCAAGCTCGTGGAGACTGCTCCAAGCCAGCCATATAGAGAATCTCTAAGCTTGCCCTCGTGCTGCTGGCTAATTGTATGCTTCAAGCCAATGAATTGGTCAAACTAAGCTTGTGGAGACTGCTTCAGGTTATATAAAGAAAGGCCAAGTGTTTACATTATTATCAGAGTAAAAAAAAAAAAAGAAAGGCTAATCTCGCACACTTGTCGACGTTGGCATATAAGATGCACCACTCTTGATTCGTCTCCAAATAGATTTTATTTCATGTTCTAGTTGTCTTGGAACTCGTTAGGGTTTTAATGGTATTTGGGGAGAGAGAAAGAAAGAGAGTTGAGAAAAAAATAGAAAGATAAAATTATTTATTCCATTCATTCAAAAATTCAAAAATAAACATATAAATATATCTGCGACAGCTCATATGTCAGGTGCTCTCGTACAATAGTCTGGAAACTCATCTTTCTTTTTTTTTATGAACCAATTTCACTCCGACCCATAGGAGACCCCCCATTGCCGATTTCTCCCATCCCATACAATATAAAGAATAAAGTAGGCAAAAAACAAATAAAAAATTTCGAATAAAACTAAATCTCAACATCTATCATTCATATGTAGTGGTATTCAAATAAAATATTAAGAATCAATTTCACTCCAGGGTTTGTAGGATAGTCTACCGCCTTGGCATTTGGTCTTCCAACTTTTGCCAACAATTCCAAAGTAGATTTTCTCTTTCTACTTAAGATAAATAGTATATATTTCTGAGGTCTTCCATCTCCATATGACAATAATATCTGATTATTTACCAACTGTTGCAACCCGGAATCCTATACTGGGCTTGTTACTGGCCAAATAAAGAATTGCCCGTAACATGCCCAGGAGGTAGCGCTCCGTAAACATGCCTTCTTCAAGATCACAGTGAAGAAAAGCATTCTTCATGTGCAACTGATACTTTAATAATCGTGTGCTTATTTTTACAACCTTGTCACCACCCTAGGTGCTGCAAAGCCCCTAGTACTTTAATAATTGTGTGTGCTTTTCTTCTAGTTCTGCTTCGTTTTGTCGTGGAGTGTATGAACATGAGGTCTGATGAATGGTTTGCCTAGGCTTTCATAAGCTCTTTCTGATTCTCTCTCTGGAGAGTATGAACTGAAGTGTGGAACTGTTTTTTTTTTTTTTTTTTTTGAATCTCTGAACAAAATCTCCTAGATGTGGCGTGTAGCTTCCAACCATCATGCACGAGATACTCATAGCTCACTTGGGATGTACTAATAATCAATAAATGCAGTGTTCTATTTGTAACTAGAGCTGGACGACCCGGGGCAAAACTCTCATACATTGGAATGTACTAATGAAAATGGAACAAAAGAAGCTGTTGGGACAGTGACATGGCTGGTTGGGCTCTGCGCCAGGGTCACCTATTGGCATCTAGGCGTGTAACAACTGCCGTTGAGGGCGTGGGTCAGCCAGGGCACGACTCTGCTTCAACAAGAACACATAATATATATATATATATATAAAACAATAAAAGCTATTGATGCCATGTTTATTGATATGAACAATGCTCTCTTTTATGAGACACATAATGTATACATATATATAACAATAAAAGCTATAAGCGACACTAATTTTCCACCTCATGTTGCTGCATATAAGTTTGGAATATTAGAGATGAAAGAAACAAAAGTGATGAGAATTGTTTAATATTTAAATCTATTTTCTTGAGGAAGAAACAATTAACCCTTTGTGTTTTTTGGTGCTCATGAAATCTCGTGCCGGAGATTATATGTCTCATCGCATGATTGTCCCAACAGAGACTAATGAGAAGAGATATTAGATACTTGATCTTTTCTAGTAGGTGTTGGGTTGGATCTGAAGTTTCTTGCAGGTGATTATTGTCATCATCGTCTCGAACTTTCGCTTGGCATGGAGGTTAACAAGGTTAACATCTTGATAATTTTATTCTTGAGAATTAGGGACTGAATCTACCGAATCTAATGAATCTAGAATCCAAAATCTACAATTCTTGGACAAAAAAAAAAAAAGGGTCATCATGCCAAGTCATGATCTCTATATTAGCATAACGTGTAAAATCAGGAGTTACTGTTTTTGTTAATCTGATAGGTATGTTTCTATGATGGATTAGAATGGTTGACCTCTGAGTTTTGTTGCAGGAAAGATGAAGGGCATAGCATTTATTAAGGATCCTGACGGCTACTGGATCGAGATCTTCGACCTGAAGACCATCGGAAGGATAACTGCCTGTGCTGCTTGACTCTGCAAAGAAAGAGATGAAGATCTTGATGTGCTGCTGCATTGCGGGCCGAGGGCGTGTTTTTGATGTCAAAATTGGGTCTGAAAAATATTCAAAAAAAAATAATAATAATAATAAATTAGAGTAGAATTTCTGCGAGAAAATTCATGCATGATTCTAAAAAGACATGAAGATGATGTTGAATAATCTGGAACTTGAAGTAATTATTTTTAGAAGATGCTTGTCGTTTTGGTGTATTTTTTGTTCCAAATAAAGTGACATTTTTAAATTGTTGGATTTTTTTTTTCTTTGTAGGGGATTGTTTTATTATTATTTTAATGTTTTTAAATAAGTTTGCTCGTGCTCATAATTTAACAACTTAATTAAAAATGACATGATTGATTGTTTCGCATATGATTTTGTTTTTTATTATTCATTAATTCTTCAGTAAATTATTTTATTCGAAGTTGTGAATGATGTTTATCGTTGTTGAAATTTATACCATAAAATTCTATTTTATTCTTAAGTGAATTATTTTATTCCGAAGTAAATTATTTTATTCATTAATTCAATTTATATCATAAAATTTTTCTTATTATATAAATTTGTTTTGTCATGCAATTCCCCTTGGTCATACCCTCGTGCTCATAAGTATGATTTGCCATCCGCCAATGTTTCGTGGGCCTGGGCCAGCACATACATTGTTTGGGCTAGGCCAGCACGGCAATATTAACTCTAGGGCTTGGGTTTATACAAACTGATTTATATGGGGCTTCCAAGTTTGATCGAGAAGGACCGAACAACCCAAATTGTTAGGAATGAATTCCACCACTCAAATCTTCATGGCCTTAGACACGGGAAAGAAAATGCTTAGAGGTTCAATTAGTGGGCTTTCCTATTTGAGGTATATGTATGTGTCATGATGGCTAATGCTTTCTTTCATATACCCAAAATTTGTCAAGTATGGATTCTACCCATTGACTATTTAAATATCATATATGATATAAAAATAAATTGATAAATTTAATAAATTTAATAAATTGTCAAATAGGCTGAAGTATTGCAATTTGATATGATTGGTAGAAGTATTTATTTTTTATTTATTTTTTGTTTTTGTGATGTTACATATATTTTGTTGCATAAACTCCTACAAAATAACTTGGGTCAAGTTCATGCTAATGGCAAACCTTGCATTGACATGATCATGGTCTTTTTTAAAAAAAATAACACTGGAAACTTGAGTCAGGATTTCTACCCAACCCAGTAAATGACTCAAGCATGACTTGCACATGTTTCATCATCTGGGTCAAATTTAGCCTACGCGGGCTGCTTCGTTGGTCATGATGTGGTGCATTTTTTTTGGCACACAAGCCAAGCACTGTGGCACAACACAACTAGAGTCATGCCACCTTTTCAGCTCGTGTCAAAACCACCCAACCCATTTTCCATCTATAATTATTTTAAACTTGCAAATTTTATTTTATCAATCAAGTTATGTTATTTCTCATTTATGGTTTTTTGTTATTTTTTGTAGGTAAAGCTAATGGCGGACCAAACCATGAAAACTTCCCACATTTCACAAAAAAAAAAAGGACAAAAATAAGAATTTTCTTGTGGCTTTGTTTTTCACGCATGGTAACCAAATAAGGGGGAATTGTGTTTCGGGGTACTCCCCCCGAAATATTTAAAAAAAGATAACTAATCTTTTAATATAATCTTTTAATATTAAAAAAATTGTTACCAAACTCTTAAGAAATTAAAATTTGAGACACTCTATTATGTTTATCCTAAATTATTCTTCATTAAATCTCATCGGCTCTCGCCCTCTCCCATCGACCCTCGCCCTCTTTCATTGATCCTCGTCCTCTCTCATCTCCAATTTACCCCTCAACTAGGAGCTCGAGGAGCTGACGGGAGCCCATCGAGCTCAAGGAGCTGACGGGAGCTCGACCATGAGCTCCAAGAGTTGATGGTAGCACGTCGAGCTCCATTAAGCTCGATCATAAGCTCCATGAGCTGACGGGAGCCCGTCGAGCTCTATCTAGCTCGACCAAGAGCTCCATCAAGCTCGACGACATCCTCCATCGAGCTCGACGACAAGCTCCTGGTCAAGGGGCATTGAATGATGGGAGAGGGCCATGAAAAAAGTATTGTTAATCATTTTAGCAGTGACATCAAGTTGGTGAAGAGATCAATTCTGGGCAACTATTAAAATCAATAAACATTGAACATTAATCATTTTAGCAGTGAGAAAAATGTCATGGTAGTCTATCCCTTCCAGTTATGTGTAACCTTTTGCAATCAAATGAGCTTTGAAATGCTCAATGGTACCATTTGAGTGTTTAATTTTATAAACTTAAAGACAACAAATAAGTTTCTTGTTAGGAGGAAGAGAAGTGAGACATCAAGTTTGGCTGGTTTCTAAAGCATCCAATTCAAATTGCATTGCTTCTTGCCAAAATGAATGAGAAACTTCTTTAGCATAAGATATAGGTTTAATATCATGATTGACAAAAATAATAAAAGAGCAATGTGGTACATGTCAATGATAAGAGACAATTGAATAAGGAATAATGTGTGCCTTTTTGTGAAGTTGATGACAAAGACAACAAATGGTTGGGAAGTGTTACTTGGTTGCAGACATAAACACGTAAAGTTGGAGGAGGAGGGTAATGTCTTTGGGAATGACATAAAATGTGTTAAGGAGGAGGAAGAGCAAGCAATGGCTGAGTAGAAATGGGGATTTAGTGGTGAGAATTGTTGAACTGGTGGAGAAGGATCAAATACAAAAAGAGGAATTACAAGCTCTAAATGAGAGGAAGGAGATGAAATGAATTCACAAGGAAAGATAGTATCATGAAAAACAATATCACAACTAGTGAATATTTGGTGGGTGGCAATGTCATAAAGCTTGTTAGCCAAGAAAAATACATCATTTGGCTCAAGGAGAAACACCTTGGAAGGGAGGGGGGTTATGCATATTAATAGCATAAAATAAACATTCAAAAATTCAGATATGAAAATATATAGGAAGCTTAGAATGAAGTCGTTCGAAAGGAGTTTAGCAAAAAAGGAGTGGAGTATGCAAATGATTAATGATATGAATAGAAATAGAAACATATTCTGCCCAAAAATGTAAAGGAATGTGGGGTTGAATATGAAAGGCTCTAGCAAACTCAAGAATATGGTAGTGTTTGCATTCGATAACCACAATTTTTGAGAGGTACGGACACGAGAATATTGTCAAGTGGTCCCTTTATGTTTAAAAAATGTTTGCATAGAGAATAATTTTCCACCATTATCAACTCGAATATTGAGCTATAGATACATGACATTGTGTTTGGACAAATAAAAAAAATATTGATAAGTAAATGTTGTGTTTTACTTTTGTGATGCATAAAAAATACACATGTGAATCTAGAAAAACCATTCACAATAGTTAAAAAATATTTCACACTAAAAAGAGAAGAAATTTTATAGGATCCCTAAATATCATAATGAATTAATTCAAAAGATCTAATAGACAAAATTGAACGAACATAAAATGAAAGCCAACTTTGTTGAATTAATTCAAAAGATCTAATAGACAAAATTGAACTAACATAAAATGAAAGCCAACTTTGTTGAATTAATATTTACTAGATTTAATTCAAAATATCATAATGAATTAATATTTACTAGATTTTCAAATTAAAGAAGCAATTTTCACTGATGGAACTTTCTACAATATTGGGCTTTCCTTCACATTGTTGACTAAAGATTTATGGCCATCATTGTGCTTGAATTGAGTGCTTCCTTGAGTAGACATGTTTGATACATGTTTAGGGTGTTTTGATGGGTACTCATTTAACTTCCAACATGTTTCTCGTACATGATGCTCATGATCACAATAAGAGCAATGCGAAGGCTTGCAATTAGATGGGTTGGAACGAGAAGAAAAACCTTATCCTTGTCGAATAGCCATGGCCACCAGTTCAACCCTTTGAACAACCATGGCTAAGTTTTTCATCATATCATGAACAACCCCTAGGCTTCACTACTTCTCCTCTTGTACAATATAAGAGTAAGCCTTGGCAACATTAGGTAGCAAATTCATCAATAGAATCTACCCTCGAATCACACTATGGGACTCATTGAGTCCCATGAGAGATTGCATCGATCTGCATCTTTTATGGTCTATCCCACTAGAGTAAATGGTGTCATTATAGGACCTTAGTTCATTCCATAAATTTTTAAGCTTTGTGTAATAAGCTTCAATAGTCGTATGATCTTGAGCAAGACAAACAATTTTTTTTTTCAATCAAAAAATACAAGGTGAATTGCTTTGAGATAAATGATCTCGAAGGTCATCTCATACCTCCTAACTAGTGGTTGAACAAATGACATTGTCTATAAGGTCCTGTGTGAATGAATTGAGAATCTAGAGAGGATCATATCGATTTATTTTTCCATGAAGCATATTCATTTGGGTTGGCTATGACAAACAACATTGTGGTGGTCCCATATATGAAACCTAGCTAGGATTTGACATTCAAAGAAATTATCATGTCTCTACACCATGTCGAATAATTATTCCTATTAGAATGGTGAAGGAAAAATGGATTGGATGATTCAAGCATGCTTTCATTAAAATATTATTGTTCCATCATGCCAATAAAAAACTATAAAAAAGGCAAAAGAAAGAGGATATAGAGATAGGGTAGCCTTCCATCCGATACCATGTAAAGAAAAAAGAAAATAATGATCTCTTTTTTGAATTAGAAAGTATTGCTTTATACAATAGATTTCCTATAATACTAATATGTTCTAGCTAGTCTAAGCACATATACATCAAATATATTGTATTTATTCAAGAAATTTTCTACAATTATGCTAATTTATTTTAGCTAGTCTAAGTATAAAAGTCAACTGAATAAATATACAACTAATATAATATATTTATCAATGGATGGTTAGATATCATTTACCCTTCCTTCTAAACGATCATGTTGTTAAAGAAAATCTTGTAGATATTTTTGTTGAATTTAAGAATGCTTAATCTAAAGAATAATGAGTATAAATATTTTGTATTTAGACACAAAATTCCAAGTTCAATATTTTATTTTTAGAATTTTGGTTTTCTAGTATTTTATTTTCTAAAAGTATTTATTTTTGATTCATAATATAATTTTAGTATGTCAAATTATAAATGAATATTTGTATATGTATATAAGTCTTTAGCATCAATTTTAATTCGTATTGTTCGCTATAATTTAATATTTTCAACTTCTATTTTAAATATAGTTGTTGAATTAATTTTCTAGAAACGTGTTTGATTTTATGTTGTGTTGAAAATACTATTGTACTAAATTTATATTGGAATTAAAATATAAACTGATTTTCATAGAATTTTTAAAATAATTATATCAATTTCAAAAATTAAATCTAATAAAGCTATTTTAAAAAAAAAATGGGCAATTTTAAAATATGAAAAATATCTCAATTTGAGTTTTTAGAAAATTAAAATGCCTATTATATGTTAATGATTTTATACCCAACATATTAAGTGGTTTTGGAATAACCACACAAATGCCTTACCCTAACATTCTTCATATTACTTTTGATTATATATTATCAAAACAAAATCATAAATAATGAACTATGGCTCAAGAAAAAAAAATTGATGTGGACCAATTGATTAGTGTAGATAGATTATAGATTTCATCTATATCATTTTCATATTAAACCTCATTAACATTAATCTAATGAAAAAATTATTTTTGGAAGTTATCTTTTCTTGATTTTCTAATAACTTTTAAATTTATCATATTATAAGGCTAAAATAAGATGTTATCAATATTTATACTATATTAGCAATCATCATTAAAAGCAAGATTCAATTTATAAGAAAAAAATTGATGACTATTCCACATTAATTTTCTACGAACGTAGAAAATTGGTTTATCACTATTATAATTGTTCGAAATCTATTAATATTAAGAAAAATTATAATAAAGTTTATAGATAAATCCTCTGATAGACATTCAAGAATTGGAAGAGGTTGTAAAAGGCATGCATGCAATTTATGTTTTATCTTGCCCTTTTGGTACACTCTAAAAGTTTTGATGTAGGCCTTTGTATCACTTTATTTATGGCTACGAATATTATTCTTTCACTAGTGTCATAGTATAATAAATACCTAGATGACTAGCCCAATTAAAATCATGTTATTCTTATATATTCTCTCTACATTACTTCCTTTGTAATGAAATATGTATATAATTTTCACACTTTGATAAATAATAAGTCATCTTGTATCCTAAATTTTCTTGTGTTTCTTTCTATTATATATTTCATATATGATTTGTAATTTGAGTCTTCAAACGAACTTTGTCTAATACATTCCCTTAGTGGATATTCACACTTACTAGTATGAGAACTTTCATCTTTTGACTTAATGCATGAGTCACTTTCTTAGCTTTTGTTGACTTATATTTCTACACATAGTCAAACTCTACAATTAATTTCTATCATCAAGCTTTTATTTGAAGTAAACTTTTTTTGATTATGAAAATAAGTTATTCTATATTACATGTCTCCACATCCACAGGTAGTGAACCACAACTATTATTTCTTTCTCTTAGATTGTATATCACCTTTCTATCTCATTAAGTTTACAACTTTCAAATACAAATGACTCTCTTGTGATAGAACTCTTTCAATGTAAAAATCAAATGTATCTCAATGAACATATAATTTTGTATGATTCGATAAAGGTAAGTTGAGTTCTTCAATAGTTCTTTATTTTAGCACATTAAATACTTCTTGGCATGTTATATTCCAATATAACATTTTTTTTCTTTAACAGTATATTTGTTGCATGACTAAGTGGCAATACTCTTAAAAAAATATCTATGGTAATTTACTAATCTAAGAAATAATCTCAACTATATTATAATAGCTAGTGCCTCTCACGTAATAATGTCTCATGATTTTTGTTGATCTATTTAAATCTTTTCATTTCCCACAAGGTGACCAAAGAATTATATCCTTTTGGCAAAACATACACTTATTTTATTTCACATATAATTTATTCATCCCTAGCACTTACAACAATTTAGATATATGATCCCCATATTCTTATACCGATCAATTATAAGTTACAATATCATCCAAATACATGACCATAAAGAAGAGGTTTGAGTACCTTATTCATGAGAGTGCACAATATTATTAGAGCCTTTGTTAGTCCAAAGGGCATTACTATGAATTCATATGAACAAAATAAGTTACACAAGTTGTCTTGGACTCATTAACTTCAATTAATATAACTTAATAGTATTAGTACCTTGATTGTAAGTCTAGTTTTGTTAACAATTTTGTCTCTATAAATTGATCAAGTAGAACAACTATGAGAAGAATAAATACTTGTTCTTCAGAATCAACTTATTGAAAACTTAATAATTAATGCATAATCATAATGATCTATCATATTTTTATTAAATGAAAATTAGTACTCCATGAGATTACTTTGATGATTGAATAAACTCTGCATCAATTAGCTCTTTAGTTATTTTCTCATCTCATCAAGTTTTGGGTACCATTTGATAAGAGACTCTAACTTGTGTTTGAATATTAGACATTATCTCAATTTTATGATCAACTTCTCATTTTTCTAGTATCTTCTTTTGAAATTTAGGTGGCATGTGTATAATATATCAAATATAGAATAAGACTAGTTAATTTGATAATTATTCATGTTGTATTTATATATTGAATAGTAATGAAATTGAGTGATTTTGTGTAAACTTAGATGATTTATGTGTAATAGAGACCTAGTGAATTGTTGAGAATTAGTGGAGCAAAAAGCCATATAAAATCATAATATTTTATGTGTTATGACTTTGTTATACCTCATTAAGATATATGTAGTATCAACATTCATCCTTGGTGGAAACTCTACACAAATAATCATGGTAGAATCTTTGTGTGTTGCGACTTAACTACCTCTTTGACACAATCATTTCACTGTACAATATATTCTTTTTTTCTATAAAATTTTCTCAAAGTTGCAGTCGCACTAGCTCATAATATTTTGTATGACTGTGATATTAATTTTTTATCATAATAACCAAATATCCTACTAGTACTCAAAGCCATAACAATCTTTCAGAAACATAGCTTTTTCATTACAAAGCTAATGAATCTAAGGCAAAAGCTTCGATAATTTTTAGAGTACAATACTTTAGCCATGACCATTTCCAATGTTAGTATCCTTTGCTCTAAAAAAATGACCAAAGAAATGAATTATTCTCATTACTATGACTTTGAGTTATAAAGATGAAATACATAAGTCATGATCATTCATAATATCATGACTTAGTATTATAGAGGCAAAACATATAGTTATGGTCATTTCTAGTGTCATGACCATCTGATGCAAGAGAGATCAAAACTATGGCTCATTCCCAATACCATAATTTGTATTCCAATGATAAAATATATTATCTAGGCCATTCCCAGTATCGTGGCATTCTAAATCTAGAAAGAGACCAATTCTCAATGTCATGACTTTGTGTTTCAAAGAAAAAAAAATAAAGTAGAAGCATATCGAAAAGTTATGAATTTTAATGTAAAATTCACATCCATCCATGCAAGGGAAAATGTGAATTTTGAAGAAGTTTTTATAGGGAATGCAAAAAGAGATGAAATCTAAGTTTTTAAGATCAAAATTCTACCTAATCTTAGGTGAGATCCATGAGTAAAGGGGCAACGTAAAGCAAAAGCATAAACTCTAGGGGGGGGGGGGGGGGGTGCACAAATTTTGACATTGTTCATGTGGTTAGTATTAAAAGGAGACTTAGATGAGATATAAAATAAAAGAAGCTAATTTTCGAAGGAGATCAAAAATGAAAGAAGTTAATTTTTGAAGGAGAAGAATCAATGGATACTGAGCAAAAAGGACCATACTTCACAAAATTTGAAATAGAATCTATGGAAAGAAAATAGAGAATATGAGAAGAAGAGAAAGCTAACATTGTGTATTCTCTAGTTGTACAAGGAAGTATGTTAGGTGATATTTTTTTCATATTTAGAAAAATATGCAACTAGAAGTCAAAAAGAGGGATGAATGCCAAAAAAATGAGATCTAATTCTTTCGTACAACAATAGCAGATGAAGAGGAAAAAATAAGATGCAATGTTGAAAATGCATCTTTAAAAGAAAGAAATAATATTTGTGGCAACCCAAGAATATTGCAGATAAAATTTACTTTTTAAAAGAATGGATGAAACGAGTAGACAATGGTACCAAACAATGTTGAATCATTTGAGAAATTATATGATTCCATCATAATGGATTGGAAGAAAATATAGGTGATGAGAGATGAAAGATTTGAAGGTGACACTCAATATTGAAAGAATTAGTGGATTGAAGAATTAAGAAAATAAATTGTGAACCAAAATGTATTATATTTTACAATGAGATATTTTGAATGTGTGCTGAATTCCATTGGGAGATGACAAACATATTGTGTGATATTTTGATGAAGATATTAGATTGGGCATCTACCCATAAGTAAGATTTAGAGAGACCATTCACTTCTATGCTACTATTTTAACACTTTAAAGTATATATTTTTTTTAAGAAGTTTGATCCTAAAGGAAAGTTATTTTTCCAACCTCTATAGCCTCATTGACTTGTATTTTTTGTTTGTTTTCATAGGTATTATTGTACTATAATCATATTGTATTGATGTTTATAGTAGATGAAATGTACAATCTCTTTATAAAGGCTAGAAGGGGTGTTAGAATTTTCTATTTTGTATAGTTAGTGAGTATGTTGGATTTAACATCAATAGATTATGTAGAACATAACACAATATCACAAGGAATAAGAAAAATATAACACAACACCAACAAACACTGATTTTAATGTGATTCACTAGCTGTTCAATACGACTAGCCATATCTACTAGAAAGGTGCATAATCAAGAGAGAGAGGGAAGAAGAACAGGGCCAACATTTGTGATTATGGGTACTATATATATAAATATATAATAATAATACTAATTAGGGTTCCACATAAAATAGAATAGAAATGAGTCGGATCTTCAAAGCAAATTGGGTCAAGCTCCAAAAATTATTCTAACCCACTAACTAGGTAGTGGGACCCCCATTATTGTCTCAATTCTACATATTCAATCTCTCAACATATTAATACTTGCACCTATAAATAAAATAGAGAAACAACATAAAGGGTTACGTTAATAAATAATAAAACAAATTATATACTACAAGGGGAGTAATTACTTGGTGATGAGTAATCATTTTAGTATGAGAGTTTATTCAGTATGCCAAGTATTGAATAAAACTAATTAATTTGGTGATTATTTATGAGGTATTTATATTAAAAAAAGCTTTAAATGAATAATGTTACTAAATTATATTTTTTGATGAAATATGATAAATAATAATGAAATTGGGTTATTTTTGTGTGAAATAGAGACTTGATAGATTATTAAGAAAAATGAGAGTGAAAACTCATGTAAAATTATAATATATTTTGTGTTATAACTTTATTACACCTCATTGAGCTATGCTAGTTTTTACATATATTATTGGCTGAAACTTTATACAAATACTCTTAGTAATCTTCATTCACCATGACTCTACCTTCTTGTTGACATAATTATTTTATTATATAACATATTTTTTTTGGCTGAAAAACTTTCTCAGAGTCACAACCACATCAACTCATAATATTTTTTATGATTGCAATATTAATTTTTCATTATAGCAATCAAGTATTCCACTAATACCCAAAGTCATGACAATCCACCAACACTTTGACTTATTCATTACATAGCTAATATGTACAAGGCAAATATCATGATGCCATTCTGATTTCCAGGACTTTTAGCTACAAAAATTTTTTTAGAGCAATACTCATGCTATTGCCATTTATAGGGCCATGTCTCCCTGCTTTGGAGAAATGACCAAAGCAATGCCTATTCCTAATACAATGACCTTGGGTTACAAAGGTGAAAAGAACATACCACAAGCATCCACGACACTTCAATTTAGTATTATAAAAGGAAAAATATATAGTTGCAACCATTCCCAACATCATGATCATTTGATATAAGAGAGATACCAAAACCACGACTCATTCCCATAGCCATAATTTTTATTCTAGAGATGAATTATGCAGCCATGGGCATTCCTAGCACCATAGTATTCTAAAGCTAAAAATAAATTAAAACTATGACACATTCCCAATATCACGACTTTGTCTTCTAAAGATGAAAAGACAAAGTCATAACATTAATAAAGGTCATGACTTTTTACTTAAATTTCCCATTCAATCATGCTAGTTATAAAGGGAAAACATGAATTTTGAAGAAGATTTTCAAGGGCACGAGATAAGAGATGAAAGCTAAGATTTCGAGTGCAAAATTTTATCTAACCCTGGGGGAGATCCACGAGTAAAGGGGCAATGCAAGACATAAGAAAACATCATAATGGGAGACATGAATTTTATCTCATCCTAGGGTAAATCCAAGGTGCACACAATAAATTATTGTGGATTTAGGATATAATTCCTAAACGTATTTGAAGGTTGTTATTGAGAACCCAAAATTCTATGAAATAACTTTTCAATTATTTCATGTAAATTTCTTCCCAATATTAGGCTAAATTGAAGATTAAGGTTATTGTATTTGATTATGTGTGATTAATGCTTAATGAATAAATTTTATATTTGGATATTGATGGATATAGTATTTATGTAGAATTAAATTTAAAGTTTTACTATTATTATATTAATCATGTTATCATGGTGGATGATGATAGATAAATTAAGTAGTATACTCGCACATAATAGAAGGAATAAAGTGAACTTTTCTGATAATAATGTGCAAGACAAACTTATATGTTAAAACCTAATGTTGAGGTATATTAATCATACGACTATGATATTTATGAAGTTAAAAGTATGAATACTTTGATAAGTCAATTTAGTATGCATGTCTTAGAATAATTGACCTTCAATTGACATGAGTATTTTATAGAGTATTTTTTAAGAGTTATACCTTTAGTATGTGAATCACATATCATCGTGATAGATAATAAAGGTGATAGATAATCAATGAGATATAAGTGATTAGAGGTGATTCGTAAGGTACTAATAGTCTTGTGAGTTATTTTCTATTATATAACTACTGCCAGTGAAATTAGAAAGTAAGAATACACATATAAAATAATTATCAATGGTATTTTATGAGTTGCCTAAAATATATAAACATGTGGATGACCCTCAAGCAGGGACAATTTGTCATTTTTGTTATAAAGTACCAATGAGACAACTACATGTGGGTAACTATGAGAGGACTATCATGAGAGAGAGTCCAATAGCCAACAACCATTTTGTATATTATTATGATAGTAAGGAATCTATGCATGAGTCTAATATTCATTCTGTAACTAAATATAATAATATTCAAATTATTTAGATATCCCATCATGCATAATGGAATAGGCCAATCATACAATTTAAGAATTTTATCTAAAATTAAGTATTATCTTTTCAACAAAAATAATATTGCCTGATGATTTGTTGATCAAACAATCTATACAATTTCTGTGGGATCAATATATGAGTGAAAATTCCTATTTATTACTTATACGACCTATATAATTGTGAGATTGGTTGGACAAGAGATACTACTTAACAAGATTTTGGGACTTCACCTAATATAAAAAATTTAGATATTATAATAAAGTCACAATTTCATGATATCTCAAAATGAATTTAAAAGTTTTAGAATATACTTTTGATCACCTTCATTTTCCTTTGTCACATGATTTTTTTAAAAAGTCAAGTAAGTTATATCATTCCACCTTACTCCTTTAGATAATTGAATAGCTGAGAGAATATCAATAAGTTTTCTCATTTATTATATTATCAAAAAGGCACATTGACATTGAGGAACTAATATGCAAAGCCAGTTAGTAAATTATACTAAGAGTACATTTACTTGATGGAGGAAATCTTGTCCAATAACATAATCATAGTCATCAAGAAGAATCAACTTGATGATTTTGATCTATTGCTTTTCTAATTATTATGATTTTATTTTTGTATTTATAATTTTGATCTATTCATACTTTTTGTTTATCATCAATTCTAATTTCTTCATAATATTATCAGAAATTAAGATATTTGATCTCACAATATCAATTAAAGAGGAGCATCTAGCTAGATATAATAACATATGTAAATATTATTCTATTTTACTTGTAAAATTATATGATATTATTGGAATTCAATATTATAAAGTCAAATATATAATGATTTTATTCTTTTTTTATTCTTTTTATTCTCTTTCTCATCTTTCTCTTCTTTCTCCTATTTCTCCTCTTTCTCCTCTTTCGCCTCTTTCGCCTATTTCGCTTATTTCGCCTATTTCTCCTCTCTCTCCTCTTTCTCCTCTTTATCCTCTTTCTTCTCTCTCTTTTCTTTATTTTCTATTTTTTTTCTTTTTTTTTTCTTTTTTTTTTCTTTTTTTTTTCTTTTTTTTTCTTTTTTTTTCTTTTTTTTTCTTTTTTTTTCTTTTTTTTTCTTTTTTTTTCTTTTTTTTGTCCATCCTCCCCCCCTTATTCTATATTATTCTTCGGGCCCATATATGTGCCTGGGGTCTTGAAATTTTAGTAAGTAATGCCAACATTCTAGCAGTACAAGTAGAATGATTGACAACAATACATTATGAAAATATATCCATCATTTTTAAGGATTAAATATGTATTCTCATGATTGGGTAATCTTATTTTTTTTGCCAATCAAACTACCATATTGTTAATTAATAATCTTATTCTTTAAATCACATATTATCTATTACATAGTAATTAGAAAACATATTAAGTAATCCTTTATTTTACTTATCTATTAAAGTTATGAAATATATTTTTTACTATTGATTTGGATCTCTTAATCTACTTTACTTCTATTGAAGAGTGAACACTCATTTTTATTGGACTTATCTAAGAAATTATTTTTAGGAGATTTGTGTTTTATGACACCAAATATAAAATATTTATTTTTTGATGCGTCAAACTTTTTATAATTAAAATGAAATACATCAGATTTTAAAATAATTAAGTTTAGTACACATACATTTTTCATAATTTAAAAAAATATATATACTAGATTCTAAAATAATAAAGTTTTAATATACTAAAATTCATTAACTCGATTTTACACTATGAAATTAAAAAAAAAAATAAAAAATTTAATTTAATTTTTTGACATTGTCATTAGAAACCATGAAACTACTCAATATCTTAGCAGGGGCAATATGAGATTCGAACCCATTTCATCATCTATTTGCTAAAACTGATTAAATCATTCGATCACACATTTTATTATCACATGAGAAGCAAATTGAAATACTTATATATAAATAAAAAATAAATGGAAACATATATATAAGTATACATACATACATACATAAATATATATATAGATAAGTATATATAAATATATATAGATATGTAAACATATATGTAGAAATAAAAGCACATATAAATTGACTTATATTATATACATACCAATAAACATATATATAAATATCCATATAATTATTTATATATATACACACACACACAATTATACATTACTATATAAATATATTTATATATAATTATATATATATGTAAACACACACACACACACACACACACATGTTTATTTGTATGTATATATATGTGTGTGTTTGTCGAGACACACATACACCCACAAATGTTTTTATCTACATATATCTATGTATACTTATATATTTGTTTATATTTATTTTTTATTTACATATAATTATTTCAATTTGTTTTTTATGTGATAATTAATGTGTGGTTGAGTGATTTGTTTAGAACAATTGTTAGATAATTAAGTTTTATGAACACGAGTTCAAGTAGACGACAATAAATAGTTTCATGATTTCTAATGAATATTTGTCAAATAATAAAATTATTTTTTATTTTTTTTTAAAATTAAAGAGGTTAAAATCGAGTTCATGAATTTTAGTATATTAAAACTTAGTTATTATATAACCTGGTATATATATTTTTTAATAATGACAGATGTAGTGCAAAACTTAATTATTTTATAATCTGATGTATTTTTTTTTAATAATGAAAAGTTTGGTGCATAAAAACATATATATTTTAGTTTTGTTGCACCTAAACGTAAATATCCCATTATTTTACGTGGTGTGTTACAATTTTGTTTGTCATAGGGCCTATTTAATAAAATTTAAAAAATTAAGTATTGAAAAATAAATACTAAAAAATTAAGGCTGAATTTTATAAGTGTTGAATTTATATTGAAAAACTATTTGATAACTTATTATTAATTGAATGCTGAATATAAATATATTATTTGATAACTGTAAATGCTGAATGCTGAAAATGATATATTTTACATATTTACTATTATTATCATTGTGTTACATATTATACAACATAAATAGAATTTATAATGAAAATTTTGTTCACTTCAATTATTAATTATTAAAAAAAATAAAATCACTAAACACATATCAATAATTAAATCATAAATCTAAAAAAGAAATAAAAATATTAAAAAAATAATCAATAAAATCTAAAATCTTTAAAATTATCCAAAATTTTAATATACAAATAAAAATTAATTAACAACAAGTTAATTTTATATTTCATCTCTTAAATTAATTATGAAAGAGAGTTATGGTTATGATTTGTAATGATATAGAAATGATGAGAAGATAGATTTATAAATAGAACTGTAGTCTGGATGAGAAAACAAAAAATAAATGAAAAAAAAAAACAAAATATTAATTAAAAAAAAATTTGTTGAAAGTTTTCAACTTTCAACATTAAATAAGTCTCTATTTACTTAAAATTTTTAATTAATTTATATTTAAGAAATTTAATTAATTGATACTTAAAATTTTAAATTTTAAGTTAATTATATTTTTATCAAATGTATTTAAAATTTTCAGCTTTTGAAAATTTAAGTGTATTTCAAACAACCTCTTAGTTAGTCAGTGTGCCGTCACAAAAGTCAAATCACACAATATTTAATCGTCAACCTGCAGACTGCAGTTGATCCAAATCTTCAACCATGGGGAGATCTGGATACTGCGAAGATGGCATTTACCGATCCTCAAGGCCTAAACTTGTTCTTCCTAAAGATCGACATCTCTCACTGTCCTCTTTCCTCTTCGAGAAATCACGTTTTTACTCCGACAAGCTAGCTATAGCTGACGTGGATTCATCCACATATCTAACTTTTGCCCAGTTCAAATCTTTGGTAATCAAGTTCTCATACGGTATCCGAAGCCTCGGCATCTCAAAAAATGACGTCGTAATGATCTTGTCACCTAACTCATATCACTTTCCGATCTGTTTTCTAGCCATTACTTTAATCGGCACTATTGTTACGACTGCATATCCTTCTTATACAATAAGGGAGCTGTCTCAACAAATTCATGATGCGAATCCGAAGTGTATTTTCACCGTTTTTGAATTATACGATAAGATAAAAGGGTTCAACCTACCGGTCATCTTCTTAGAAGACCAAAAAGGAGACTGGAAAGGGAAAACATTTCGCGATCTGATTGAAGTAGGATATGGAGAGGGCGATTTTTCAAAGAACGATGTGAAACAAAATGATATTGCGGCGCTGCTGTATTCGTCCGGCACAACAGGGAAAAGTAAGGGAGTCATACTTACTCATGGAAATTTTATCGCAGCCTCTCTCATGATCAACATGGACCAGGAAACTTTTGGAGAAATGGATAATGTGTTCATCTGCTTTTTGCCGATGTGCCATGTGTTCGGGCTCTCCTTGATCTTATATGCGCAGCTGCGGAAGGGAAATACGGTTGTGTCCATGTCGCGGTTTGATGTTGACATGGTTCTGAGGACCGTGGAGATGTTCCGAGTAACACATTTGTGGATTGTTCCACCAGTGATGCTCGCTTTGACGAAGGGGAAAACGGCCAATAAGTATGATATATCATCTCTGAAGCAGATTGCTTCTGGTGCTGCTCCATTAAGGAAGGATCTAATGGAAGAGTGCTCGAACACGTTTCCCCATGTTAAGATTGGTCAGGGTTATGGGATGACTGAAACTTGTGGTATTGTTTCATTCACGAATACAGGGATAGAAGATCATCCTAATGGATCAGCAGGGATGCTTGCTGCAGGGGTAGAGTGTAGAATTGTCTGTACGGAAACCGGGAAGTTTCTTAGTCCTAATAAAGTTGGGGAAATTTGGGTTAGAGGACCCAATATGATGCAAGGTATATTTATCTGGTTTTAGTAATTTGTAAATAACAAAATTCAAGGTCCTAACTGTTATCCTTAATGTTTTGCCTTTGTTTTGCATTTACGCACTTGCTGGAAGGTTATTTTAAGAATCCAGAGGCAACAAAGGAAACCATTGATGAGCATGCTTGGATCCATACGGGAGATCTTGGTTATTTTGATGATGATGGGTTCTTGTTTGTCGTTGACCGACTAAAAGAGCTCATCAAGTGCAAGGGCTTTCAGGTAACTTCATCAAGAGAGGTTTCTAGGCCTCTACTTAGTTAATCAAGTGGATTAATCAAGATATTTGTACGAGAATAGTAATGAGATGAGTGGTTACACTTGAAGTCCTTATGCTGCATGTATTTATTAGAAGTTATTTTTTGGTATGATGATAATTATTCTTATCTAAGGACAGTATATTTTGGGTTTGCATGTATTTATAAGACATAATTTATTTGTTTTTTAGAGGCAAACCTATTGCTATTGAGATATTAGTTTTTCTTAGATCTTATACTAAGCATGAGTCTTGTATACTTGGTATGATTATGATCTTTATAGATTTAAATTTTAAAATAATTCATAAATAATTAGTTTATCAAATTAATAATATTTGTAAAAGGCTTCTAATACAAAATAAAAGCCTTTGAACTCAATATTTTAAGTGAAAATAAGGTTATGGTATAGACTTTTTTAGACCTTAATTTTTATAATTAATAAATATAACAAAATTAAATAAATAAATATACGTTATACTCAATGTGTAAGGCTTCCACGTAGCTTAGAATTTAAGAGATATTAATATTTTGATAGCCTCATTTTTGAGAATTAGAGATATAAAATTTGATGTATTAAATAAATACAATTAATTAAAAATATCTAAAATAATATTCTCTAATAAATTAATTCAAGTAAAAAAAAATTACCAAAATAATCATGTATGGTAAAAATTAAATATCATATCTTTCTAATTTTATAGATAATGTTGTATAAATATAAACCTCTAATTATTAATATAGTTATATAATTGTTAATTACACTTATAATATGAAAAAGTGGAAACTAATAGATAAGTGGTGTTGTGAAGTTGAGTTTGAGTGGATATTGACACTAAGTGGAAACTAATAGTAAAGAGAGTAATTTTTTAAAACTGATTGTGATAGACAAATATTGAATAATAAGTAGAAAAAAAATTTATTGTTTTGTGTTGATCCGTGAAGAGAGTTGTGAGATGTGTATTTTCTTCTTCATTAAGAAATAGGTCATTGAGAAGAGTTCGTCCATTCAAATTCTTATTCTAATTTTATGAAAAGCTAGTTGATACAGTTAGTTATAATTTTAATCTAAATTTTTAAAATTACTACTTGTAGTTTTTTTTTGAAATATTATCTCATCTTAAATGATTTAAGACATGATTAATGAGATACATGTCTCTCATTTGAACAAGATTTGAGAAATTATGTAGTCTTTTAGGAAATTATGTTGTCTTTTAGGAAATTATGTGGTTGAATGCTAGTAGTTATTCATTAGAAGTCTATATCCAATGAAAAAAGTGACTGTGCCAAAGCTCATTTGGTAGTTAGATAATTTACTTGAACATATGTAATATACTACTTAGGTATTTATCTCTAATAGCTAAGTTGATTTTGGTCAGAATTTTAATATGTTTTGTAGTTTTTCACTAGAAGTGGCTATTTGGGTTTGATCTTGTTTGCGAGTTAGGGCATTTTCAAGCTGTGTTGCATGACTCAACCTCACACGACCATTATGCATTTTAAAATGCATATTATTTTCAAATTTTTAAAATTTTTTTTGTGCTGAAAAAAATAATACTGGGCCAGTTTGGCTCCATGCTAGAAATTTGGCAAGAAATATGTGTTCTAGCCCTAGTGGTGTTGTCAACTAGATAATTTTGGTCTCCTGGGCTATAATGAGCTAGGCATCTTGACTTTAATTCATCTTGATATATGACCTATCTTTCTTGCTAATAAATAAATTTCATCTTGATATTAAAAATATATATTCCATAAAATACTCATTGAAAATATAAATAGAGTATTTTTAGAATTCTATGTTCAAGAGATGGCAATTACTTCGTGGATATTGTATCAAATCTCCAACAAGCTAAAATAATTACCAAAAATATCATGTTAGATTTTATTTTAGTCAATTTTATATTTCATAAATATATATATATTTTTTTCATAAGATAAATTCATGTAATTTATTTTTTTATAACTTTAGATTTTATTATTATTATCGATTATAATGTGTTAGAGATTTACCAATTGAAACTATTTTGTAACTCTTTTTTATATAATTTTCTAAAACTTAGTTTATCAAAATTGAGATTTCATGATCTATTTGAAAAAAGATTTTATCATAGTGAAAATGAGTACTAGACATTCATATTACGGTTGGCTTGCTAAATTGTGCTTTAGTAGTCATTTGATGGCCTAGTTAATTTATTGATTTTATTACATATAAGAGAATTATAAAATAAGTGAATTATTTAATTATTATTAAATCATGTATTATTTATGTTTTTAGCTTAATTAATTATTTTATAGATTTATTATAATAGATTCATATGAATATTATTTTTACTTTAATTGATAAAGATGATATTGCATCTTGAGATCATCTTAAAAGAACATGATTATTTATAATTTATTAGATCTTTTGATTGAAATTAGATATGAATCATATAAAAAATTTGCAATAAGATATTTTGCTTTTATTAAGAAAATCTTATTTTCTAAAAAAAATATGAGATATGCTATTTTCTAGATTTTATTTAGAAAAATTAATTCAGAGTTATGAAAATAATCATATTTGAGTTCCTTTGGATTATATATTTTTTGAAAGAGATCAAGTATCACATTTTCAATGCTGCAACTCTTTAATATCACAATCATATATTTTAATATATTATTTTTATTTAAACTTTTTATGAACAATTATATAAAAATAATTATTATTTATAAGAGAAAAAATTCATAAAATCTCATTTATCACAATATATGTTTCTACATTACAAGAGTTCATAAATATTTTTACCAATTTTTTTAGATGATTTTATCTGGAATTTTTTTAAAGATATCCATGCACTAATTTGAAGAGTATTTCAGTATTGTTGGATACATTATTAATTTTGTTTTATTTTATTATTATGTAAGTGGTGCTCCTAAAAATTTTTTGCACTTTAAATTGTATCTTAGCTCATATATACATAAAATATTCCGTTGAACATGTGATTTTAATATTATTTTAATTCTTTGTTGAAATGGTGGACAATCAAACTTCTACTTATTCAGGTTAGAGTAGAGGTGTCAAACGGGCCGGCCCAGCACGGCATGGCCCATTTTTCACTTGCCCGGCCGTGCTACCGTGTCGTGCCCAGCCCGCTCGGGCACGCCTTGGCTTGGCCAGGCGGCACGGACGCACGGCAGGCCTCGGATGGGTCACAAGGCGTGACCGCGTGAGTCGTGAATCACGACTCACGCCACGGCACGCGTGGCACGCCGCCAGTGCCACGCGTGCCTGCGTGAACCGGCACGGGATGGACCCGTGCCGGGCCAGGCACGGCACGGGCCCGGGTTAAGAACGTGCCGGGCCGGCCCAGGCACGGCCGAACCATGCCGTGCCTCGTGCAGGGCCGGGCCGGCCCGGCACGTTTGACACCTCTAGGTTAGAGGTGATATCAAAGGGAGAGTTTGGTTGAAACAACATGTCAATTGGAGTAGAAAATTAATTGATTTTAATTTTTGATTTGAATAAAATTGGTGTTATGTAACTATAAATATTTTAATAGTAATTATGTTTCGATATTAAATATCTTAGTTTTGATTTCAACAAAATAATACAAAAAATTATAATTAATTTTGATTTACTAATAAATTTTTTTGAAAATATTATCTTTTGGGCGAACAAAGCATTTATATAAATAGTTTTATATGAAGTTGATCCTCAATAATTTTTTTATGAATTTAAATTAAATATTAAACAAAATATAATTCCATGTGCATAGGATTTCTGCTTAGCACGAGTTCTTGAGTTAGTTTTTTGATGGTCTTATTCTCAAAAAGTAGAGAGGTTACGTATGATGAGTTTTGAGTCTGAGACATATTATCTCTAGATGAAGATACTTGTTATCGTACTGATGCATGATTTCTAGTTTAAATTAAATAATAACTTATAAAATAATTATTTTGCACAAAGAATAAATTTTTTAATGAATTTCAATTAAATATTAAAAATAAATGTCGTACACAATACCTAAGGATCTTGCTTTGCACTAAGTCTGAGAGAAATGTTAATATCTAAATAATTTTTATCTTTAAATATCTAAGAAATAGTGACTGATGAGTGTATAACCAATGATAAAAATTTCTGATATATCCATAAATTCTAATTATCGATATATTTATTAAGACCGATATATTTATCTTTGATTGGTGCTCATGTGTAAATACATACCGATATATCTTTGATATATCCGATATATCCGTAAAATTCAAGTACCGATATATCCGTAAAAATTAATATTTTAATCCTTGTGTAGAACCCAAGATATATCATTCTCGGATGAAAATTCTAGCCATCACAACAATATATGATTTGAAATTTAAATTAAATTATATTTCATAAAATAATTAGATTCTACGAGGAATAATTTTTTATAAATTTAATTTAAATAATAAAAAAAGTTTATATCTAATGGATAAGATTCCCACTTAATGTGAGATTTTGAGAGAAATTAAAATTTTAAAAGCTTTACCCCCGATAATTAGGGAGACCATGTATAATGAGCCTCGAACCTAAGACATATTGTCCATGGACAAAGATAATTATTAGCGTGCCTGTACATAATATTTAATTTAAATTATATAATAATTCATTAAATAATTAGCTTGTACAAAGAATAATTGTTCTGGTTAGTGTTGGGCATTCTGATTTGAACTTGTGCTAAAAATTGATTTGTTTGTTTGTTTGTTTGTTTGTTTGTTTGATACCAGGTTGCACCTGCAGAGCTTGAAGGGCTGCTTATTTCTCACCCAGAGATATTAGATGCTGTTGTCATCCCGTAAGCGAAGCAACTGCCACATGTTTGAAAATTGAAATCCAGCAGATGCATATGGTTATTTTACCATTAAAAAAAGAGATTGCTTTAGATTTCTTTGATAATCGTAGTCATAGTGTTCTGGTATTTTTCTTCCCCTTGCAGCAGTGAATATCCCTCCTAAGCCCCACTGAAATGGAGAAACATTAAATGTTAATATGTTCATTTTCCTTATGGATTGATTTTTAACTAAGTTCATGCGTTGGGGCGTTCTTTACCTGCTGGGCTGGCTACTTTTTAAATCTGCATAAGTAATCATTTTTGGGATTGCTCATTGCAAGCCAAGGAGAGTTGCCTAGAATGAACTGTTTGATTACCGAGTCTCACTAAAAGCTCAAAAACATATTTATTGATACTTGATTCACTTGCCGTAGGCATCCCGATGATAAGGCTGGCGAGGTCCCGGCAGCATATGTTGTGCGTGCACACGGAAGCACATTAACCGAGGATGACGTCAAAAGATTTATTGCTGATCAGGTGTGCGACCAACGAGGGCAGGTAGCTAATAATAACTTCATCTGAGTTTCTACTTTTATCGCAGGTTGCACATTTCAAAAGATTAGCCAAGGTGTCCTTTATCGACGCCGTCCCCCGATCTGTCTCGGGAAAAATCCTGAGACGAGAGGTCAAAGTGAAATTGCAACCAAAGATATAAGTTACATGTCTGTTGCTTTGTTCAGCAGCCTGATTCCAGCTTTTTTTGGGTTCTTCGAGCAGTTGCTATTTCACTTGTTGATAAATACATTTAAAGATGGAAAATACTACTTTTTTTATTCATTCATTATAACATGACATAACTATAAGTGTTGTATCTTTATTATTATAAAAGTTTATTCTTGATATTTTAAAGATTGGTCATACGAGTTCTAATTTGCCAAGTGCCAACCATATCAAGGATATTTCAAATTTAATTTAGGCACAAATATAGCGGCCGTGTTACAGTTTGATGGCAACTGTTTTTCTCCAAGGATGATATGTTTTGGGTTCAAGACCCTTTAGACGCAACCTCTCCTGGATCTTGTTTGGCAAGAAATCGATGTTAGCATGTAATTTTTTATTTTATTTTATTTCACGTATTTGAAAATGTAACTAATTTATGAATAAATTGCATTGTATATTTTGATCATTTAAAAATGTGTATTAAGTATAAATTATCTATTTAATCTTTTCTTATTTTTTTTAATTTTCTTAATTTATTCTTCATCTTTGTTTTTTTTATTGTTATTTTTTCTTATATAATCCACTTACTTTAAATGGTATCACAGATATTCATATTTTTTTTAACTTGATTTTGACCCTTAATGTAAATAAAATCAATGAATGAAAACCCTAGCCATCATTGAAGGGTAAATATGGTTGTAAAATGAATTTATTGATCATTTTTCATTTGGTTCACAATGTTGGTTTTCATGTTGTATAACAAATTTATGAAAACTTCATAATCTTGTCAACCTTTAACTTTTATAAATGTTGATAATAATTCTAACTTTTTAATAAATATTTGATGTTATGAGTTGTGTTTTTTACTTGTGGTGTTATGAAGTCTAGTAAGAGGTAGATGCTCAAAACTTTTTTATTTATTATTTTTATATATCTTGCTTAAGGGATTGTATCAACACCTAGTCCTGGAAGCCTAGGAAACTTGGACTGGATGGGGGGGGATGGTCTACATAATTGGGTTGGGCGACATCTATTCCATGATTATGAGCCTTATTTTGCCTCAAATAGTAATTAAACTAGTTATGGCCCAATAGTATTGAATATTGATGTTGCCTTGCTACAACCACTAAGGAAAACCCTTGGAGTGTTGTGCATTGCTTCAATGGGGTGGACAAAGTCATTGTGCCCCATTATGGTGGGTGAGATGGGTCTTCCATTAGAGGTGTCCAATGGGCCAAGCTGCCCAGAATGGCACGACCTGCAAAAATTTGGATATGTGCCAAATGATGGTCTTGCAACTTAACTGTAGCACATTGCGCTGTTACCAGGGCCTCAAACCCTTGTTTATGTTTGGAAAAATATATAAAAAAATTATTCAAGTTGAACTGAGATTAACTGGTTTATTTTCAAGCCAGACAATGTGCTGTCGAGCTGATCTGCATCTCTATTCCTAAGTTGGGTATTACTGGGATTGGCTATGTAGTGTTTTCTTGACCAATTTAGCTGCTCAAATTGCAACCTATACAGATGAGTAATACTTATACATTTCTTGAGTGTCAAAAAAATATATAAAAAATGCCTAATGACAAAGTATCATTTTTTTTCTTCTAGGGGAGGCATTCAGGATAAAATGTATACCTCCATATGTCTGATTAATTATTTCATACTTAATAAAGTAAGAAAAATATTGAGGAAATATATTTTAATGATTTCATATGATAATCTGAATGTTAATTGTATTAAATTTTTAATGATTTAATATGATACAAATATATTTAATAATTATTTATTGAATTTACACAACTATATTATTATAAAGCGAGAACTTACAAAAGAATATCACTCTAAATTTCGATAACTTGTATCTCTTATGTTATTATTTCAAAAATAATAAATTATCATAGTAATATATAAAGATTGCATATTAATAAATTATGAATTATAGCAATTAATTATAAAAAAACTGAATTGTCAACAATATCATAAAATAATAATGTGAATAAAATACATTGCTCATCTGGAATTTATAAAATCATATTGTTTATAATCATTCACACTTTGTTAATTACCATCATTATCTAATAATGAAATAATTATATATAGAAAAAATGACAATGAATCTGAATACTGTTTTCTTGATATATGTATTGATGGTTCGGTTTGGTTGTGGGATGGGTCAATTGGCCAAGTCAAGGGCAATGTTGTTTGATCATATTCTAGTTGACACCATTAATATGATATTTATCTTTATGATAACTAATTTATTTTCATTAATTATTCGGTGTGTATTTACAACAAGTTTCATTAAGCATTATTTTGTGTTCTATTTTAACTTTTTATAGAAACATATGTACATCTTATTAGTGAACACTTACCTTTTTATTAGTATGTGTATACAATGAAGATCGAACATAAGATATATTTATTAGTAGCGAGAGCTTTCTACACATACTTGTGGTGTAGATTATTGAGAATTTGAGATATTTAATCTCATGTGACCAAGATGATCACTATGAAATTATTTTTTTTCACAGCTTCTCACATATGAACTATTTATTAGTTAGTTGTGATAAATATATTTTATTATAGTGATCTTGAGAAAGTAATATTTATGTAGCAACTACCAAGTTATGGCCTAGGAAGTATAAATATGATTTTTAGGCTGTGAAAGATATTTTATGATCTAAGGTAATCTTGTTGGGTATAATTTAATAGTTTCACTTAAGTAATTATTAATTTTGTTCTTGAAAAATATATATCTGATTATTCTTATTTTTATTGATATAAATTATTAAGATAATATGTGATAATAATGATATATATTAATGATATTTTTATTATTAGTAAAGATCAGTTGAATATATCTCAATCGAAATCATTCTTACAAATTGAGTTTCATATAAAATTTGTAGTTTTTTAAATATTCTTAATATTGAGGTTGCTTAATCAGGAGATATATATTTTTTTTCAGAGAATATATGATCAAGATATTTTATCTGAACTTAGTATATTGTGATATGTACTTGTTGATTTGCTATTTGATTTGAGTATATAAATGTTCATAGATATTAATATGCTAGTCGATTCTTTTATATATAGAAAGTAAAAAGCTTAACTTTTTAATAATTATTAAATTGGGTATTACTTATTTTATTAATATAATTAATTATTTTATGAATTTTTCCACTTAGATTTGAGTATATATTTTGAAAAGAGCTGCACAATGGGAGGTTTTTTTTTTGGAAATCAATGGATTGACTAATTAGTTTAAATTCTAATTAGATTTCTACAATTACCAAGAGGTGATTTTTCCTTTGGTTTAGTTTCTTTCTAGGAAGCATTCTTGCATTCATGAAGATTAAACAACATATCATTATTTGTAAATTGAGTGTTGAGATAAAAATATATAGTTATGAATTTAATTATTGTGAGCTTTATTAGATTATTTATTTTTTGGAGGAGTCGACCATGTCATTCTAGAGTAGGGATGTTAATGAGTCGATATAATTTGCGATTTACTTAGACTAAACTCAATCAAAACTTAATCAAAATTTTATCAGAGTGAGCTTGGCTCAAAATATTAATGAGTCAAGTAGAGTAATTCATAACTCTACTCAAAAAACTTAGGAGAAACTTGGAATATTTTTGTATATAAAAATTTAAAAGTTTTTTTTAAAATTTATATTTCTAAAATTTTTAAAAGTTTTTATATTATTAAAAAATCATAAATTTTTATTATTTATTTAATTATAAATATATTTATTTTAAAAATAATAAATTTTTATAAAAAAGATTTAAGAAAATAAGATATTATTCTATAAATTATGTTAATAAGTTAGTATTATAAATGTGATAAGTATTTTCAGATATTGATTCTCGTAAAATTGGATATATAATAACTATGGGTATTAATGAAACGAGACAACTCTCTAGCTACTTGACATGACTGGTCAAAACTCAATCAAAACTTGGCTAAAATGAGCTGAACTTGAGTGAGCTTGGCTCGAGCTCAACTCAAAATTTAAATTAGTATGAGTCGAGCTTAGCTGAACTTGAGACATAATTTATAGATCAAGTGCTCCTATCAAAATTATATAAAAATAATGAATTCAATAAAAATTATAACACTCTTAGTTAAATTGGTGCATACAAGTTTATAAATCAAGTTTGAAGGAAAAAAATATGTTGAGATCTCTTAAAGATTTTTATGAAAATATTTATTGATTCTAGTTGCTTTACTATTTGACCGTATAATGTAGTAATGGTCTTAACTTGAATTTTTTCAAAATATTAAATTGGAAATTATATACTTTGATGTGTGATTGTGTAAATAGTAGTTGGATAAAAGAGTACATACCCACTTGATTTCTGTGAGTAGATATTATAATTAAAATATTTTACAAGTAACTTTCATCATTGGTATGAACTCTGCTCCTACATTGCTTCTCAAAATAAGGGCATGCCTCATATTTTTCTAAGAGATAAGAGTATATTAAAGAAATATACAAAATTATGATGTAATCTTTACTCAATATATGCTGTTGGCTAACTTGAATTTTAATATCCTTATTCCTAGCTCTGTAAGTGTCCATTTGAATCTTAAAGATTTTTTTACATATCTTAGTATATGAAAAATTGTCAAAATGAATATATCGAGGAGAATCTAGGAAATGACAAGTTATTATGATAGCATATGTTATATAATGATTTGATAATAGTTAGATAGTTAATCTTTTATATAAATTTTTTATAAGTAATAAAATTAATGGGAAAGGTCACATCAGAAGTGAAATCAGTATCTGAATCAATAAGAATATATGCTAGAACACAATTCAATAGTCTAATCTCTCCAATAATATTAAGTGCATATCTTCTTTATTATACGATAATACTCCTTATATAATAAATTATCTCTATGTTAAGAAAATATCTAAATTTTTGAAGGTCATTTGTCTGAAATAATGTCAAAAGATATTATCTGAGTTGTTCAATTTATTATCTCGCTTAGTTAGAATATCATTTAAGTAAATAATTTGTAAAATTACCTTGCCATGAGGATTTTTTTTTGAAAAAATAAAGAACTAGTAATACATTTATGTAACTCAGATGAGATTACTATTAGTGAAGAATCGAAGATCTTACAAATTTAGTTTTTTGGTGATTGTTTAATACTCTACAATGCCTTTTGCAATTTGTAAATTGCACCTGCTTGTACTGCTTGTAAATTAGGTAACTACTCTATAACCATTTCTGTAATATTTTTGTGAAGTAAATTATTTTTCATGATTGTCTTTATCACTTAAGAATAAGTGTCATAATAGTTCATATTAAATGTTTAAGTATATTTTTTTTCTTCATTGCAAATATTATCTTAAGACGATTTACTTTCTTATATGGATATGAACACTGAACATCCATTTGTAGCTAATGATAGATTTCCTTGAAGTTTGTGATATTAATTTTCAATTCCTATTAGAGTGGAGGATATGTATCAATGATATCATGGATGATTTAATGTCTTAGAAAGAGATTTAAATATTTTATCATCATGGGAAGTATTAAAATTAATAAAAGACAGAATAAGATGAGAGTATGACAAAACTTATGAAATTGTATGTTGAGTACAACTCACATATTCCTTCTAGAGAGCTTTTGAAATGTCAAAATTAAAGGGATTGATAGTAGGATCCCTTGATTTCTCAATAGGCTCATCTCTAATATGAGATGGTTGGATATGTCTCTCTCTTCTAGTATAGACTCAAAATCTTAAGTGGTCAGGTCTTTTATTCTATGGCTCAATATGAGTTTGTATTGGTAAAAACTCATAAATTACTGTGTATCTTGGTCTGAATAAGATCTCCCTACTTAAGTAATTTTATTATCTTTAGGCTCAACATGGTCTACATTTACTGGTAGGTATGATGAATTTATTTGAGTAACATCATATTGAGTATTAATATGCTCAGTTATAATCGATAAGTAATTCTCTCTATTAACTGGTAGTTCAAGCAAAGCTAAAAATAAGAGAGGAAAGGTAATTAATTCATGTACAATATTTAGATTCATATATTTTTTTGGAATCGTTAAAAAAGGGTCGTGGTAAAAAAAAATAATTACTATACTTTCTAAATTCGTATTAATTTTTTGTAAGAAATATATATATCCTCTTTGGATATTAAAGTAATTAAAGAAAATATATCTTTAAGTCTCAAATACTAACTTGTATTATTTTGGAGAGGGATCAAAAATAAAACAAGTATATTCTAAAATTTTGAGAGGTAAATTTAATAACATATCTCCAGTATATAGGATTTGAAATGGTATATGTTAAAAAAAGATAATAAAAAGGTATTTGATTGATAAAATAAATTATTATTAAAATCATATCTCTCCAAGATGTTATTGAGCACTCTTTCCAAGCAGGAGTTTCAAGTCTATATTGAATGAGTTAGTATTCTAACCAGATTGGCGCGTGTGATGTAAAACTAAGATAAACTTTTTAAATTGACATACCTCTTACTTTTGGATTAAAATATTCTTAAGGCTAGAAAAAAGTATTGTCAACTTAACTTGTGATAGGTGATAAAATTGAGAATGCATAATCAAGGAGTTTTAAACACTTAAAAATCAAGAGGAAGATCTTATTATTGAAAAGAAAACATACAATCCAACATGCTTAATTCCAAATGAATCTTTTCTCAAAATCTTTCAAATTTACAAATAAATATTAGTGAAAATTAAAATAAAGTTAAGAGTTAAGTTATCTGAAAAGATAACATATGGAGAATAAACTAGCAATATATTTAGAAATAAATATAATGTGAGAAAATAATAAAGATTGAGGTGAATAATATCATATTTAATAATTTTTGAATATTTATTATTGACTAAAATAATTTTTTTTAAAATATAAAATGAATGTAGATAACATGATATGATTATTACCGATATGAATAATTATTTATGTGTTAATAATCTAAGAATATAAAGTGAGTACAACTAAAATAATAGTGATATGTGAAAGAAAAAAAAATTTTTTATCTTAGAAAGAAGTTTTGTATATTTCTTTATAATAAGTATTATGATGAATGAATTCAATGAGAACTCTTAGGTATTATCAATCTATTTTTTTTTATTATTGCATAAATTTGTTGGTCTTTTGTTTGAAAATAATATCTAACAATTATTTTTTGTATGAATAATCCTAATATAATGAGCACTCTGAATTGAGATTTTTATTCTTTTATCTCTCCTGTGATAATTAATATTGATTTTTTTAAAATAAAGAAAATTGTATCAAATCCTAATTTATGTCAAATTCAATTAGAGTTTAACCTCTTGTTTCCTATTTTGTTTTTACTTTTGTCAAAATAAAAAGGAAATCCAATTTGGTTTCTGACTTTCTGCTTCACCCCACCATTCTATCCACATGCGCACCACCATTCACATCATCATGTGCATCATCGCACGTGCTGTCGTGTGCTTGTTCACTATGCAAATTATTGTGCATGCACAAAAAAAAGACATGCACCTGTGTGCTTGTGTACACACTATTGTGCAAACACCATTACCCTCACTGTGAACCTGCCATATTGTGGGCCTTCTTTGCCTTCATTGTGTGCCTGCCTATATTGTGCATGTGCATGTATTGTACATGTGCATGCATTGTGTTGGTACAATAGATGTATTTTCATTCTCTATCATTTCAAACATTACCAAGATATTATGTTATAATTAGAGATGCAGAGATAAAATAAATAACTTATATGAAAAATAAATATTAGATATCCTTATATAATGAACAAAAATGATTATAGTAATTCATAAGTCAGATATTTTCATTGAAAATATTTAAACAGAATAAAAACCACAGCATTATTGATTTTCATTTTATGTGGGGATGATTTAGAATGTTTTCATAGTTATTGCTTATGTGCCTATTAGTAGATGTGGCAAATCAGCAATACTAATTTTTTTAGGCCTAGCCATAGGTGTCAAATTGTATTTATCATGGGCTGTGCTGTGCCATGCTGGCATGGTTCAAAAAAGGAGCAGCTTGGCAAGTCCTGTTGGTAAAGCTTTTGGGCGGGTCATGATGAGTTGTGCCTGGTTGTACCAAATCAGGTCAGGTCTGATCAGGTTAACTTGGGATAGACCAGGCTAGTTTGGGTTCAGTCCAGGCTAGCCTGGGTTAGGACCAAGCTAGCCGGTTTGGCTAGCATGGTCAAAATTTGTCTGCATGGGCTGTCATACTGGGTCATGCCGTGCCGAGTCTCCCATGCCAAAAAAATTGGCCCGGCATGGCTGACCTGTTCTGCTGTCCAGCTGTGGAGCAATTCCAGGCATGGTTCTGAATTGTGCCATGCTGTGCCAGGCACAGCTGATGCTGAACCATGCCATTCCTAGGTCCCCCCTGCCCTGTTGACACATGAAGGCCCAGCTGGCACAACATGATTTTACCATGCTTCATGATAACTTGATTGCAAACAAAACTGGTTTGGATGGGTTGTGTCCGGTCGGGTTTGGTCTGGGTTAAAACCTGACATGACTTGGGCCAGGAATGTGGCTAATCCTCAAGCTAACCTGCCTATCTTATAGCCTAGGGTTGGCACTAGCCTGGCTCACTGGACTGGCTATCCAGGTCCAGTCCAGTTGCAATCCAGGCCCAACCTTGTCACTTGTGGTTGTGGTCTAGGAATTTGGTTTGGTTTGGGACCTCTAGTCCTCTACTTGCTGCATGATATTTAAAATAAAAATAAAAATAACATTATAAAAAATTCTTAAGTTTAAATTTTAAATTGCAAATGAAATTTGTACGAATATGAATATAATAAAAATATATTAAAAAATCACTCTCAAGTCTAAAAATATAAATGTAAATGCTTAAAAATACAAAAAAAAAAGTCTGGTTTGGATCATCACAACTTTAAATTTCAGTTTTGTCTTTACGTGTATGTTATTATTTTACTTATAGCTTTTGTATTTTATCTTAAACATTCATTCGTACATTCTCTTAATTTTTAAGCATAACAAAATGTAAATAATATCTATTATAACATTGTTTTCCTATATAAAATTTTAATAATAGATATAGAAAATATAGACTCTGAGATAATGTTAGACATTGGAGGAATCGATAAATCTTGTGCTATTTTATATAGTATTGGAAATGATTTTACTCAATTTTTAAGCCCCAGCTTAACACTTTCATTTAAGCAGCTGCATATATATCAAAATTCACAAATCATCAATATAAAAGAGAGGAAAATAGTATTTAATTCTTTGAGAATCTTTGTTAAATTGTCTGAAGCCTGATCGCTAATAGGCACATAGGTTATAACAATTGAATTATCTTGGATATTCTCTATAATGAAGTGATAATCAATCTCAATATATTTCGTTTGCTAGTTGAGCATTATGTTGATCATAATGTGCTTGATTGTTTGACTGTCATATTAAAATGCCATCGATCTCTAAACAGGTAGACAAAACTTCTCCGAGAAGTGACTAGTTAACCGTGACTCACAAGTAGCCGACATTATAATATTTGTATTATGTATTGTATTTGATCTCAAAATAATTATTTATCTCTCTCTTCTAGGATATAGTTTCCTATAAAAAAATATAAAAATTTATGACGAATCTCTTCTCTATAATCATCGAAGCCCAACTAGAATTTGAGTATGTTTTTATTTCATTATATTCATGATTTCTAAATATTATCTTATATTCTAGATTCTAGAGTCTTTTTTATATACATGAGTATCTTAAATATTGTATATATAAAAATTTATCTAGGAGTGTTCAAAAACTAATGAAAGTAATTTCTAGCTAAGTTATTACTAAATAATTTTATTTTCTTATGATTCTTTAATATGTAGTAGAATGAATTGATTAATTATTATTTGTAGATAAGTTTATACATGAATCAATTGGTGAATTAGTAGGTGCATAATCAAACATACCCAAATTATTTTTATCGTAGGTCATAAAGTGGTTTATAATCTGCATGTCATTTTATGCTCCTAGTAATAGTGAACTTTGATGGTTGCTATATGAATATTTTTTTTTAAAAGCATCATAAAGAAATATATTTCTTATATCTAGCTGATACATAGTTTATATTTGTGATATTGTAATAAAAAGTAATAGCCTGATAGTATTTTGATTAAATGAGAGAAAGTGTTCTAATAGTCAATGTCATATGTCTGCATAAAATCTTTCGCTATCAACATAGTTTTGAGTCGATTGATCTTTTCCTTGGATCCTATCTTCACTATATGGTTCGATGAAGATCTCATATATAATTAGATGAGATCGTATTCAATTATTCTTATGTAGTTTACTTGTATTTGGATGACTAAGTATCTCAAAAGTAGTATTTAAAATCCTGCAACTGTAAGTGAAGATAAGAAACTTGAATATATAATATCAAAATGAGAATAAAAAAGTAATCAAATTAAATAATATTAGGTTAAATATATTTTTTGTTTCGTTCGTGATGCAATTGGAAGCTCAAAGTAATTACTCTGAGATGAATTAATTAATGTGATAAAAGACTTTTCTAGAATGGATTGTGAAGGTATCCATCTAATATATACGTTTAGATTGAGATCATCAAGTCTCCAAAATTTTATCTCTTTCATGGGGAATTTGACATTTCGTGTCCAATGGGATAATTACACCAGACTCCTCTTTTAGCCATACTGCTCTAGAATGACTTGGACACGATACGTGTCCAATCGAAGTCATATCAATTGATGACTTTGATTGCTTTTGCCTACACTCGTGTTCCATATCATTGGGAATAGGTAGAACAGAACTAGATGCGGCAGGAAGATGTGGAGGAACCTCAGTGAGATCTGTGGGAGGATCAGACGTAGGAGGAGCTTCTCTACGATCAACATAACAAGGTTTAAAACTTTATGCTGATGTTGGCGATTCAGGAAATTGTGGCAAAGCAACCAAAGAAGGGAATTCTCAAGGTTGTGTGTTAAAGAAGGGCTGATTTTCAAAAAAAAAAAAACTGACATTCACAGAGACACGAGTTAGGTATACAATGCGGATCATAGCAAGGGACTTTTTTTTGGGTTCCAGGATGTCCTAAGGAAGCACACTTCACAGATTGTGCAGTAAGTTTATTTCTTATATGTGCAGGAATTTGTACAAAACAAGCACATCCAAAAATATGAAGATTAGAATAATTTGATACAAGCCCAAGCAAAAAAAAAAATAAAGAGAACCATCATTGAAAGTGAAAGATGATAATCTATTAATCAAATAAACAACAGTAGAAAAAGCTTCACACCAAAAATGACAAGGAACACATGACTCAATTTGAAGAGTGCAAACAACATCAAGAAGATGATTCTGATTTCATCCACACCATTTGTTGTGGAGTGAAAGAAAGCGATCCAAACACCATTTTGTCAAATATATGAAATTCATTTGACATATATTCAACATCTGAACCAGATCACAAGATTATGATTTTGGTATAAAATTGTGTTTCAATTAAAGTAAGAAATACTTCAAACACAGAAAATCTCACTTTTTGACCGAATAAAATACACCCAAGTATAGCAAGTGAAATCATTGATAAATATAACTAAGTATTAATAATATTCATGAGAAAAATTACAGGTGCAAGACCCAATTCATCAGCAAGTATTAGTTCAAAAGGTTTGATGCTGTGGGTTGTACCAAGTGAAAAAGAAAGCGATTTGCTTTTTGCAAGTTTGCAAGATGTCCAATCAATAGTTTCAATTTTTGAAGAATTTTTATTTAAGTGAATGAGATTTAAGCAAGATTCTAAGTACTTGAGAGTTGGGGTGTCCTAAATGTCAACGCCACACCTGATTATCACTTTGAATAGCATTAAAAGCATCATGATTCGGCATGAGAGAGGAAGATAGAAGCAAAGGAAAGAGCATCCCACTTTAGGTCCCTTCGCATTCATCTTCCCAGCCACTTGATCCTGCAAAAAACAACCATAATTGAAAATTGAACAGAATAATTCTTGTCAACTAATTGCCCGATAGATGTGTGATTAGTGGACAGCTTAGGAGACAGAAACAGTATTTAAGTGGGCTGAAATATTTCCAGCAGCTGTGATAAGTAAGGAATTACCATCAGCAGTATGAATCTGAAGATCTTTACATTTTTGAACGTTATTTGGAGGTAACAATGTTGGTTGTGTGATTGGAAGCACCAGAGTCAAAGTACCAAGGCTTATGATTAGAATTTTTGTTACCTGAAAGTAGAGGTGTCAAATGGGTTGGCCCAGCTCAGTTTTAGGTGGTCCACCCAGGCCACCATGCCGTGCCCGGAACGGCATGGTACAGTAACCGTGCCGTGCCTAGCCTGGCACGGCTTTGTCACAACCGGCCTGGCACGGCTTTGTCACAACCGGCCTGGCACGGCTTTGTCACAACCGGCCTGGCACGGCTTTGTCACAACCGGCCTGGCACGGCTTTGTCACAACCGGCCTGGCACAGCCTGTCAGCCCGACTGTGACGAACCCATGCCGGGTTGGGCCTGGACAGGCCAGTTCTGGCCCATCTGGGCTGGGTAGGAGGCTGGGTTTTGTCTTTTGGGGTGAGTTTGGGCCAAGTTTGGGTCAAATTTTAAATTTCTAATTATTTTAATTAAGAATATTAAAAATATTATAAAATTTAAAATTTAATTATTAATACTTAATTACTTAAATAGTTATTAGTTAATAGTTAACTATTAAATTTAAATAAATAATTTATTTTTTAATTTTTATTTTATTAAATTAAATAAAATATAAAACTTATTATAATAAAAAATTAAAATTTAAAAATTAACAGTATTGAATTAATAAAATTTAAATATTAATACAAACTAATTTAAATTATAAAAAATTAATATTCAAGAATCAAGTCTCAAACTCAAAGTAATATGACAAAAAAAAATAAAGATGATATAAATAAGTAAATTTAAAAAGAAAAATAAAAATAAAAAATATCATCAGCAGACATTATTACAGCATATGATAAATGATGATATAAGATAAGTATTAAATATCAGTGTCTCAATCCATTAATTGTTAGCGTCATTAATTATAAAATTATTTTCAATATCAATATCTCACGGATCATAATTAGTAACCAACTCTTCTACTTTTCCTGCAGTCCCAGTACGATTCTGAATGCTCAAGTTTTGATCCTCCCAATCCTTGATGCATACAACTATTTTAATAATATCTGGTTATAATTTGTTTCTTCTATCTGAAATGATATTCGCTGCAATAAAAAAAGTAGACTTCAATGCTATGCTCGATATCAAATGAGTCAGTAGATTCTGTGCAATCTTAGATAGCATGAGATATGTGGACATATATGATTTTTATCATAGTAAAATATTATGATTCTTACAATCGGAATGTAATAAGATTGAGTAGTAATCACTATCTAACTATTGAGACAACTCGCTTCTATTCGACGTTTCACTACATTATTTTTTTCTTGCTACCTGAATAAAAAATTTATCATATCCGAATATGATATCAATGTTCGTACTCAGAGCTTCATTACTACTAATACTATCGCTATACCTAATATCATAGTATGTAAATAGTTCAGTCAACTTCTCGTAAATTAACTTTTCAGATGAGTCTTCCTGTTTAATGCATGATGATAAGTAGTTGAATTCTTCAGATGGGTTCAACTACTTATTTCTTTTAGTACTATTAAAAGAAATAAGTAGTACGTATTTTTGTTCATAGATTGTTGTACCTATTAGATTGTGGTACATTATAAATCTCTCACTTCTCTTTTTCCTTCATAAAATAATTTTCACACTAGCTTATTCTCAAGACATGTTTTTGTTCATCATCCTTTATGTTCATTATCACACTCTAGTTTTTTAGTTCAAAGATTTTGTAGTCAAAATTCATATCACATGTAATCATACATTATTTATTTTTTTTATAGAGCCTTTTGTTTTGATAACAATAATTTATGGGTTGGGGGGTGACAATGCTAATATTGAGCTTTTTGTTTTGATGCATGTACAAAAGTTTTGTTATAATTTAATTTTTTTAATTAATTTACTAATTAACAAATTGTGATATTATATTATCTTCTTTTAGTGTCTACATCTAGTATTGACAGACTAGATAGAAGATATCTTTGAGAATTGAACCAAGTGGGCTGTGTATCTTCTTCTCTACCTATTGGAGCCCAAACCATTAGATGTTTGTCCATTGTTGATATACTAGTGGTACATTGCACACTTTTGACCGAGACATCATTATTAATTATTGAATAAATTAAAGATTTTAAAGTTGAGTATTATATGTGATATTTATTAATTGTAAGATATATTAGTTAGAAAATATATTATAATTTTTTATTCAATACGTTTAGTTGATATTAAAATGGACTCATTCTATCTAATTTTTTAGACATTGAGGACCTTATAGGACGATCATATATTTTAATTTGAGATATTTTATTAATTTTATTGATGATTATATTTTATATACATGATTGTTAGTATTTAAGAAAAAACCTAAAAATATTTTTTTATTTTATGGAATTTTTTAAAAAAATAAAATTTATTTTTGGTTTTGATATTAAAATGTGAAATGACAATTTTTTAAATATATTTTTTATTAATATTTTTATTTCGTTAAGATGCACCAGATAGTTTATCATGCATCATTTGATGATATTTATGTATATAATGAACTATTTGAAATAAATAATTGATATATAGTTGAAATAATTATGACATTCCTATGATGTAGGAGTGTGTTTATATGTCTTTGGGGAGAAATAATATTAACTGCTAATTTTTTAATCAATCATAGATAATTAGTTGTTCTTTTAGTTTGTTTTTCATACCAATTCATATTTCTTGAATAGATAGATATTCCTTCATCCATACCTAAAATTTTTTGGAATACATTTTTTTTAATAATTTTTTTCAAAGCAGGCAGAAGATGATTATATGTGCCATCAAGTGCCTAGAGGTGTCAAGTGGGCTAGGTGGCCCGGGTACGACTTTAGGCATGACCCAATTGAGTCATGCATGGCTTGGCCTGGCCTAGTCCAGAATCATGCTTGGACCTAGGTCATACTGGCTTGAGGCATGGCTAGTGCCATGCCATAGGCTGCCGTGCCTCGTGTTGGGCCAGGCACAACCCTTGTGCTTGGTCCATTGGCACCATCCACTTACATGGTAATGGTGAATCGGGACTGCCCCCCAGGGAATGGATCATGGGTTAATTGTCACTGTGATCATGGATCACCCTGGACCCATTTTAAAAAAAATTGGTTGATTTGATTCTGCACAATTTGACATGATACAAAATGACCCATCACGTTAGGCATGAGTTTGCTCAGAATCGTGTTGGTCGTGCTGTGTCGGGCACAATATGGTGGCCTGATTGGACCACCCAAAATGCCCATTCATTAGGTGCTCTAGTACTTGGAAGAAATATATATATATTTCACAAAAAGTTAAGAGCGTCAATATGATAGTTGATGTGATGCTTTTGAAGATAAATTATTTTTTAAAAATTTGTTCCAAGGGAATTCATCTTCAGATATTATAGAGATAAACAAATTATCTTGTCAACTTGTTACTCAAATAGGAGTAATCATTAGAGCATTGTGCTAGAGAGGAGCCTTATATGAGCACTTGCCACAATATGTGAGTTTTTCCTAGAGAGAGATGAAAGTTGAGATACGTTATCTTAAAGTATATATTATATACCTATATAGTTTTTTTTAGATAAGTCTTTTGTTAATTTAGTTGATTATTTTAGAGTAATGACTTAAATATTTCAATTGTGTTATTGGATGAATCTAGAGGTATCAAACATGTCATTTCTTGTTGGAATGTAGCGGGTAGCTGACTTACATGGTTGATCAATTGTAATCGGCCATTTAAATAAGATTTGGCTTATGTGATTATATTTTTTTTAAAAAAATAAAATAACCTACATCGTCATGTGGTCGGAATGGTCTTGGGCCCCTGGGCTATTGGATCGTGCCACCAGGCCAAGCACACGGGATGTGCCTAGCGTGGTATGAGACATGACTCATGCTGGCCCAGCATGGCATGAATTTTACCATGGGGCGGCACGATTCACGATTAGGCACAATAAAATCATGCCGTGCTGCAGGTTGTGCCCAGGCCGCTTGGCCCAGTTGACACCTAAATTAATCAAAGACATATCTTCTAAGTACTTGTCTCAACTATTTTTTTTTTATTTTTGATTTAATTTTATATATTCTAGTTTCTTATTTTTCTTTGATAGTTATATGATTTGGTATATATTTTTTTGAGATACTTAGTCAACTATGATGATAATATGCTTTATTAGATGAATTAATTATAATCATTGCTAATCATACTTTGAATCTCATTCTAAAATTTTTGGGTAATCCAATAGTGAGTTGTAGACAAGTGTATGTGGTGAATACAATACTTTATTGAAAAATTGACTGGCTCAAGTCCAAATTGATACTAAAAGGATGTACATAGATTTATAGTATTAATTATTAGAATATTTTTTTCTTGTTATCATAATGTATATAGATTTATAGGTTATTATTTTTTATTATTGTGCATCATAGGTGGATTGTATATTAAGTTAGATAGAAGGTATATATTCATTCATGATGATTTCGAAGAAGAAATGCTTATGTAGTAACTACCAAGATGTATTATTCATAGGAGTTTAAGTATAGTCTATAAATTATAGAATGCTATTTATTGTCTGAAGATGTTTTTAATGATATAATTTAGTAGTTTTTCTTTGACAATTATCATGTTTTGTCATAGAAAATACTTATTAGATTATTCTTGTCTTTTCTAATATAGATCAAGAAGACTATGTAATATTGATATTCTATGTCAATGATATTTTAATTATAAAAGATGATAAGTTATATAATTCTCAACTAAGATTATTTTTATAGATTATATTTTAGATAAATATTTTGCAATGTTTGGGATAGTTTCTGAATATGATGATTGGATACTCATGAAGTATAATATTTATTTCTTAGAGTAAATATGTTTTGAATATTTTGCCTGATCTTACTTGATCTAAGAATAAATTTATTAATAGATGTGGATTTTCCAATTGATTTCACCACATGTAGGAGAATCTTTAGAAAATTAAATTATTTAATAATGAATAAATTGGAAGTCATTTATATTGTTAATATATTTAATTATTTTCTTGATTCTCTTAGGTAGATTCATATGGATGTAATTATCATGATTCCAAAGTATGAAGAAAATTTTAAAAAGTTGAATTATAATTAGAAAATAGAGGCGTATCCGAGTAAAGATATATTTAGATTCTAGTCAAGCAGAAACATATTCAAATTTCAGTCAGGCTCTAATATTTGTAGATATGAGATCTATCATATATTTTTATATTTTTTTTTTGGGAGACAACCTCATCAATTAGAAAAATAAGATGTATTTAATAGTTTCAAGGTCTAGTACAAAGATAGTACAAAGCTATGTTATTAACTATTTGTGAGTTCAATTGGATTAATAATTTTTTAGATGAGTATTTCATATTAGTTTATAGACTATTAATATTTTCTTCTGACAGTTTGATAACTTGCCATATTTTTGTCAACATGGAGTTTTATGAACGAAAAAATTGTATAGAGTTTGGTTGTTGCTTAGTGCTGAAGAAAATTCAGGACTATTTGATAGTCTTTGTCATTGCTACGTACTTATTGGAGAATAGATTGCAAACATCTTTATGAAGGGCTTTATAGGATCAAAAATTACTTTATTTTCTTTCAAGTTGGATATTTATAACATGTATGCACCAAACTATATGTATATAGTTAATTTATTTTGAAAAAAGGTTCTCACATTTGAACAAATTCTTTCTTTTTTCTTTATATATATATATATATATATATATATATCTCTCTCTCTCTCTCTCTCTCTCTCTCTCTCTTCCCACAAAATTATTATGGTCAAAATTCTAATTCAGTTATAATAATGATAATTTTGATGATAAGATATTTAAGTAATAATTATTGGATTTTACTATTTTTAAGAGAGTAACAATTGTGTCCTGAAGCCATCTCTTAGGGTATGGTTCAATAAATTATCTTTAACTTGGCATTAAGAAAAATTTCAAATTATTTTAATGTCTACCAACATAAATCAATGAGACAATATATGATATTGGTAATATATGTTGATGAAATTCTAATTTTAAGAGATAATATGTTGATTATATTTTGGATATTGACTTTACATCATAACTAAAATAATTATAACAATCTAAGTTTCAAAAGAAAAATTTCGGATGTATTTGATATATATTTTTTTTGTTAGAGGTTGAATATTTGGGTGGTATAATTATTTTTTTTAAAGAAATTATATTTTAGATATTTTATTTAATATTGATATGATGAGATGCATACCTATTGATTTATTAATTGATTCAAGTGTATATATATTCACTTATATTGATGTTTCAATTGATATATTTAAATACAAGAAAATAATAAAAAAATTAAATTATCTATTAGTGATTAAATCATATGTCATTTATGATGTTAATATAATTAATTATTTTTAAAATTCTCTCAGATATATTCATATGGACATAATTATTTAGTTTCTTTTATATGAGAATAGGACTATCGGATATGTGATTTTATTAAGAGATTAGGAGTATATGAGATAGAGGCGTATTTATATTATAGTTGGGTCCATGCGGTCATAGAAATAATATCAGTAATTGTTTTTTTTTTTCTTAGAGATAATTTTGCATAATGAAAAAGTAAATGATAAGTTATTATTTTCACATGAGCATAGATGCTGTCAGGCGTATTTAAATGAATCAGTTATTTCTTGAAACAGCCGAGCCTATTATTTTAGAGATATGATATTTTATCATAATAATCATGTGGCTCGTCACATTATTACCAATTTGAAGAGAGTTAGAGGGAAGAAAGGTTAGTAAATGTGGAAGTGTCTCTGTCAGGGCTAGTAGCTATCAAGGAAGAAAGTTGGAAATACTTCTCCTAAGTAAGTATAATAAGAATGACAAATGTATATGTAGAAGGTCTCATTTGAGTAAATATGATAGTATGTTGTAAATAATTTGTACTCCAATATATTTTACATAAGTTAGGATGTAAAGTCCAATACAACTCTTGAGTATATCTTAATCTCTTATTAAAAAAAAAAAAAGCTACAACTAACTTATCTCTTATATAATTACTCTTGCCAACTCTTTCATTGTCACCAAGCAAAGCTGAGTGGAAATTGTTGTTGTTTAATTGTCAACCCCAACTATAATATTGATGTCTAAATTATTATCTAATAAATTTCTTAAAAAATTAAAAATATTTTCTCACTAAGAATTTGTCTCGGCAAAATTATTTATTACTCCAATCGCGTAGGTATGATGTGTTGTGATTTTGATCACTCAATTTTCCAGGTGCAATCAAAATCGTTAATACTAGAATCATCTCATTACTCTTCTCATATAATTATATTATCACCTGCATAGTTAGCATTTTCTTGTCATCATGATCAATCTAGATATAATTTAATAATTAAATAATATTTTCATATAAATAAAATATTGCAGATGAATATATCGATACAATTAAATCATAAATGTTCTTGGATGTTCTACAAAAACTAAATCATTCAGAAACCAATAATTATGTATCAATCATTAATCACTTATTTGAATGAACAGCAATTGTGTGACATATGCTTGACCCCAATATTATACTCTTATTGAAGTGGCTGGCCCATAATGAAGTATCTACCTTTGATTTTCACTTAGTTATATCATGGGGTACTATCCTTTTTTTTTTTTTTTTTTTTTGAAATTTCTCAACAAAAGAAAATATGCATCAATTATATATGTACATATATATATATGTGTGTGTGTGTGTGTGTGTGTGTATGCACTCCACTGCACCATGCAGCTCATTGAGCTTCACAGATCGATGCACCATAGTTCAGGTACCATTGCACCACTATTCATGACGCTACTATACCACGATTCAAGCCCAAACTGCACCACGCACCATGGCAGCTCTGCATCACTTACTTGTAGCAACTAGAACATGTCGGCACTGGTGCTTGCACATGACACTTCATCGCCATTAATGCTTCATGGTGTGCCACCATGAACATCACCTTGCACCACTCATAGAAGTTTACCGACCTTTTTGATTGCATGTTAGATCTTAAAATTCCAGAGAGATAGAAGAGAGAAAAATGTAGTATGATTGGTGCTACTCACATGCCGGGTGCTCCAATACAATGATAAAAAAAAAAGAAAAAGGAGAAAACAAGAAAAAACATAACAGTTACAAAACTAATCCTCGACGACATCGATATCAAATGTGTTTGATGATATATTTTCTTTGTACTCAAAAAGTAGCTGATCTAATTAATCATATTGGTCTTGATATTCTGGTTTATCTTTGTTATTTGTTGTAATAAAGATATCTGTGGTTGCTATTTGTGGTAACAAAGATGTCTGTGGGTGCTATTTGTTGTAATGGGAACTAAGAGTTGGCTTATTGTAATTTGAGAAAATTCGTGATTGTTAGCAGATGATTTTGTTTTCCTTATACAGGGTAGTTTTGAATAGAAAATGGATCGATCTCACTCTCACTCTCACTCTCATTCTCACTCTCACTCTCACTCTCACTCTCACTCTCACTCTCACTCTCACTCTCACTCTCACTCTCACTCTCACTCTCACTCTCACTCTCACTCTCACTCTCACTCTCACTCTCACTCTCACTCTCACTCTCACTCTGTGGGTATTTCCTGCCACTGTGTGTGTTTTAGGAGTTTTAAACTGTTATTTGAAATATTTTATAAGCACACTTTTTTTTGTGTGCATTAAACTTGTGATATTTAGGGAGAAACAAAAACAGTGTGCATGTTTTGAAAAAATTAATTCATTATACACACATGTTTTATGGTTATGTGTAAAGGTTGTGTTCTTTGCCCGTTGTTGTATAATCAATGCACGTAATCAGGACTAATTTACGCTTGGTTTTCATTTCATGTGATGTTCAGGAAAAAAAAAACAAAGTGTGAGTGTGTTAGTGGGTTCGTCTGGCTATGTAAAAGTATTTAAGTCGACGTATGAACATTGTAAAAGAAAAGACATACTGGTCGGGTGTGTTGACTGTCAGGTCGACGTGTGAAAATGTCTGCCAAGAAGTGAAAATTGTGGTAATTGTAATATTCTTTTGTTGAGGTGTGCGGAAACTAATCCCCTGTTATTTCTCGGGCACAGGGACATTGGGTACTTCATACCATAAGTAACTTTGGGGCACAGGGATATTGGATACTTCTCCCCACTGGGTGGTATCTCATTGTTGATCTTATTATACATTAGAGAGAGGGGTAGGAGGGGGGATACACAAGTGTGATAGTGATGATGAGGTACATGATATGTGTGATGCGTGCAAGGGAATTAATAAGGAGAAAACTGGTATGCACTGCTGGTCGGTGGTGACTTCTCTAATGCCTCAATTTTAGATGCACGTGCAACTCAATTTTTGGATGTACTTGCAAGAAATTCTATGTTATTAAAATTTATGTACCACATTCTGAAGAAATAATGTCATACATTTCATATGATTTGGCCTGTCCGAACAATATGATTATAAGGTCAGTTGAGTGGTTTTTGCCCATTTCCCAATAAAACAACAATATTATTGATTAACTCAAGTTGTATTAAGATTTATATACACTATCAAATTGTAGGTCATTGCGGTGGACTCGTACATTTTATCTTAAAAGAATTATATATATTTATTGTATACTCTGTAAGTTTTTGAAACAATAATAAAAATTGATAAAACAAATTGAATTCATAAGAAAAAAAAAAAAACTCATAATTTAAGGGTTGCCAAATTACAAGTTATAAAATCAAACAGAAATTATTAATGTAACTGCCATGTGCCATCTTTTATATTCTAAAAAATAACTATCTCGACAGAAATATTCTTTATTTTTTAATAAAAACAATCATTTCTTTTTTAATACATATGTAAATAATCGGAAAATTGAAGTTTATTATATCAAAAAAAAAAAAAAGATACATTTTCAAGTAATAAAATGAGAGATTATTTAATAGTTTCAAAGTAATTTTGTTATTTTTTTTTCACAATTAATACTAATTATAATCTCAAAGACCCAAAACCATCCGAGATAATTAAAATTTGTTTTTAGATAACAAATTCCAATATTATTGTTCGAGATTTGTTTTTGCAATTTAATTTTGAAATCAAGAAACAAAATATTAAAATTTGTTTTTCAGTTTTTGCGCTTCCATCATTAAATGTCAAATTCCAACAGTGATTCATAATAAATCGTAGTATTAATTTCAATTGTAAAAAAAAAAAAAAAAGGATAAATCCAAAAAACAAATAAAGCCAAAATGCGTTCTATGGACCAGGCGACGGATATTCATTCCGCCAGTGCCGCCCCAAACTGCCTGACCTTTCGCCTTGCACCCGACCCCCGTCTATCCGTTATCATGACGGTCGTGTCCTGTAACCGCCTGGCCGTCTCGGCGTAACCAGTCGCTGGACGCTGATATAACTTTCACACAGAAGAATAAGACGAATAATAATAAGCATTTTTTTTCGACCAGCAACTGCATGCTGTGACGTGCGGGACGCATGTTCTTGACGAACAAAGTACAAGATGGCAAAGGTGAGTTTCACTCTCTTGCGAGATTCATCTATCTCTTTATAATTTGTTTACCTAAATCTGTAACGTTCTACAGAAAAAGATCAAACACGAGGGCGAAACGAAAGAAGAATCTGCCTCTGCGGTAAAGAATAGCAGCAACACGGGAGGAAGTAAAAACGATAGGAATGCAATTACCGTGGTGATGAAGGTGGACATGCATTGTGATGGGTGCACTTCAAAAATCATCAAGTCCGCTCGCAGTTTTAAAGGTACCCTACGACGCGCGTCTTCTCCGTCGAATGTGTTTTACGCTAGTTACCACGTGCGATTTTAGGGGTCGAGGCAGTGAAAGTGGAAATGGAGGCGAGCAAACTAACGGTGGTAGGAAAAGTAGATCCAGTACAAATCCGCGAGTATCTACACAACAAGATGAAGAAGAATATCTCTCTCGTTTCTCCTCAGCCTAAAAAGGTTGACGATCAAACCAGTGATCAAATCCAAGATGCAGCAGACAAGAAACCGAAGGAGGTAATGTTGTTCTGTTGATCTTTTTTTTGCGTTTCCGATTTACGTTGGGATATCCATTTTTTTTTCAATTTTTGAATGAAATGAATCGTAATCTACGGCGTATTTATTGAGGATATATATGACAACGTTTCATTACTGTTTGAGAACACTGAACATGATATGCCTGTCCTTGAAAATTTCATCCGCGTGCTATTGGTATATATAATTCAACAGGCTCCGGTGGCAACGGCGATCCTGAGACTCCGATTCCACTGTCAGGGATGCACGGAGAAGATTCGCAAGTTGGCTTCCAAGACGAATGGTACGTTAAAAAGTAATAACGGAATACCGTTACCTTTAACTGATGCAGAGAAGTCGCTTTCTGCCACACAGGCGTGCGGGAAGCGTTCCTGGACAAGGAGAAAGAGACCTTGACGGTGAAGGGGAACATGGATGCAAACGCTCTCGCGGAGACATTGAGAGTGAAACTCAAGCGGCCGGTCGAGATCGTGCCTTGTAACTCAAAGAAAGAAAATGACAGAAACGGTGCCTGTAATAACAACGCCGAGGGGAGAGGGGGGCAAGACGCCGGAGGCCAGGAGAAGAAGAAGAAGAATGGCGTCTGTTGCGGCGCTAAACAGGATGGAACCAGGCCTGAGATTACAGCCCAACCCGCGTTTTGCCCAGGCTACTTTGTATATGGGTATCCACAAGAATATGGATGCAGCGCTGCCTTTCCTGTTCATATGAAGTTTAATGACGAAAATCCTAACGCTTGCTGTGTTATGTGAGAGAACTCGAGCCGAGCGAGGAAGAAGATGATCACGACTGTCTCCTGTAAATGAACAAGAAGAGGAAGAATATCATATACGTATGTTTTTTTTTTTTGTGGACTTCATGTCAAATTGTGGATTTATTTTTATCAAAAGAAAATACTACAATAATTAAATTCTGCAAAGCATTGCACTAAATAAACACTTGATGGAAAAATATTTTAATAAGATTATGATTAGTTTCTACAATTCATTAAGAATAACATGTAACTTGAGTTCTAAATATCAATATTGGGTTACGGCCTACGGGACTACTTATTCTTATATATCAATAAAGGAGTCATTAAAGCATGTTGGTTATACTTATACCATTCGAATTAAAGTTACATTTGTTTTTTACAATATTTTTGATGTGTGATATATAATCAATTTTTTTATTTTTATTATTTGGTGTATCATTTTTTAGATATTGGGATTATTGTGCTTGTTTCTCTCTCCATGGAGATTTTTGTATTCTCAGTTTATTTTTTTTATTCTTCTTCTGGTATTCGGTAAATCCTTGTTGTATCAAGGAATTATAATTAAAATACGTACAATATCTGGTATCAGAACATTGTTTTGATCTGAGATTGAAGATTATTTTGAAATGATCGTTCAAAAAATCTTCTCCGGATCAAACTTGCTTTGAGTTCTTACTCATACCTAAACAGAAACTCACAAATTTGTTAGATCTAGTATAGATCTATTTAGGTCTAGAGATATTTTGTGTTAATTAACATCTATTATATGAGATCCCTAATTTTTTGTTCAAAAATTTCAAAGATTTTTAAAAATATTCATTATGACAACCACATATCTATGTTCCTCAAGCTCGAGGTTCATCCCTATATCCTTGTTTGATGGAGAAAATTTTGATTATTGGTTTATTAAAATTAATACACTATTTATATCTCAAGATATATGGGAACTTGTGGACTGGTTATATAGAACACAAAGACTTTTCTTCTCTAGAAGAAAAAGAGGTATTAAAAGAATGAAAACTAAGAAAAGCTAATACTAGAGTATTACTATTCATCTAATAGGGGGTCAGTAATGCAATATTTCCTTGACTGTTTGGCTGTATTATAGCACAACATGCATGAGATCTTCTTAAAGAAGAATTTCAGGGAGATAAAACAAATCTAAAGGAGCTCTTCTTCATTCTTTAAGAAGAGACTTTGAGAATCTGAGAATGAATAACTTAGATTCTCACACTGATTTCTCCACTCAGTTTCTGGATGTAGTCAGCCAGGTGAAATTTCATTGTGAACACATTATAGAAATTTGAATGATAGAAAAATTACTTATATGCATGCCTGACAAATTTGATCACACTATTGCAGTTATAGAAGAAACAAAGGATTTGTCAGAAATGACAACTCAACAAATCCTCAGCTGATTGAAATCTTATGAAAATGGACTACTCAAAAGAGTAGAGACTACTACCGAATCAGCTATGCAATCAAGATGAGAGACACAAAGTGTAAAAGGAAAAATTTAGGTAACAGAAACACAAGGCAAAAAGAAGACATCCAGGTATGTTAATAAAAATTAATCAAGAGGTAAAAGTAATAGTCATACATCTTTTGTATCTTCTAACATACCTAACTCGAGAAGTTCACATATCTATTACAACATATGCAAGAGAACTAACCGTAATGAGAAAGAGTGTTGGTTCATAACAAAGAACTAATGCCTAAACTGTAAAAAGTTTGGGCATCTTTCTAAATATTATATGTTATGACACATTCAATATGCTAGTTATGCAGAGGAAACTCCCTTTGCATAACACATATTCTATGTTAGAAACTAAGAATAACCCCTCTCCGAATATATGGCTTCTGGACAGTGATTAATCAAATTACATGTTTGGGAATCATAATAAATTTGTGAATTTACAACCTTTAGTAAACTCAAAAGTTAAGTTAGGAAATTGTGATCTTGTCCAAGCAAAAGAAAATGGCAAAGTCACTGTTTCCACCCTTACTAGAGAAAAGCTCATCAATGATGTACTGCTAGTACCAATATTGGACCAGAATCTCCTTAGTGTGAGACAATTATTGAAGAATGGTAATAACTTGGTTTTCAAATATTATTAATGCCATATATACAATCATGAGTTAGAAATCCTTCTCTGGAAAGTGAAAATGTATAGTGGAAGGAGTTTCCTACATACCCTTGATCAGAAAGTGAACATAACACTAAGTACGAGTAATGAACTAGAGATAATTCTATGGCATAGAAGGTGAGGCCACTTAGATTACACAAGTTTGAAATTACTTTCACAAAACCAACTTGTGAGTGACCTACCTTCCAATCTGAATATTCCCTCTTCATTATGTGAGGAATGTGCCATTGGTAAACAATCCAGACACAACTTTCCCAAAAAAACTACTTGGAGAGTATTCCAACCTCTTGAATTAGTCATTACAGATAGATGTGGACCAATGTCAGTTCAGTCCTTGGAAAACAACAGTTATTTCTTGTTGTTTATTGATGATTGCACATGGATGATGTGGGTCTGCTTCTTGAAATACACGGCTAAATCCTTTGAGTATTTTAAGATTTTTTTGTACATAACAGAAAGACAATCTGGTCTGAGTATTAAAACACTTAGAACAGATAGAGGTGGTGAGTTTATTTCACAAAAATTCAATAATTTCTATAATCAGAGAGAAATTCAGAGACTGGCCACCTCCTACTCACCACAACAGAATGGTATTGTGGAGAGGAGAAATATGAATGTAGTAGAAATGGACAGAACCTTATTAAGTGAGAAACAACTACCTAAATATTTTTGGACATAAGTTGTTAACACAATAGACTATCTGCCCAACTAAAGTATTAAAAGATCTCACTCCAATATAGGCTTGGAGTGTGAGAAAATCAAATGTACATCACTTAAAATTGTTTGGGAGTGTCTACTACTCTCACATACCAAAATATACTAGATCTAAGTTAGATGCTAAGAGTTTAAAATACATTCTAGTTGGATACAGTCTGTAATCCAAGGGTTACACACTATATTTACCAGAAATAAAAATATTTTTGATAAGTAGAGATGTTATCTTTGATGAAAATGATAAATGGGAAAGTAGCATGCAAAATATTGATGTGCAAAAAATTAGTATATAAGGATGGAATCTAAATTCTTCAACTGATAATAATGATATTGAAAGTAAGCTAATGTATGATTCCAATTCTCATTTTGAGTCAGATGTAGACATTGACATGCATGATAAAATTAATACACTAGTCAAGTATAAGACCTTAGAAGAGATATACCAATGGTACATTTACTCCTTAGTTGAGCCACTCAACTATGAAGAGGTAGTAAAGAACTAAGTATAGATTGATGCTATGAAGACAGAAATGTCTGTCATAGAGAAAAACCACACTTGAACACTAGTAGACTTACCTAAAATAAACACAGTATTGAAGTTAAGTGGATGTTTAAGGTTTATAATCAACCAAATAGAAATCAACTCATATATAAGACTAGATTAGTGTCCAAGGGTTATTCCCACAGGGCTGGCACAAATTATTTCGAAATCTTTACTCCAGTAACAATGGTTACAAACTGAGGTTTTTAATAGCCTTAGCTGGACATAATGGATGAGCTCTCTTCCAGCTAGACATAAAATTTACCTTCTTAAATGATAACTTAAAGAAAGAGATCAATGTAGAACAACCCATTGGGTTTATAAAACAAGGGGTTGAGCACTGTGTTTATAAATTAAACAAGGCTCTCTATGGGTTAAAACAAGCTCCTCATGCTTGGTATCAATAAATAAACCAATACTTGTTGAATCAAAGATTCAAATAAAGTATGAGTGAGACAACACTGTATATTAACAGAGAGAAATTTGAAATATTGATTATGTCAATCTATGTAGATGACATAATCTTTACAAGTAACAAATCTGAATTAGTAGAAGCATTTAGACATGACTCATTATATAAATATGAAATATCAAACTTAGGTTCACTTAACCACTTCTTAGGGCTTAAAATTATTCAAGACTCAAGTGGTGTAACAGTATGCCAAACAAAATATATTCAATCAATACTGAAAAGTTATGGCATCTGCCATAACTTTAATTGTAAACCAAAAATTAGTTTCTGCCCAAGGTAGAACAATTAAAGATAAATTATATAGAAGTCTAATAGGTAGTCTATTGTATGCATCTGCCACACGACTTGATATAGTGCTTGTAATACACCTTCTATCTAGATTTATGTATGCACCTAACCTATCATCTTAGTGCTACAGAATAAATCTTAAGACATCTTAATGGGACCTTAGACTTAGGCTTAAAATACTCTAGAATCAAACATACCAAGATAACAGGTTATTGTGATAGTGATTGGGGGGGGGGGGGGGGTGTTCAGAAGACTATCGAATCACTTCTAGATACATCTTTACACTAGGAATTGCAACTGTATCTTGGTAATCCAGGAAATAATCCATAGTTGTACTATCCACTACTGAAGCTAAATATGTTCCTACTTCAGTAGCAACCTCACATGCATTATGGATGAGAAAACTACTGACTGATTTGGATGAATCTATAAAAGAACCGACTGCTATACTATGTAACAATAAATCCACTATATCCATAGCTAGTGATACTGTGATACATAACAGAACAAAACATATAGGGATTAAGTACCATTTTATTAAAAATGCAATTGAAACTAATGAAATCAAGTTGTGTTTTTTCAGATTAGAAGAATAGTTAACAAATAATTTAAATAAACCACTATCTAAAGAAAAGATGGTCTACCTAAGAGAATAGCTGGGACTTGTACTAATTACATCAAATAGGGGAGAATGTTGATAATGAGCTTGTATTTGATGTACTTTGGTTTTTAATATCAATATTATATTTTGGGACTACTTCTGGTATATAAATAAAGGAGTAATTAAAGTGCATCAGTTACATTGTTCG